>BLKM01000518.1:1423181-1723184 GCA_013340265.1 Coptotermes formosanus
CCGGGGGGGGGTTGTTGCGTGCGGTGGGGGGCGGCGGCGGTGTTGGCGGGGGCGGGGGTGGTGGCGGGGTTGGGGGCGGCGATCGCGGGGTGGTGGTGGTGGAGGCGGCGGTGGTGGCGGCGGCTGCGGTGGTGGCGGCGGCGGCGGCGGTGGTGGTGGTGGTGGTGGTGGTGGTGGTGGTGGTGGTGGTGGTGGCGGCGGTGATGGCGGGGTGGTGGTGGTGGAGGCGGCGGTGGTGGCGGCTGCGGTGGTGGCGGCGGCGGCGGCGGCGGTGGTGGTGGTGGTGGTGGTGGTGGCGGTGTCATTTAATGCCTTACACTTCATGTACTGATAAATGAAAACACTAGCACGCTTCTCTTTCTTAATCAGTTATTGATTAGGCTTTAGTTGTATTAGTCGAAGCAAATAAGTCGGCTGGACGTTAATGGCGCATGTGTGAAAAACGTAAGCTTGCGTAGTTTTACTCCAAAGCCGTCAAAGGATCAGATCGCTTGAGGCAAAACAAATAAAATCGATCTTAAATATATTCTTTTTGGACGTGTGAGCCGCACTCAACTACTTTTGTGGTAATGCCCAGTGACCATTATTCCCTCTAAGCTGCGCGGGTATGCGGCCGCGCAGTAACTAAAATGCTCCCGTGCGCACTGAATTGTTGCCGCGCAGCTGGAATTTTCAAAACAAGATATGAGTGCCGCGCAGTCGTCAGGTCGTGTAGAAATTTTCTGATCAGAGCAGTAGCAGTTCCGCGCAGCTGTAAAAAATATTAGAAGGAATGCCGCCAGTGACCTGCTTCATGAAGGTAATGATGAACGTTGTTGTCCAATAAAAGAAGAGATTATCTTGGCTGGCTGAGTTAATAACAAATCTTCAAGAACGCACATTTACCCCACAGTTTAAATTAATTGTCTTACTTATAATGTAATGTAAGTTAATGTCTTTACTGCAGCTACAAATTTTCATAAGGTTGCTCTGCCATCTTTCAATAAACAATTGGAAAATCTGCATTTTAGTAATCTCTGCGGTAAGAACTTTTTGTAGCCAAGGGGTGAAGGTCGTATAGCTGTTGAGAGAAGCAACCTTTTTCCGCAGGTCCTGGGTGTTAACGTACATGTGACGAGTTGGAGACGATAACGAAAGGTGTGGAGAAATAAACTTTCAGGTAGACTCCATTTTTTCTGAACTCGAACAAAATCTACGTTGAGCGACTGATTTGTGTTAACTGATTACATTGACTGGCGAGTTCAGAACTGAGGGTACCTCTGGAACAGAGCCGGTCCGAGGTATGTGGGCGCCCAGGGTGCGTTAATAATTTGGCGCCCCGGGCAGGCTAAGAATTTGCCGCCCCTTAAAACTGATATTCTTTAAACCTTTTCAGCCTAGTTCAGAGGTGGCTAAATTTTTGAGAGCGCATGCCGAAATTCCCGATAATTTTCGGCGAAATTTTTTTCGCGTATGGAAACTTAAGTTTACTAGCACCATATTTCCGAGTACTCTAGGGACGTCTTAGCGCCCCTGATAGGTTGGCACCCCGGGCAGCTACCAGGATGGCCCTCCCCTTATCCGGCCCTGCACAGGAGTGCTTGTTAACAGCACTTAATGGAAACTCGCTTTCTTTCCTTGTTCTGGTACTGAACTCCAGGGTTTGAGACGAACTCTTCTGAAGGAACAAACAGACACGGATTCCGTTATCTATCCTATAACTGGTGAAGAGAATGGCGTAGTGATGTTAACCGTTATGGCCTTGAAGGCTGGGACGTAGAAAATCTCCGAAGTGTAAGTCAGAAAGAGAATCGTTGGTTCTGAGTACCAGTTGAAACTAACCAATACTACCGTCTGTCAGGACGAAATTCTGAGTTCCTTAACCTTAAATCAGGTGGCATGCAGAATTACCAGTGACCGTTGAAGTGTTAAATAAGTTTAAGAAGAATGGCTCGTCTTAAAATGGCATTATACTTGAAGAAGAAAGATCTGCTGAATGAAGTTTCTGTGTCTCCCGGTAGCGAAGTAACTCGACTGTAATACATCGTGCCTCTGCTGTAGGGTGACTTCTGGTTGTAATTTGCAAATTTCACCGTCACGCGATAATGCAATAACCACTAGAGTGTTTCTAGTGTCAAGTGCAGGAAGTACAATAGCCATAGAAACAGAAGAAAAAATGTGAAAGAGGGTGAAAATATAAAGAAAATCTTATTATAGGGACCGCGACAAACACAAAAGATTAGGTGGTGTGGGGGACAAAAACAGAAATGAACGAACATGACAACCGAAGAATGAAGGCATATGCAACAAAAGTGACACTTAATTTTTAAGTATCATGGTGGAAGAAAAAGTGATCACGCAATGCTTGAAGTTGAGAAACAGTACTTGGTAAAATTTAATCATATTTCACAAAATAAAGGATCAATGTATTCTAAAATCGATTTTGAAACTCTACTCTGTAGAAATGGACACTCGAAATAGTAATGTTATCATGTAAAGTGTAATGAAAGTTGTAAGAAACCAGATCCAAACTTTATACACAATATGTATTTGTACCAGGTATTAACACAAGATTTAATTAGCATATGATGAACGTTATTAGTTTCAGTTTTATCCCTCATGCGACTGTGTTTACCCATACGTAGGCCTATGTAAAAGTTGCAATCAGTGGAAAGAATTCAACTTTACATGGCCTGATTATCACCCAAGATGGCTGAAAGGACGTAGCCTGAAAAGAAAAATAAACCAATATTATGAACTTAAACAAGTTTAATGTGCTCCATGTCCGTGCACCGTATCATGCAAAATAATGATAATCACCAACTAATGCACCACAATACATACCATTTTTATTCGTAAAAACCTCCTACATGTTTCGACCCTGCTGGTTCATCTTCAGGGAGAATAGTTGGATGCACTTATACAGTTAAGTGAGAATGTGCCTTTGCTTTCATCCTCCGTTGAGAGGTGTCTTGTTCTATCCGCGGTTAGGGTATGAACTGCCTGCAGTTGTGGGCTATAAATTGGGCAGATTACTTTAATTATGAACTGAAGAGATTTGAAAAGAAATGATCCGAGTCTACTCCTCGTATTATGCCACGCCGTTGAAGGCACCGAGGGTATCTACGACAACCACATCCGAGAGTCCAGATATTTATTCGATTTTTAAACCCCTGATCTGCCTCATAGAAAGTAGAAATAATAACCATAGATCAGCAGTGTTTGATGTCGATTGTTTAGCTTGTTTAAAGGGTATTTCGAATGACGGAAGTGATATTTCACCGTACCATGTAACTTCAGGTACACGTGTAATATTAGCCAAAAGATGTATATATGTATGTATTTTCCGCAGTCCTGCCCTATTCGTTCGTGTCACATCTATTTATGTTGAGTAATATTTAAATGCCGGGAAGGCAACTTTCCCCTGTGCTCAATCATAACGACGTTATGAAGATGCAGTGGAGAGAGGGGTAACAGACCCACGCCTTCTTAACCACTGGGAAACGGTCACTTTATTTCATATCCCAGGATGCCAATTTTGTAGAAAGCTGACCAGGGTTGATGTTGTTACTATTGGGGAGGGGGGGATTCCCCAGCCAGGAATCGAATCTTGCTTCCACGGTTGTCCAGCTCGTATCCTAGTAGTCATCATAATGTATCCAGAGACCTACCAAACTCCTTTTAAGTGAGAAGGACCTAATAATCTCAAATAATAGCTTTTAAAGCGTTGTGCTTCGCGAACCCAAAGAACTGCTTTTGTTTCTGTGACAGTTGGCATTTTGGCTTACGCGTGACTTGTTACAGGACCAGCATTTTGGGGCCTTATCAACCCAGAATGGAGTCTCTGCAACAAGGGTAGGAGACAATCTCCTGTGAACCTGGAGCCCAGCAAGCTGTTGTTCGACCCCAACCTCAGGTTGCTGCACATAGACAAACACAGGGTGAGTAATTCATACTAATATGGAAATTTCAACGCCATGCTATTTTAAATTCCATAGAAACTTTGTGCACTGAGGATAACAGATGGCCTAAGCGAATAATGACATGGTCGTCGGGAGGAATACAATGACGGGGACAACCGGAAATAAAGCGGGAAAAGGAAGCTGAAAGGGTTATGAAGCAGAAGAATTGAACATCTGACAACGCAATAAACCGGCAACTATGGCAACTGAAAACCAGTAACCGGTGGACCACTGGAAAACTGATAGACAGGCAGGCAGGCAGGCAGGCAGGAAGTCAGGCAGAGAAATTTTTTATGTAGTTGCTGACCCGTTAAAGGGATTACTTCATATAGCGATCTGGAGTATGGCACCGTATTGTTATTTGGTGGCTGCGTATCACCTTTTCGGAGGAATGTATTTCCTCCATCCTTAGAGTGAAAAACTTAAGGCACGTTTGTTTTGTAATTTGGTGGGTGTGTGTAAATCGTTCGGAGGATAGATCATATTTCCGCCATCTTCAGAGTGACACACTTAATGCGTATTTCTTTCTGCCGCAGGTGAGCGGCAGCATCAGCAACACTGGACACAGTGTCATGTTCACTGTGGACAATTCCACTCGGCACCACATTAATGTCTCGGGTGGTCCGCTCTCCTACAAGTACCAATTCCAGGAAATACACGTGCACTACGGCACTCAGGACGACCGGGGCTCAGAACACAGCATCAACGGCTACGCCTTCCCCGCCGAGGTATGTTCAAGTAAACACATTCAGCATTTTCGTTATCATTCCCAAATATGGCACCACCAAATCCTTCAGACGGGCTCTGGGGCCCAACCAGCCGCCTGTTCAATGAATTCCAGGGATCTCTCCCAAGGGTAAATGGACATTCTCCGACATAACGTCATGGCTTTCACAGTGACAACTATCCCCTTACATGAATATAACACACATCAGTGTGGGAAAATGTAACTGGGACAGATTTTTCTCCAAGTTCTTTGATTTTCTCTTGTCATCGTGATTCCACCAATGCTCCACACACACATATTCCATACACTAGCGACGATGTGTAATCTTCGCAATTGACAGCGCCGGTAAAGGAGACACTTAACAAAAATATTAATCTGTATGTTATGCAGGAGCGAAATACTCTGTCACCAATAATTTTGGCGGAATGCTGATTTTGAACGAAGAACTAGTCCGCAGCTTTTAACCCTACAGCATTGATTGAAAAAACGTTACCCTTTTATTTCCGGGAGTATAGGTCTTGTTTGCTACAGGGTACTGTAACCTACCGAACGTTGTTTTTTGTGTATTTCCTGTACGCAGTTATATTTTTTGACTAATTACATGGAACGAAGTCTAGATTAAGCAGCTAATAATTTCTTGGATATTCAAGAAATTCCTCATGTTTCGGATAAGTGAATACAGAAGCCATTATCAGGTTTACAAGAGCCCACCACTTATCCCTACCCTGAGCTAGATAAATCGAGTTTAGTATATCTCATCCCGTTCCTATAGGATTTATTTAAATATTTTCCTCCCGTGTACACCTAATTTTACCAAGTGGTCTCTTTTGGTCAGTTTTACAACTAAAGCATTTGATGAACTTCTCTTCTTCCTCGTGCGTGCCAATTGTCCTCTCCGTCTTACTTTTCTGATTGGTAGCCCCAATAATGTTTGCTGAGGGCAATATCATAGACCTCTTTTCGAGCCTCCTATTACTTCTTCCCACTTCGACCCAAATGTCTTCTTCAGCCCCCTATTTTCCTACACACTGAGCCTATGTCCTTCCCTGATGACTAGGGACCAAGCAGCACACTCTTAAAGCAGCATCCAAAATTACATCTCTGTACCTTCAATCTTTTGTCTTTAGATAGCAAAAGAGGAGACACGCTTTCCTGGACCGAAAGATAGTAGGCGTTCCCTGAATTTCGTCCGCTTTATATTGTCATACTCCTGTCACAATACTTAAACCAAAAGTTAATTTCAGTAGTTAAAATATTATGTATTAGCTTGTCGTAAAATTTCAGAATTTAAAGAGGATGAAACGAACGTTCAGTTATTTACTTGCTGCAGGTTAATAATTGCGTGGTCTTCTCTATCAGTATTTTCCTCCGTTAATTTCAAACAATGTTTTCATTTCTTCTAATGCGGTTAATAGTCTCTTGAACCAGACTGTGTACCTTAGCCTTCCACATGTCTAAGTCTATGTTTTGCGATTTCTGAAGATATCAGCCAATTATATCGCAGCGAGATTTGATGTTCCCATACATACTGAAGTCTCATGGGATGTTAGGCAGTATAGATTGGTGAAGAGTTACCGAAGTTTCTGAGGAGCCTGATGCCTCCATTTCCAGAGCCTAGCAGTCCAGCAGACTTCGCCTGCTGCGCTCTGAATATATAGGCAAAGGCTTCTCAGAAACGTTGGTAAGTGCTTCATTATACATGCCTTAACATCCCAGAAAGCTCTTCTTTTATAGCTTATTTTAATGGCAAGATTTTCTTCTTATTGACTTAAAAATGCATCTCTTTTGTATGCCATCATCAGAGAAAGTTATTTTTCATTGGTGGGGTAGCTTATTAATGAAGACGCACGGATCTTAAATTCTGTATTTAGAGATATTTAGAGAATGCCATTTGTGATCACTGTAAAAGGAAGGTCAGGCTATTGTTATGACCATAGCCTGACCTTTATTTAAATATGTCAGTAATGTTACTACTTATTATAACCGTAACATGGAAGCTTGTACAGCACATTTTTCCGTTGATCAATTTTCCATTGTTTACTTCTTTGATGCTACGTACAATTAAAACGGACACCAAAAACAAAAGAGATGCAGACATAAATCGCTTTTGCGCTGTAATATCCGCTATGTTCGCCTAGCAACGTGACCAGTGGAGTAGATAAACAGAGAAGTTTGTACCGAAGAATTTTATGCATGATATAAGGTAAGATCCGGAGGAGTAGGACTGGCATTTGCTGTAGTTTGGATATGAATTATGGACCACTGTTATGAGGGGAAATAGCTCTTTGAAATGACCAGCTGGAATTGTATTCCCTATGGAGTCTTAGACGTGGGGAGCTTCCGATTTTCTGTATTGTGTCCCATATAAAGTTTCCAGAAGTTTTAATTGGAATTGCATTCGACTTTCGGAGAGAAGTGTTGTCGGATTTATGGGCGCGTAGACAGGAGATATACCAGATTCCCCTGGCACTATAATAACTATAACGAGCTTTGAAAAGTGACAGCACAGTCCTCTCTTGAGATTTCTTACTCTGAAGATGGAAGAAGACTTTTCCTCCGAAAATTTTGGTAACCTTCTACCAAACTACGCGGCAGCCGCAGTCGTGATATTAAACTATATCACAGGCTGTCCCTATTTTTCTCTCTGTCTCTATATATAATATATGGTATATAATGTAATATATAATACGTATTACTCCGGTTTCTGATTGCACAATTAATCGTTTAAATCATAAAATAATTTCCTTCGTCTCGCTACCTGAAAGAGATTTCTCTGTGGCTGATGTTGAGACCCTGTTGATATGTGAAAGGTTGACTAACATGTGATGAATAGGAGAGGATTTGGAACAAAGCGGTCGTGGCATATCTAGGCATTTGTCTGGATGAATTGAGGAACAAGTTATAAAGTATCCGCATATGGTGACACTTCTGGCGCATTCCATCCCTTGTTTTCCCTGAATCTTGAATTCCTGCATACGTTTCAGAAATACAGTATTTTAATATAGACTATACTATTTCTTCTTTACTTAGGAACATGCTTAAACTGATCATCTGCGAAATATCAGGCTGAGAGATTCCTACTTGATATCCATGAAATGTCAATACTTTTACTTTTACAATCGTTTACAGTATTCAAAGCTGAACTGCTTCTTCACCTTGACTTCTAACTTCCCAGACAACACAGTCTGCTCAATGGTCAACTCTTTCTTCAGCCTCAGCTCCTATCTCACCAGAAACACTGTTTCGCTTGTGAAGAATATAAACGTAAGGAGGTGTTTTTTACAGTATATTTTAATTTTGTCCTATTTTAATGAAATGCGAACTTTCTTGACAGATTTTGGGAATAATTCTCAATGTAACATTTCAAGAAAATCCGTTTAGTTGGAGCTGAGTTGTTTCATGACGACAGACGGACAGACAGGTACAACGAAGCCAGTAGTCACTTTCAGCATGCGAACACGCCAAAAACGCGGAATTTTCAATCCGATTAATCCGATGGCTAGTTCGAGATACGAACCATACATCTCGCGACCCGTTCCGTTATACGAACTAATATTTTCTGTTTATATGGAAGACATTTGCTGAACTTTACAAGAAAAATAGGTAACATTTCCTAGTTCCATAAATTGTAGCTACATAATTTGGTATAAGATCTGAACCGAATGGGATATTAAAGCTAGGCATAATTCTATAAACTTATTACACCGAGGCACACGCCAGGTTCCTGAACCGCTAGTACGTAAAATTGCAACTTTTAGTGATCAACTCATAAAATCTGGAATTTGGGAAATAAAGCCTTAAAAGGGGGGGTCAAAAAGAACAAAACTTTAAGGTAGAACTTCTTTCTGGTCACGAGCACAGTCGAGCCCCCTTTCCTCCCCCCCTCACCGAACCCCTCTATCACCATTATCCAAGTTTTTAGTCATCATGTTCGTAACGTAGTGCACTTGAGTTTTTTTCTTGGTCCGCTGTCCGGATGTTGGTTCTATTCAACTCCTCGCGGTTTCCTCTTTCACCCACTTTCCTTCTTTCTGCGCGCTAACGTAAATTTGTTCCGAAACTCAAGTCTATCCCTCTTTAGTATTCCCCTTCAAACGACAATCCTAAGAAATACACAGACTTTTTTGCGTTATTTCTCAGTGAAATGGTTCTCTGCCTTCATAACTTGCGGGGGAAGAAAGATGGATGGATTTAAGAAGGAAGGAAGAAAGAAAGAAGAATGGAAAAATTCGAAACCGATATAATTGACAAATTTGAATTCGTAGCTGAAGACATTAAAAATCGTATAAGACAAACAAGTGCCGTCTGCACAAATCTTATATCTTTAATTTGGCAACGTGTTTCGACCGCAGAAGTTCATTTTCAAGCCAACAGTATAAAATACATACAAAGAACTCTGTACAGTTGTATTAAATTTGGAACTGAGATTTTAATTTTACATTATGATAAAATACATGTTGCTCGGTAAGATCTGTTACATAAAATTGAAATAAATGTGGTTAAAACACTGTTTTATTCCTTTTTTCGAAGGATGTTTGTGTATGTGTTGTTTAATTGGTTCTGGTGCTTGTAACTTCCGAGCAGTGAAACAGGTAACACATACAAGCACCGGAACCAACTAAACATCAACATGTACAACCATCCTTCGAAAAAAAAGGAACAAACAAACTCTGACAAGAAAAACCTACAATATAAACAAGACCTGCAAGATATATTCCAAGAACTTTATGCTGCATATTCATCTACTACATCAAGACACGACCGTAAAAATCACGAATGTTTCAGCAGCTCTGTCACCATGTCTGTATTTTATTTTATGTAATTTATTTGACAGGGCAACGTGTATTTTATCATATTGTAAAACACAGATATCAGTTCCAAACTTAATGCAATTGTATATAGTTCCTTTTATGTATTTTATATTTACCATTGGCCTGAAGATGAATCTTTGAAGTCGAAACATGTTGCCAAATTAAACTCATAATTGTTACTAGTTGTGTTGACGGCATTTATTTGTCTGATATCTAGCGCAACGGGATGAAAAACGTAAAAAAAACTAAAGACCTGCCAGTTTATATTTCCGTGTGTTCTTAAATCTCTACGCATCCCTGCTGCAGGCGAAATTGAATTATCATTCAAGGTCAGGGCTTCTTGGCACTTGTCAGCAGCACGCGGCTCTGTTATAAGGGTGGTCAGTGTTAATGAAGAAGTGCTTACCCTTATGTTACCCCTATGACTAAACGGGAAGCCATAAAAGCTGAATTGTGGGAGGATGTGTGAAGCTACATGTGGTTTTAAATTTCGCATTATGATATTTTCAAGGTTTAGAATGGTGCACTCCACTTTGCAATTTTCTAAAGTCGTCTAGATTTTGATCCTAACTAGTCTCATGAGCGGTGACCAAGGTTTCGGGAACAATAAGGCCTCCATCTTCAGGAATATTGTAACCTTATAACTATACAACACCATAACCTACAAAACGTCAACGTGGGTTTTCACAGCCATGAGGAGAATGCGGTGATAATTCCATAAAACTTCAGGACGCTGATCGATTCATTATAGGGTTACTGTAAATGGGTTCGTTGTATGACGGGCTCCCATAACACACACGCCCTCATCCACCTGCCTTTCGAAGTTTTACACAGGACTGGCAGATTTCTGTGTATCTTAACAACAGATTTACCATCGATATTGACTTTCTTTTGTTTTCCTCTTAGGAGATGTTTCTCTGTGTCTTGGCAATGTGTATAAAATATATCAAGACTCTGTTTTCTCCATATCTCACCCATGTAAACCGAGTGAGAGTCAGTAACAAACCAGTCCTCGTAATCACTGTGGTCCAGGGTGAACGTACTCACAGTCCAGTCCGTTTTGTAACCTTGCAAACCCTTCTTGTGATGTCATGTACAAAACAAGGTCAGTCATAACGTTGGAAACCCCATAATCATGGCAAGCCCTGTTACGACTCCATGGAAACAAAGCTTTGGCATCACACACACAAACCAAGCTCTCGATAACCAGGCGAAGCCTATAACCATGGGAAGGAAGTATGACCCAATGACAAACCAAGCCAATTATTGTAGTTACATTAGGCTTATTTTTTATATTTTCCGGTGGACTGTCGCAATAATGAGAGTCTTCTTTTGACGCTTATAAAAATCACGTCAAATTTCAACTGTGAATAAGGAAAAAAATAATGATCAAAGTTAACCTAACTGCAGTAGGTATATCAACGTGGCTCCATAGTGGGCGACTGAAGAACTGAGTTCCATTTCTGGCGTAGGTTAAAGATTTTTCTTTTCATCACAACGTAAAGACAAGCTGCGGGCTCCACCCACACACCTCCTTACTAAGTATTCGGACCTTTCCTCGGGGACTAAAACGGCAGGGCGAAAATTTGATCACTCAGCTCCTTCTAGTACTGGGGGTAAGAATCCGTGCAACTATGTCTCCACTCCACCATATGTCTTCATGGCGTAATGCTTAGTGTAGCAGAGACACGTCTCTTCTTGGACGTTTGTCTTTACCTCTGTAACATTCAAAATCCGCAAAAAGACCTACATTTATTCTAACATATTAAAAACGACAAAACATAATCTGCACTAAGAAGTGCTGCCCTCTAGTGAATATTTTCGGCAAGGATGACAGTGTAATACCGGCTGAAGCATAAATTCCACTGCTGTCTTCTTCTGCTGCTATTCGTAACTACCTGCTACATTAAATAGACGCAACACCACAAGAGCAAGCTGTTACTTTTCATTTTTGTAATATTCTAACAGCTGTACCAGTCAACAGATCGCCAGAAAGCTCACGATATTCAACATAATAGCAATGTGTTCCACAAAGTAACAATAACGGATTTGGTGTGTACTCCGTGTTTTAGTGCACACACACACTGTACTGTGGAGTTCCTTACCTTCAAAATGTTATGTATTTTTACGGTACAAGCGTAAATGTAATTTTATTTACATCCAGAAGAAAAGTATGGCCTTGCCTGTACCAGTTTTCACGAAAATCAAAAATATTCAAGAACATTCTGTGCAAATCTCTTATGCCGAATTCCACTAATATTGAAAGGTAAATGTGAAAAGTACAGATATGAGTTAATTTAGGCGCTCAGTAAAAATGTGGTATTCACTGTTCCGACATTTATGACACTCTCAGTTACTCAGTTAATTTCTATAGACATCTTCTACACTGAAATGTATCCAAATAGACTAAAAAGGTAGAAAATACAGGCAAAATATCATTGACACCCGTAAGTAGAACGACTTATAATACACCGATTTTCACGAAGCTCAAAATTGCGAAATGGCATTATATGTAAACTGTGTATGGAACTTCAGGCAAATCGGTCGATTAATGTGGAAAGTACGGTACAGACATTTAACCACCAGAAGTAACACATGAATCTGATTGAGCCGATTTTCACGAAAGGTACTCCTGCTCCACAACTTTTTGTAGAGACCTCCTGTAACGAATTCCACGAAAATTCCACTAATGGTTTAGCTTCTAATACTAGGTCACAGGCGGACGGACGTGAGGTACACATACGGCGTCCTTTATTACCTTATAAAAGCGTCCAAGAAACACTAGAGATACAACATAATTAGTGCTTCCCTTGTCCCGCTGCTTAATATTTTGCACTCGTTTTATATTTGTGGCAGGCTGCACAGTGCCCAGAACACAGTCCCATCCTTCCCGTAACCCTTGGGAACACAGTTACACGTAAACTTGCTTAAATCTTGTTTCTTTCGTCACGACCGCAGTGCGGATGCAACACTCCCTGGATGTTAATGAGGAGAATCTACGAGAGGTGGCTACCTGTTTATTAGGTACATCTGCCTAAGATCTAGCAACAGCTTTTTACGGAGCAGTTCATTGTCAGTAGGGGAAACATGGGCAGTTATTGGTTGTAATAAATGGAGAATGTTAGCTTCGTAATTTTTATTGTTCTCCTGACGTTACTGAGTTATTTGCATAAAGGAGGTTAAAGAAGGCGGAGTGTGGAGAACGCATGGAAGCGATAAAAAACGTTAAAGGTGTTATTTTTAAAATACCGAGAGAAAAAAATTTATTGAAGTAAAGAGAAATAATAAAGTTATAAAAAGGAACAAATTTGACAGAAATACTCTTAGTAAACAAATCTAACACTGTTGATTTCCAGCGTAACAAACCATACATAGTCACGAAAATATACTGACAGAAGAAACATAAAATAATATAAAACAAAGCTGTATGTTTCTTTATTGTAATGACGAGGCTACTGTCAGGATGGCCAAGAAATCTGGTTTCGATTCCCGGCAGGAGAAAGAGTTTTTCCCTTAACACTTGATGCTGTGGGTCCCTTTAAACCCCCTGCAGTTTCCTGGAGTTGCGCTCAATTAACATAATAACGATTTTACCTTTCCTTTAACCAGCATGAAACAAATTAAAGAATGCCTGCATATTTAAAATGATTTTGTGTGGGTTACCATAATTGGAAAAGGGTGTTCAAGAACGGGGTGCTGAGGAAGTTATTTGGGCCTAAGCGGGAGAAAGTAACAGAAGGCTGGAAAAAACCGCGTAGTGACAGTTTCATGACATATATGCCCGGATCAGTATTCCTGAGGTGATAAAGTGAAGAAGGAGAAGATAGGCCAGCAGATGGCATGTATGGAAAAGGAGATAGTGTCGATTTGATGGCTGTGGCTCAGGTTCGGAACCAGTCGCGGACTCCGGTGAACATGGTAATTAATTTCTTGAATAGCCGAGGAACTGTTAAAATCGCAAGAACGGCTCTTTTCATCGAGTTTGCTATATAGTGTTCATTATACAAATGAATTACTTGGTTAGCTGCACAGTTGAAATTGTATGTTAGGTTGGAGATATTCTGGGATATGACGCTGTTCCTTTCGGAGACTGATAATTGGGTGAGCGTTTTGAAGTACTGCAGTGCCTTAATTTTCAGTTACCAGGAAGTCCAGAAAAAATGTCAGTCCCCGTATTTAATGTTGTACATCTTCCGTGCAGTTGTTTATTATACAGATTCATTAGTCAACCAACTACTGCACAACTATTTTATAATCTGCAACATGTTCCGGCCTCAACTATTTGGCAAACATCAGGGAGAACGCTTTTCTTAGACAACAAGCAGCGTATGATGCATTAGTGAGTGGTTGATTGTTATTACATATATTATGACAGTCTCTACTGTATGCTAAACTTATATGCTAAAACCAGTTTTGATATATTAAAATGTTGTATAAAATTATTGGTATAACATTTTAATATATCAACACTGGTTTTAGCATATAAGTTTGTTTAGCATACAGTAGAGATTGTCATAATACATATGATAACAATCAACCACTCACTAATGTATCATACGCTGCTTTTTGTCTAAGAAAAGCTTTCTCCCTGATGCTGGCCAAATAGTTGAGGCCGAAACATGTTGCAGATTATAAAATAGTTGTGCAGTAGTTGGTTGACTAATGAATCTGTCAATCCCCGTGTCTCGTATTCTACACTCGACGACACGGTGTCGAATCCTAGAAGACCTGAAACATCAAAACATCGCTTTAAAAGCCTCAAATCGGGCATATTTTGTTCCTGCTTCGTGAATTTTTTCCCTCAACTCTAGTGCCTTGTGCCTCCTTCTATTTCGCCTAGCTGGTTGAGCCGGCCCTGCATTTTTTATAATATCGACGCCATTTTTGTAACGCTCGCTGATACCGGAAAATATTTATCATGCGCCTCGCTACAGGTGCGGAGCGCCATGCGGAAATACAAGGATAATTTGGTTGTGGAGCTGAAGCTGTCTTGTCAACATTGTCAAACGCGTCTCACACCACTGGAGCCGTGATAGATGAGTTGCTTGTGTTACGCGTTTTTATTACTCGATTTTTAAGGGGGCTCACATCATTTACATATCAATTTTTTTAAACGCTCTACAACAGAATTTGTAGAATAGGGTCACTCGATGGAACTGATTGATTCTGTGATAAAATGAATACACATGGAGTCCTTGTGTAAAAATAATCAAACCTGCAGTAGAGCGCGTAAAACATAATATTTATTTTATTTAGGCGTTCTTTAAGTAGTAAAAGAGGACCACTTGTTTGTACACCACATCAGTCTCTCCATTTGGCTTTCCGTTTTTCTGTGACCTAATATCAACGACTAAACTGTTCTTAGGATTTTTATTAACTTCGGTATAGGAATTATTAACAAAACTTTATCGAGCAAAGGTGCGTTTTGTGAATGTCGGCTTATTGACGCCCATACTTCACTTAAGGTCATGTATGGCTTTTTACTCCGTACTTTCAATAATTCCTAAATGATTTGGATGTAATCTTATATAGCGTAATATGTAACGCTGAGCACGTCTGAGTTCTGTGGGAATAGGTACAGTGGAAATCATACTTTACTTAATAGCGTAAAAGAATTTGTTGCCTATTTTTTCGACATTGTTTGTAAGGGCACAGTTCGATACAAGAGATATCTACGAAGATTTATTAAGTGGTTGTAATGCCGCGAAATTCTGTGCAGAGAATATCGTACTTTACTGCACGGGGAGGAGGGGGGGGGCGTAAGTAAATTTCTATCCTAGGTTCTTCATTTGTTGCCCCGTGTGGATAAAAATCGGTATAAGGTTTCTGCAAGTAATGTTCTTGAACACTTGAGCATTTCCTGCAAATCGTGTCAATAAAGCTGCAATTTCCCTATAAGCGTAATCGAAATTACATTTCAGTGTATATCATGAAACCTTGTTACAATTGGACAGCAAAGAACGCCATGTACTGCGTCACGGAGTACTGCATTTGAAGTCTTGTTAATTACTGCATCAACTCCGAATGGGTTACACATAAAAATTTATCTCTTGTTCAGTGTTATGGAAAATGCAGTTGGTGATTTTGTTGTTGTTTAACTCATTGACATGTTATGTGTGTATTAAGTGAAAAACGCAAATTTCTAAGCCCTTCATTACGCACTTTGAGTCTGGGGGCAATGAAGAGTAAAATTGACCCCTGCAGGGAATCTAACACCAGAAGTCACACTCACAGTCGTATTTACGTAGTACACTGCTATGTGCAGAGTACTGCAGTAACCGCACGCAGGCAGCCCTAAGTATAACAAAGGCCCCGTGTTCATTTCTCGGACGTGAAACCAGCTATCCTAGCTGACATGTTTTGTGGTACTATTTAGTCCTTCCAAGCGAATTATGGTGGGTTTTATCTCAATTTCTGAGACAACCACCTCCTTCCATATGCTTTGCCTTTCCTTATTCACTTCCATTCGACGGCGTGCTGTGTGCATGTTACGATAGCTATTAAAATTATGGAAGTTTTAAGTCTTGTAAGATGTTACGCCATGTCGATTAGTTAAATAGGCCTAGGTAAGGACATTTTCGGTGAGGTTTGTATCCATCTTCAGTCCAAGACAACTGTAGAGCTTAGGCTTTGAAGATGGAAGAAGCAGCCCCTCCGAAAGGTTGGTTACTATTTTTCAGTCGATGCGAAGTCATATGCAGTGCAATAAGAAAGTAATAAGAAAGTACCAGTTCGTACCAACTAATGCACTGTTATTATTGCAAATGTTCCTACATTAAAAAACTTCGTTCCGACATGTTTCGGTCCCTGTTGGGATCGAAACATGTCGGAGCAAAGTTTTGTAATGTAAGAACATTTTCAATATTAACAGTGCATTAGTTGGTACGAACTGGTACTTGCTTAATGGCTATGCACGGTGTGAATAATACAAAGTAATAAGACTAAAATATAATACAAGAACTAGGTATGTGATAAAGGCAATATATTTGTTAAGCATTCTCCTCAAAATAGTCCCCGAATGAACGAATGCGCTGTCTGCAGCATTCATATAAACTTCGTAACGGTCCCAAAAACTCATGTTGAGTGATGGTGTTCAGTTATGACGTCACTATATTTCGAATATCAATGATCGTGTAAAATCGACGAACGTGCAGTTCGTGCAGTTTTGTTTTAAACTTTGGAAAGAGAGGAGATTCTTCTGGTGTCAGATCACGGTAATAATGGGGGATCGGAGTGCAACTGAACACTGCAAGGTCCTTTCTATATAGAAGTCATGACTCTTATGCTGGGGCTTGCATCTTCATGAACACTGCTGTGAGAACCTCACTTCTCATACATAAATCGTCTGTAGTTAGACCATAAATAAACAGTAAATACGGTATTGTAATAAAATTGAGGACTGTGGAGGAGCTGGGATAGCTGAGCCGCCACAGTGACTAGGTGCGGTCATGACGACCGATGAATCGTCGTTCAGTTTTCTTTCTAGGGAGCCACTGACTACTAGCCTTTTTACCTCGTAAGGGAAGCACCCGGTTTCCGAAATATTTGTTTAAAACACCCATGAAGTTGGACAGTGTTTTATTATTATTATTTATTATTAAAACAACATAGACTTTAAATTTAAATTTCAACGGGAAATCTTTGTGTTTGTAAATTTAATAATGGAATTTGGACCGTAGTTTCTTAAGAAACTCATTTTTGTGCAGCTGTTTATGTTGTATTACATTTAAAAAGAAAGTTCTTTGAAAACTTCTGATATCAGTAACAGTTCCATTACACAGAATAAACGTATATGGCTGTATGTTTATTATGAGTATAAAACGTGAGACGTCAAGCGCATCAAGAAACGTGCAAAATGTTATCATCAATATTTAATATTTCAATGGACTACATTACACAAATGGCATTGAGAACAGGAAGTTGGAAACACTCGAATGAACTGTTTTGATAATTGAAGATGTGCGATAGATATCGGTTACTTGGTCGATACCACTAGCTTTAAAACAGCTGTGACGTCACTTAGAGTGTCCTTTCGTAACCGTAGAAACCGTTGTGTTACAAATAATGAGTATTATACAGTTTAAGGAATGGGTCTCCAAGCCGCGGCCCGCATAGCTTTTATTATGCGGCTCGTGGCCACATTTGTAAATTACATATATACTACAAAAATTACACAATAATTTAGGCCTGTAGCTATTCCAGTTACTGTTATTTTTCCACGAGTGGTTCGCGAACCAGCCCACAGTAACGGCTGTGATCCTTTGCCATAGAAAGTTTTGACGCCAATGGTTTAAGGTGAATCGTACGTATCCTCACAGGCAAGTACTGTAGTGGCTAACGCTTCATTGTCTTTTAATAGCTCGACTGGACAGATACGCGACAACTGTCGTCAGCTCGTCAGTCTCAGCTGCTGACTGCTTTTCTTTTGGGTGATGCTGATAGCTTGATAAGCTGTGTCGTTGTTAGACGTCTCAGGGATGTGGGGCAAGTTCCTGTAGCGAAACATTTCATTCTTGAGTTACTTATCGACAGTGGCTCAACTGTACTTCTTATCTATCTTTTTCAATAAAATTCAGAACTTCTACACGTTTTCACACACTCTCTCTCAGCAAGCATATCCTGACCTTACATTATATTCACGCACGTAGAAATTCGTACGTAAGACAATGTTAGGTTTTGTTTCTAAGGTGTACTTGGAATTAACTGTCCAGAACAGACTTGGTGACTGTAATTATACTCGACAAAATTGTGTAAATTATGTAATTATGTAAATTATGTATGACAGAATTATGTAAGAAAATCTTTACATATGACTTAACAGGAATAAAATGGGGACTCGTCGGTCTTGGCCTTTTGGTAGGTAGCCCGCCGGCATACGCCAAGGAACGCAAGACAGTGCAAACGAAGGAGATGTGCTAGACGGCAACATACGGAATGTAGTTGTCCCGACTGCAATGTACCGGCTTTGGTCAGCTGAATTATTTTCACGGAACAATTTTTCGTAGCCGTACAACTGTCAGTTTCTCAAGGATGAGTGTTTCCCGAGAAGTAAGTTCAGATGTTGCGACTTTGGTTGTTATTTTTTATAGTTTATTAATCCACCTTATCGCGGAACACATGGCGTCGAAACGCAGAGTGGTCGGCGAAAAACTGAAAGGAGAATTTGTGGAAGGAAATGTTTGTGGCCTAGTGTGAAATAACACCTCGACATTTGCCCAGGGAGGCTGAAAATATTACTCAGTCACAGTCATGAGCATGATTATTTTTACCAACTGGAAGAATATAATTCTGGCAAGAGAAGTTGTTGCATTGGGTCTTTCAGGAGAAGTACGCCTACACACTGTTTGAACAAAAACAATGTTCAAACTACTGCATGTGATTTTAACTTTCTAACATGTTAACAAATTCGTTTTGTAGTAGCAGGAATTCTCGATCTCTGTCACGAAGAAATAGAAAGAAACACAATTAAGAGATCACATTTGAAACTGATTCCTTAAGCATCTTCGCCCTCCCTTCCGCCCCTTCCCCATCCCATCGCTCTTTGACTCTGTAACCTGAAGGGCAGGTTTTAGACTGCAGCATTTCGGCTGTACCAGTCCATTATCTGATTCTGATCGTTGTTGTTTCTTAGCTTTGGAATCACTGTATATTCCACTCTGAAGATAAAGACAGCAGACTCCCTCGAAACGTTTGCACCCTCCTACAAAGTAATGCGGCTTAGCATTTAAGAAGACAGTATCTTCATCGATTAAATTTACTTTTAACACCAACCGAATGGAGCAAGAAACTCTGGTACCGGCAGAGATTAGAAATTGATTAGAATGTCTGAACGCGATGCTTTTGGTGAAAGGCATTCTCTGTATCGGAATACAATATTTTTCATCACCTTGTGTTTAACAGTTGATATAAACGAGACCCCAGCATCACGCACGAGACGTCCCGCTGATATCCCTCTCCCTCAATATCGATTCTACCCCTTCGGACCTGGGACTGGAGAAGGTGACCGAGTGACTGAATAGGGTGGCAGTGTCCACCCACCCCTCCTGACTATCTGACCTCAACTCAGCTGACCTGACCGGAACCAACCTTCCAATTCGATCCACTTCACTTTTAGTGGCGAGGGGTGGCCACGATTTGCGTGCTAAACCAAATGCGCATAGACCAAATGACATATAGAGCCCAGTTAAGACTGCTCCTTACTTCTTCTTCAAACTGGAAGTCTGTGGGATCCAGCAGCAATCAATGAAATGTCCGAATATTGTAACAGCCTGGCGCGGTCACTCATTTTTAGTTACACCGGAGACCGTGGCGAGAGAAGCAAAAAATACGCTGGGCGTGAAACATGTTTCATTTCTCTCTTTTAAGTTTAGTATTAATTTATGATTTGAGTTTGTTTGGCGAAAACATAAATAATAAAAAGCTGAATATAGTGACTTTATTATTCGCCAGTAAGGAGTTTGGCCTAGAAGAAATGCTGAGAAAACGCATTCATGTTCCCATCAGCAGAATGCCGAACAAAGTGACAGCATAAAGAAAAATAATAAATCGCTCCAGAATGTGGCAAATTTAAAATATTTGGGAACGACAATAAGAAATGTAAATTGCAAGCATGGAGAATTAAGAGCAGATCAAATTCTGGGAATTCTTGCTACCATTCGGTCCAGAATTGTTCGCCTTCCCATATCTCGTTTAAACAAACGAATACCCAAAATGCAGAAATATACTTCTGCGTGTTGTTTTGTATGGGCGAGGAAACTCGTCTTTCACACTAAAAGAAGCTTCCCGATTTGTACTTCTTGTAAAATATTATTATAGTGGTCAAATCAAGGAAAATGAGATAGGTGGGGCACGTGACGTGTAATGTGAGGTAGGAGGAAAATGCCTACAGAGTTTTGGTAGGGAAAGCTGAAGTAGTGGGACCACCTGGAAGACTTAGGCATAGAAGGGAGGATAGTGTTAAATTGAATCTTGAAGGAATAAGGTAGGAGAGCGGGGATTGGATTAATCTGGCTCAGGATATGGGCGTGTGTTGGGCTGTTGTGAAGGCTGTAATGAACCTGCGGGTTCCATTAAATGCAGGGAATTTAATGGAAATCTGAGGACTAGCTTTCAAAGAGGGACTGTTCTGTATTGCGTTTGGACAGCCTTTTTGGAGTGCGGAACCCTAACGTTTCGACTGATTGACCTAAATGTGGTGGAACTACTCTCCTTCGAAACGTCGACTACTCGCTCAACGAAACAGCGTCACTTTCCAGATGCCTACACTCTTCAGCAACAATACTACTGTGAGAACATCAAATTTCACAATGCTCTCATAAATTCTGCTGCGTTGAGGGAAGTCGGTGACCGTTCTGTTTGATTTGAAGAGCGTTAAATATTTGGTTTCACACAGGAGCACTTACTGTATGAGATTAAAAAAGGTGTGCAGCTACTATGTGTGTCAAAGCGTGCGGTTGTTAGTTCCAAAATTGTCGCATAAGCAATTAACACATAACAAATGTGCTTTCTTCCCTAGACTCAATCTTATAAAGAATGTAAATTCTGTATTCCATGACCTAGTGCACAGACTTTAACAAGGCGTTCTTTATTTCCATAATGTCTGCTGGTTTTAGCGTAAATGCTTAAATATAACATCTCTTATACCTATAAGAACATTAGGGCCTTCTCTGCAGGAATTGTCACGAAAATCAGAAATGCTAGACAGAAACATCGTATGCAGGTCTCGCATGCCGAATTTCACCCAAAGCGGAAAATATGTATGGAAAAATACAGATATAAATTTATTTACGCTCCTAATTAAAGCGTGGATTTTAAATGAACCGAATTTAACGAAACTCACAAGCACTCAGTGCGTTATTGTTGACATCTTCTTTATTTAGGTTTATCCAAATTGAACAAAGATTTATAAAACACGGACAAAACGTCATTCACTTCCTTGCTTAAAGTATGGTTTTTCACAACACCGATTTTCACGAAACTCACAATTGTGTATGGTCATCATGTGTGGATCTGCTATATGGGATTTTACCCAAATCGCTCTAGAGTTGTGGAAAGTACGGATAAAAATAATCGATGCCTCTAAGTAATATATGATTGTGACTGAGCTAATTTTTCACGAAACTAACGCTTTCTCGACAGTTTTAAAAATAATTCCTGTAGGCTTTGCCGTACACCACGAAAATCCAACAGAAGGTTTAATAGCTTAAAATACATCACATTAGGGCAAACGCATGTGCTGTCCAAATTAGGCCTCCATTCCTACCTTGTAAAGCACGACTAAAACTGAAGCTAGATCTGCAGTCCAGAGCGAATATTCTTTGATTGTAAATGCTGTGATTGAAGGCATATTGATCACATTTTAGTCGCGTTCGCGAAGTCGCGAAAACCGACTTTTTGCTTCATCATACTGGCTGCTTGCCAGTTTTTCCGTCTGTCCGCATGGAACAACTCGGTTCCGGCTGGAAAGATTTTCGTTACATTTTATGTTGGGTTTTTACTAAACTTTTCGAGAAAATTCAAGGGTAGTTAAAATTGTACAAAAAGCAGTGGCCACTATATGTGAATGCTTACCGCCAATGATGACTGCTTGGTTTATTAGCAATACCATGCTTGCCGTCGTAGTAGCGGGTAACGCTCAATAGTAATGGATATTAATCTGCCTAAATTTGTCGTGAGATTTACGTGGTCCATAAATAAGAAAAATAAACATGTGCACACATAATATTTGAGTATTCATTTGCTATGGGTAGGAACATAAAATCTGGTATGTAGATAGGTTATAAACATGCCTTCAAACTGTTTACAAAGTATAGCATCTAAGCCACCAATTACAAATTATTTCGACAGGGTGAATATTTGAGGTTATGAATGACAGTTAAATGTAACATACACACAACCAGCGTAGACATATAAGTAATAAATTCTGCAAAGAAATATGATAAGATACCCTGTGTCAGTAATACCATTCTGTAGTATTTTCACAATTGTGAAAAGTAACGAAAAGTGTGGCCACATCGAATTAAATTATCTCCGCGTTTGAGATATGCCAAGGGTAAAAAGATCAAAACGCTCTCCGTTGTCACATTACACTTATATTTGTTGTCTTGTTTCACCTTTTAATAGACGTAAGGTAATCCGTTTCAAACATTAATTTAGTTTTCTCATCTTTTCTGTAACACAGGTGTTACAAATCCCATATATAATCACACACTGTAACCTAATTCTTCATAAATTGTTTTTTCTGCCATTAAATTATTTATTACAACAGTATTGTACAGTGCCGTAACTAATTCAGCAGTGTATCTACTACAACAAAGAGAGAAAAACAAATGAAGTTCCATGGCTGGTACATTACACTAAGCCACCCATCGACGGCTGACTGCTGATGCGTACGAACGAATTTAAGCAACACAATCATCCACTCTACAAGAGCAGTTGAAGTTGGAGCATTCCTCGGGAAGTTCCAACTTCACATAAGAGAACTAAGGTTTATGGAGCGTGTATAACGCATATAGACATGCTAGGAAACCAATTTATTTAACTTCGAAACCAGCATCTTACTGATGACGCCGGTATTGACTGCTTCCCATGTGATTAAAGAGATTTTGGTTTCTGATTCCGTTCGTAAAATCACGTTACTTGATAATCGTCAGACACTGCCTTTTCTGAGTGACAAGAATAATGCAATTTACTTTTCTGTCTGATGCCCTCGACATCGGAAAAGCATTGTTTTTTTAAGGTCTCCAGACTTCGCCCGCTTGTCCTTCTGGTAATAATATTACTAACATGGAGCATTGGTAGAATGATGGCGATCCCGGTGGCCGCGCGGTCTAAGGCGTGGGTCTGCGGTTGTTCGCTTGCTGGAATTGCGAGCTCGAATCCCGCCGGGGGCATGGATGTTTGTCTCTTGTGAGTGTTGTGTGTTGTCAGGTAGAGGTCTCTGCGACGGGCCGATCACTCGTTCAGAGGAGTCCTACCGACTGTGGTGTGTTTGAGTGTGTCCTCGAAACCTTAGCAGTGAGGAGACCTAGGCCCATTAAGGGCTGTTGAGTCTTGAAAAAATTGGTAGGATGATAGTGGCAGCGGAAAACGGAAGTACGTGTAGAAAATCTGTTCAAATGCCACTTTATCTACCACAAGCCTCACATAATTTAACCCATAATTGAATCCGCTCCTCCGCGGTACAAGGCCGACGACTAACCGCCTGCTTGAGACATGCAGTTTATCTGAATACCGTTTATAAATTCAGTTTCTGCCTCACAAAGAATACTGTCTATCTCCATTTTAGATCAATCGGTAAAAGTCGACTATGGAAATAACAGTTTTCTCTTACTGCTAGGACCATGTGAATTACGTAAATGCAGTCTGTGTGGGAATATGCAGTCTGTTGATGCTAATTCAGACAGTTCTCATACAGTACAGTACAGTACAGTAACCAATGTGAATTAAAAGCTTAGATTTCTCTTGACTTAAAGTCTTTTAGGTCATGTTTATGAGGTGTTTGGTTAAACTGATTTAGTGACCAGGATATGGGCCTGGAACCAGGAGTAATGGGGTTAGATTCATGCGGAATTTAGAGGGGCAGATTTTTCTTTACGTCGCCCTGTCCTCAGCGATAATGTCATTGTTTCCAGCTGTTCGTCTTTGCACGCATCTGTTAGGTTTTAGCTTACTGGTTGACATCCATTAAACTCTGTTCAAACGTCATAGATGTATAAATTACACATCTGTGCATATTTTTAATTTATACCCATGAGAGCCATGCGAACTTCTGAGGCAACGACACTAAATCCATTAAGTTAAACCGACAAGTGCAGTGGCACGTGGGTCTAACACAAATGTGTTAATAAAATACATATTTAGACAGCTACATATTTCGATTTGAGTGCAAGCCACCGTGAGGCTAAATGTATATAAATATGTCTATAAAGAGGAATGTTACATTGATCTGACGTTTCAAACGGAGGCGTTAATATCTCGAATCCTCTAACATGGAAACTGCCATTTTCAGGTTGTTTCTAATGTATAAGTCATACATTGTTTTGCGATTTTTTGTGCTTCGTAGTGGATACTTGTATAACAGTAACTTGTGTTACTTATTTTTCTTTTAAGTGCAGGTTTCTATCCCGAATTTTAGGACATTAGAACTTGTTTATAAATACTAATCTTACAAAGATTTCTCTTATTGTTTTAGATAGTATTCTTTTAAAATTATTTGGAGATTGTCGAAAGTAATGGATGTGAATTGCATGTTAACTTTTCTCCCGAGATATGTAGTTATGTAAGTTATCTTAATAACTACTGCGTATGTATATTTAATCTATTTTTATGTAAATATGGGTATGCATTATTCAGGAAATCAGGACGTAAGTTATATAGCCAGTAATGCTTGTGCCATTTTACATGCAAGTATATTGGACACATCGTTAATTCTTTGGAGGTATTCGTACCAGTCTACATACTATGCCTTTACAGGCGAGTACCTTCAATTATATGAAATGGTAAAGCAGTTTAATTTTTTGACTTAATACAGGTTACTGAAACCCGGAAATTCTATCTGTTTTATGACTTAGTTCAGGTTACTGAAATTGGAAATTCTACATTAAATAGAGTCGATAGTGCCTGTAGTTATTCATTCGCACTTATTAATAGCCGTTATGTACAGATGCATGTGTTAGAAAGCAAGCAGCAAATATAAATACTTTTCGAGGTATTACTTCTTTTAATAGGAAACTGGGGAAACGATGTCGGGACTTAGCTTCCTACAGAAGAAAGGAAAGTAAATTGACCGTATTCACAAATAAATTACAAAAATATTGTGCGATACTCTAATCCTTCCGTACACGAGCAATCGGTTTAGGAGTTTCCGCTTATACGAGCTGCACAAATCAATAACTTATTTTCAGCTTGCGATTCAATTTTCTCTTATAAAATCAACTTTCTCTTCCAAATCGATCATTGTTCCTGGTGCATTTTCTCTCCTGTCATTGGTCTGTTAGCTTTCTGAACTTCCCAGATCCTGATTCCAAAGTCCACCAAGCCCAGCATTCCAGAATATATGCGTGCTTGTGTAATAAATAATTAACACCTGTGTCAGTTACATTCAAATTTATTATAATTACGTTACTTAATGTGTATGCATTTTGTATTAAACTTTGGTGTAATTGTTTTTATGTACAGGCCAATATTTAATAATGCCATCTAAACCAAGTAATTGTCTGTTAATGTTACACTTTCACACTTACTTATCGTTCCGTGTTGTGTTAAAATCAATTTTAATATTTTTGGCGGCGTCATTACTGGTGACCAAGATAGGGGTGGATGATCCGGTTCGTTTTCGAGCACAGAATGTGATGTGCCTCTGCCACATAACATCCAGACTTGCTCGTGGACCCACTCAGTCTCCTATGCAATAGACATCGGAATTAAAGCGACCGGCACGTGAAGTAGCCAATCGCTCTTATACAAGGCGGAACTGTAGGCTACGTCATATGGCCCGTATGTTCTTATGGCGTGTGCTTAATCAGCAGAGGGACAGCGTGTGTATACTACATTTACTCCTAATGTGTCTTTATTTATTCTTTCTTAATTGTTTCTTTCACTCTTTTTCCTCTCAACTTACCCTCCATCTCTGTTTATTGTTTCTCTCTCTTCTTGCTTTCTTGCTTATTTCTGCTATACTTTTTCTGCTCGTCCCTTTCATTGAAGGACTACAGTACGTCCCTATTAAGCTGTAATGCTGTTAAGGCTTTTAAACGCAGTACCACCTGCATTAACAGCAAAACTCTGTATTTGGCCCACAATATGTATTTGTGTTTTGTACGATTCTTCCAACAAAGAGCTATTATATTCCTCATCATTATTTCGACTGATAGTTGTGATGTAAAAGCAGTGTATTTACTGTGAGGTACGAATGAAATCTTTAAATGTGATTCGGGTGGATTTGGTGCTCCATAGTGTTAAGGACACACGTTGAACCTGAGTTTCAGCCGGCTGCAGAAACTCACATACGTTAGTTCTGCAGTTCTGTAACAATCGCTGTTAGTTTCTGTCTAATAACGCTGCTCTGAGCTGGGCCTCGTCTTAGAAGATCACAATTAACAATAATCTGCAAATTAGCTCTGCCGGCAAGGCTGCATTTAGGGAATAGAGTGGAAAGGGGGTTGCTGCGTTTATAATTACAGTCCCCGAAGGTCTTAACCTAATAAACTGCTTCAGGGCGCCGAAATGTTTGCTCAAAGTTTAACCAACCCCCTACCCACAGCGTCTTCGTATTCACCCCACTCCACCCTGCGTTCATTCTAGGCTGTACGAGTATCAATACTAGATTTAAACCTGCGAGTTATATCACCCGGCCATACACTGCGTTCCTTCACAAAGTTGTGGGAAGTTTTTACATCAGTACATTTATTTACTTTACCATAATACTAAGTCTTCACAATTCGCTATTAAAATGTAATTTAATAACTGAACGTTAAAATTAGACATTTCTCGCTTTTAGCTACCTTTACCTCAGGTAGCCCTCAGGTCGATCCACTGTCATTTGTTAAAGCCTTTTAGGGGCACATGATTTTACTCAGTACGCACTCTTAACTTTTGTGCAAGGTCTACGCTGCAGCACCCACCTAAGAATAGGTACCTCTCACTGCCTTTCTTCCTGGTCCTGTTGTAACCACTGACAGCAAGCCACATTACTGCACACTGCATGACACACACACACACACTATATATATATATATATATATATATATATAATCTTCATTTATAAACTCTGTAAGAGTGAATAATGGATGTAAGCAGGAAGGAATGAAGGACAGGAGGTGCTGAAATCTTGGGAGAAAGAAAACACATAAAAATTAATGACTATTAGTTTGACTTCCGTCTGTGTATTGGGATGTTTTAATGCTTTACATTAGAATTCCTGAAATCGTAATCTACGCCCAATACAGGTTCTTATGAAACGTCCCTAAATTTCAACCAGAATACCCGGCGTTACATCGCATAAGACAGTGATTTTGTTCTCATCATGAAGTCTGCCCGTCAGCAGGTAGTATCTCGAGAAAATCTGAAAGATTTTCGTAAAATTTTGCAGCCATTTCCATTAAAATTCCTCACAAGATCCCAGTTCTGGTCAAAACCGGACAACAAATCAGATAGGGTGCCACGCGTGGCGCAGTTGGTTGAGGCACTGCGCTACAAGCCGGAAGGTTACGGGTTCGATTCCCGGTGGTGTTATTTAATTTTTTATTGCCATAATCCTTCCGGCCACACTATGGGCCTGGGGTCGACTCAACCTCTAACAAAAATGAGTACCAGGAATATTTTCTGGGGGTTAAAGGCGGCCGGTGCGTAGGGCTGACAACCTTACCACCTTCACGTGCCAATTGTCTAGAAATCTGGGAGCCTCAACCTCCTGGAACCCTAAAGCCCTGTCCAGACCTCTAATGTGATTGCGTTACTTTACCTTACATGTAGTAGGCTAATACTTAATTGCTGCGTTTGCTTCTGGGCGTTATCGGATGCATGTTGTATAGTACGTTAAGACTTAAGGCATGTATTTCTTTTGTTGTGTTATGTGACACATAGATTTCTTTTCATTTACCCAATACGACAAATATATATGTCGTAAAATTTTCGGTTACAGCCATGTGCGTAACACAAGATGCTTGCAACCATGTAATGGTTGACAACGGGGCTTGTGCGTATAGGCCTATAGCATTGTTCACTCAAAATGTTTCATAAAATCACATCCTGGAGTCTGGCGTAAGTTCCGCATAAGGAACAGTCTGTGTGGCGTAGCACACAACGGGATGACTTTTGCGAACATTTGCAGCCATCTTCAGGGTACAATTCGGAGGAAGATTCTTACGAAGCATTGGTACATGCCTGTTGTACTGTACTATGTCACGTCGCAGATGACCTTTGTCGTAAATGTGCGTACCTTTACTTATTTGCTGCAGACAAGCTACAATAAAACTGCAGTACATGAAGTACCCAAACAGGGTGATCTTGCAGTGACGTGGCCATTGAGTCTTGATTTGAATAAAGACAATGTGTTAACCGCAGCGGGGCATGGAAGGGATTGGAAGCGCGTACAGAATGTGGCCTGGAAATCTGAAGGAAAAAGAACACTAAGATAACACACCTCGTATTTCCTATGGTAATGTGAAATTACGACCTGAGGGAAGGTGACCACTTGGGAGACCCAGGCGTAGATGGAGGATAATATTAAAATGAATCTACAAGAAGTGGGATGGGAGCATGGACTCTATTGAGCTGGCTCAGGATAGGGAAAGGTAGCGGGCTCTTGTGAATGCGGTAATGAACCTCCGGGTTCCATAAAATTCGGGGAATTTCTTGATTAGCTGAGAAACTATTACCTTCTCAAGAAGGCCTCTGCTCCATCGAGTTAATTAGTTAGTTAGCGAGTTAGTTAATGTTAAATTACACCTTAATGTAACGTGTGCCAGGATGTGGACTGGATTCATGTGGCTGTGGAGTGGCTCCAGAGACGGGTTGTCCTGAACACATCAAAAAATTTGGCTTCCATAAAGCCGAGGAACTGTGTCAGTGGCTACGGACTCTGATCTTCTGAAAGACTCACATTCAATGAGAAGTTGTTTAATTATTTAATTACCGAAATTCAGCAGCAGGGGATATGCCATCTAATGAGAAGCTGTCATGAGTGCTAAAGCTTAGCAACAAACTTCAGCAAGTAGACGTGGCCAGTTACAGGATACTTTTCAGGAATCAGCCTACGGAGTAAACGGGTTACCGAAAGCATTTATTGGATTGTAACCGCCCCCCCCCCCAAAGAAATCTACAGCGCTGCCGCTACATTAAACTGTAAAGTGTTATTAAATCTGATGTTCATTGACGGCATTACAAATAGTTGTGTATTGAAGCAACTTTTGTTCCATGTCAGTCAATTATAGCTCGTATATTACTTAAAATTTAAGCAGAATTTACACTGATTTTTTGAGCCCTCATTCGGGTGGAAGAGTGAGATATTCGTGTCCTTATGCTGCGCCGACCCCGTGAACCAAGCTTGGAGAACTTAATTTATAATGGTTGGTCTTGCAAACGCGTTGTGCACAAACTGAGTCTACAATAAAAGTGTTTCTTGCTAGGGTGTATTTTTAAGACAGCAGATCTACACACGCAACTGACCACCTATTGTTATGTAATCGTTCCGTGCAATAGCGACAGATGTTCTCCCTGATGCTGGGCCAATAGGGCCCCTAACATGCAGGAGCAGAATATTTTTAAATATATTGTTATTAATGTGTGATAATTAAGTGTATTTACTGGTTAATAATAACAGATCGGATTATGATGTACTTTTACAGAACACGAAATTTTACTGCAATGCACAAGGAAGCCCATAACTTTGGCCTGAATTCTGTTGCTGAAACACAAACGTGATCTTAGTTCCCTCCAGGTGTTCTTCTTGATCATATCCCTAGTAAACTGGGGTTTCGGAACGAAGTCCGTCGGATGGTGGGTGTCACTAGGGGTCGAAGCTTCCGCTTTCCCGCCTACTGTTGCTGTCCCGTTCAGCTCCCTGTGTCTTATTTCATCCAGCCCGCAGGACATGTCGCTGCAGAAGTTTATCGCATGAATTATGTACTGTGATTAAACACTGCAATAGTCAACAGCGAAGAGTTTTGCAGCAATATATTTACATTTTCTGTACGCAAACATCGAAGACAATGACGTAAATTTCGCCGAAATAGGTAAAATGCAAACGTATATTTGTCCGTATCCTTCAGTAAGCACTACAGCATGAATGCATGATGAGAGTGGAGGTGTAACTCCACAGTTTCTTAGCGGCAGTGGTATACTGACGTTACTGCTCAGCTTTACGATCCGGCCGATTTTTCTCTGGGGTAAAAGGACCTAGTACCCATTTGGTATGCCCCACAACCAGCCTGCACTGTGTGGATGAGATAAAATTCTCTTGCTTCCGTTGGGAATGGAACTCCTTTTGAGCTATCCTGGCTTTTGAGATAAGCTAGGTGTAATCCAAATTGAGCACATGTTTCCATTCTTCTCTTACTGTCTGTGTATTTTCAAAAGACTATGCTTTGGCACATTTTGCGTAGCCAAGCATGCGATTCTCAATATTCTACAAGATATCTGTCCCTCTCAGAATTCTCTGATCACGTATACACGCAATGTGGAAGAGTCAAGACAGGAAATTAGTAGCATATTCACCATAATCACTCCTCAAATGCTTCATGTCATGTCTGACATCGAATTGCCTTGAAGCAGTGAATTGGATGAGCAGGTTCAGAAACACCTGACTGTTGCTAGCCTATAATGCATATGACGTCATTCGAATTTTGCGGCTAACTTATCCTGCCTACTGAACATAGCTGCATAAAAGCGATTATATATTTCAAATAAAGTACGCCAAGTGTATCTACGTATCCGACGTATACATGCACGGCGCAGTAATTTTCACTTGATGAGTTTTAATAGCCGTATGTCTGGGCGAAATGTCTCAGAATGCTCTAAATGTTAAGTTTGGCTAAATAAAGTTTCACTATTCTTCTTCATAGTTCATTTGATGATATTTTTTAGGTACAGCGGTTTTAAAATCTGTTTCTTGAGAGATGCATTGGATGAAATGACACTGTACGCAAACTTATGGCCACCCTGTGAAATCTGAATTTCTCATAGCCATAACTATGAATATCGCCGTCTTATGATATGTGACACCGTGTATTTTGGTGTAACCTTACCGAATTTTCGAAGGAACGCACCATCTGCCTCTTCAGAGCAGAAGTTGAATTTTATTGGTAACGAAGCACTACGTTCCGCCGAAACATTGCCACATTTCAATTAGTCAGCACGGTGTCATACTCCAGAAGGTGTTAATAATCTTAGGGCATCTTCCCTCCAAACACAAAAATTAAATTTTCATTTGTAAGATTCAGGTCTTACAGGATGTGACGCCGTGCAGTTTGGTAGATAAATGATGTGATCTTAAATTTGCAATTATCTTTGTATCTTGCCGTTCTAGACCCATAACGCTTGAAGTTTACAAAGCTTCGTTGTACAGTCTCAATTATATATTTTAGTATCGCATTGTGTTGTGTATGTACGAGTATTAGTACATAGTACAATTCAGTGGGGCACAACAATAATTGGTGAATACGTTTTTCTTGTTTCATGTTTACTTCATGCTTCGGCACCATTCTGCCTTGTTCAGGTAAAATAATTCTCGTCTTGTCACAGTTCTATATGCAGTACGTTGGAGTTATGTTTACCACTAATTTTGAAGTTGATCGTAACAACAGCAATTATATTACAATATACAACGATAAAAGTATAGACATTATGGACATTAAGACAGCACTTTATTAGGATATGAAATTATAACATTATAAAAATTGTTGTCATTAAGATAGCACTGTATTAAAATATAAAACAATAAAATTGTAAACAGTGACATTGAAAACAGCCCGCCGATCCCAGTGACCGCGTGGTCTAAGGCGTCGGTCTGCGGTCGAGCTCTTGCTGGGATCGTGGGTTTGAATCCCACCGGTGGCACGGATGTTCGTCTCTTGTGAGTGTCTGTGTGTTGTCAGGTAGAGGTCTCTGCGACGGGCCGATTCCTCATCCAGAGGAGTCCTGCCTACTGTGATGTGTGTCTGAGTGTGATCAAGCGAAAATAAACAACCTCGACACCTACTGTGAACAAGTAGATAGAAGAGGGAAGGACTACGAAACGAAACGAAAACAGCCCTTTATTGCAATATAAAACAATAAAATTATAACGACTTTTTACATTACAACAGCGCGTTGTTACAGTGTAAAAGATAAAATTATACAAATTGTTGACTAAATTCTGATTAGGGTCTTGTTGCCGTTTTAGTGTTCTAGTTATTACTTGGCTTGAGACTGTCAGTATAGGTGTTCGTCCATGCATTTTATATTCACACCGTGCATTGTCTTAGGTATAAATTATCACAAACCAACTAATGCACTTTATTCACATTAAATTGTTCAGAAAAATGCTCCTACATGTTTCGAACCATCGCAGGGTTCATCCTCAGGGAGTCACACAATCACTAATCACGCGCACTACCGCAATATGATAACAGTGACATNCGTGGAAAAATAACAAACATACGTGGTATAACCCACCTAACCGCCTAAATTACTGTGTAATCTTTAGAGCATATACATAATTTACAAATGTGTCCACGAGCCGAATGATAAAACCTCACGGGCTGTGTGTTTGAGACCCATGACTTAAATGGTAAACATGACGCTAAAAATCTGACGACGCGCGACAGTAATTAGAATTTAATCTCAAAATAGTTTAATAATTTTACATTGTGAAATTAATTTTCTTAATTTCGGTTTCAATATTAATGGCAAATATAAATGGAAATATTACGTGCTCAAAAGTTTGTGAAAAAAGGAGGCTAGACTGGTCAGCGTGATACAGCGGTGCAGAAACCCAGTAACTGCGAAAGCATGAAAACCTCTTTAGAAAATATTGTTGTGTACGACTGAACCATAGAGTAAGAAATTTTCCTCAGTTTTTTAAATCTTCTCTTCATATCTCTTTCTCCCTTTTTATCTCGCCTCTTCTATATTCCGTAATTCTTCTCTTTAGTTCTCTGTATCTTGCTTATTCTTTTCGCGATCTTCTTTCCTTATATGACTTGTATTCCTATCTTTCTTGTCCTTCCCTTAAAACCTCATTTCTTAGGTCGGGCCCAGCTGACATTGGCGGAGTTATCTCTTTTGTCTTAGCGATAAACTGCCCTGTTGAACTACATTAAGCTCTTTGAGGGGGAGGAAATAGTTCGCGCCTTGTCTAAATGGAATGTATTTCGGTACCACTGGTCTCAGTGATCGTTTACTGCCACTCGAGTTGTTTCGCACAAGAACGGTTCAAACAAATGGCCATGCAGCGAGTTTCCTATAGCACTGAAGCGGAAATATCTGCATAGTTTACAGTTTCCCTAACGTAATTGTGAAACTGGTCATTTCGCTTGTTTCCAAGGTAACGCAATAGCAGAACATTTTTCCTATGTGGTTTTAAATATATATTTTCGTATGAACACTTTCCCGAGTTTAATGTGCCCGCAAATATATTGCTCACCAATATTTTGACAATGAAGCGAAAAAAATATTAATTTTGTACTGTAGCTGTACAAAGTTTGTTGAAAGTACTTCGAAATTACGGTAAATCAATATCGTTGTATTAAAGTTTGAAAATAAAATAGCATTTAACACTTTATGTCTTAAATTTTGCTTATTTTTTGGAGAGAAAAATTCAAGTCTTCTGATAAAATGCCATATCTATTAATTTAGGAGTATGAATTAATGTTGCTACTAGCAGTATTAGGACAATCTTATGGTCACAGTTGATGCAGTATAAATATTCAGTAACTTCTTAGCAATTGTAGCCGTCACTCTTTATACAACCGCTGTTACAAATTGTACCGCTACTTCAAGTTTAGTTTTGTGGCAGACCTGCTGTTTACTACTTCAGGTACCTGCCGCGCAGTTCGGTCAACTGTTGGACAAATAACCGTTAGGTTCATGTAAAAAGGGGTGTTAGACAAAGTTTGGTTAATATAGCCAATTTGTTGCGTCAAAATGAAAAAGACCGCAAGGTAGAAATGAAAAGAGTGAGGAAGGACTTGTTGTCTAATGCGTATGCGATTAATTTAGTGGAGTCTATCATGTATAGGAAACCTATTAATGAAACTGAGCTAAATAACAGTAGCGGTAAAAAACCTTTAGTTATCAACTCGATTCCTTATATTAGAGGAGTTGCTGAGAAGTTTAGAAGGATATGCAGTCGGCATTTGATCAGGACTGTATTCAAAACAAAATGTACCTTGGGTAGTTACTTGAGTAAACCGTAGACTGGATACGTTACGAAGATCCCAGTGTGTGTAAGATACCATGTGAGTGTGGGAGACCATACATTGGTGAAACGGGTAGACCGTTGGCTGTTAGTTTGAAGGAACATCAATATAATTTGAAGGAAGGGCTTTGTGGTAAGTCGAAATTGGCAGCACATGCCATTGAAGTGGGGCATATGATAGCTTGGGATCAGAGTGAAATTTTACAAATTGAATCTAATCCTATTTTTAGGAAATATAAAGAAACTGCACATATGATTTGTTCCAACAATCCAATTAGCCAAGCTAGTTTGGAGATGTCTCCTTTGTGGTTTCCTTTAATAGCAAAGGAACTTAAATTTAATAGAGGTCAGCTTTTGTTTTTGCTGCACAGAGTGTTGTGTTGGTTGCATTTGCTGTTGGTGAATTTTATTCCCTCTTTTTTTTTTGTAATTTTCTTTATTTTTTCTATTTTAGCTGTTTTATTGTAGAATTTGGATTGCATTAGTGTTTCATATTTTATATTATTTAGGTTTAAGCTTTATGGCGACGTTACTTTTTTAGGAATGTCAGACCTCAGTACTTCTCACCGATGGTTTATGATGAGGTTACATATGTCTTAGCTAGGTTGTGTTTCTTCTGTTAGTGCTTATTACTTGAGAACAGAAGAAGTTCCTTCCGAAAGATTGTGATTCTTTAACTCTGTTGACAATGGAAAAAGTCCTGCAAAGTGTTTGCGATTTGAATAATTGTTAGGTGTTAGACAATGGAGGTACAGTGTCAAAACAGGTGTTGTGGATGTTATAATCGTGTTATTATGGAAATTATGCGCATTATAATAGTATGGAACTGAATGTTGCAGCAGAGTAGGTAGCATCCTTGCTTCGTATACGGAGGGGCTTTTGGGTTCCAATCTTCGCCCAGAGACCGATTGTTCTAAGGTTTTAGTTCCTCAACTCATCTAAACAAATGTCGGGGTAATAGTTAACTTACTCCACGGGCGCTTCCTTTCATCTCCTTTCTGATTCATTACCGATTATTCGTCACGCCATTCGATGCTGCGTAGTCTGAGCTCCTGACGGAATCGTTAAGTATTAAACACTAACGGACGTAAATGACTGTGGCACTTTAACGCTGAGAGATATAGTGAAACAAGGAAAAAGATAAAGACAGAAAGAAGTAAGAGGTTAACGATGAAAACAGAAGGGGAGCAATATCGACTTGAACGGCATGGAAACAACCGAAGAACTTCTCCCGCTGTGACGCTTTTCCTCGACTTCCGAGATTTCATTTCCAGTCTGCTCCGTCATCATAAAAAATTACGAAAATACAAACATGAGTGAAAATAAGGTTTCCCTCTCGTACAAATTGAGAAAATATTACATATTGACATGGCAGTTTGTATCCCTCTTTTCGAAAACATTTGCTTAGCAGCAGTTCAAGTTGTTGAGCTTCACGTCTTCATACCGTCAGTCTGCTCCCAGCGTCACGACGTGATACTGACCGTAGGACTGATTTCACTCGAACAAGTTAAAATAATCTAATCAGTGAAAACCCCAGAAGAAATGTGTCTTTTCCTTTTTTCCATAGGGAATTAAACATTAAAAATTAATGTGTTCTTCCGCTTCTTCATTTCAGCGCATAGGCATGTTTCTTGTTTCGACATTACGCAGGCCTGCCCAACTCTTTCTTGAGTAGTCCATATAAGTTTCTTTCTCCTATCATCCATCCGTTGCAGGCGTTCTAAGTATCAGGATGTGCATTCCTGCACTTTGTCTTCTTAAGGGCTTATTTGTAATTTCCTTTGTCTTTTCGATTCCAAATTCTTCCAATTTCTTCACCGCTGAACTTATCTTGAAGAGGCCATTCCTGGAGATGGATTCTTTGTTATGTCCTTTTCCGTTATTACTTATGATTCATTCCCGACCAGAAATATTTCTAACAACGGAGTGGCCTGTAGAATGCCGGTTGCATTTTTTTTTTTTTGGTTTCACCTTTCAGCTTTATTCTTGGGCTGTAGTGTCACACATATTTCGGGATCTGTATAATTTCCTATTTACACCATTACCTTGTTTATTATGTGTTGTATTACAGGTGCTGAAAACTTCTAACCTCTTCTAGAAGAAATTATTATTTAAGAGAGTATAATTAAACTAAGCATCCGAGTACAACCTGCAACATACAATATGCAATATGATGCATTATACCCACATATTTTTCTGTTCTTAACCATTCCCAAAGGAACATATTGTGACTCACGTGATCCATAACATTTTATACTTTTCGGGTTAGATTTTCAAAATAATTTTATTAGGAGTCTTTTGTATTACGAACCATAAAATATTAGATACATTTTGCAATAAAATAAAAATTAAAATAACTTAATATCTGCTTTACTTGCACGTGTGGGGGAGGGGAGAGGTGCATACAGAATTTTGGTAGGGAGACCTGAGAGAAGGAGACCACTTGGGAGACCCAGGCATAGATGGGAGGGTAATATCAAAATGGATCTTCAAGAAGTGGGGTAGTGGGGCATGGACTGGATTGAGCTGGCTCAGGATAGGGACAGGTGGCGGGTATTTGTAAATGCGATAATGAACCTTCGGGTTACACAAAATGCGGGGAATTTCTTGACTAGTTGAGGACCTGTTAGCTTTTCAAGAAGGACTCTGCGCCATGGAGTTAGTTAGTTAGTTGGTCTACTTAATATTTTATGGATTTTTTTGACTGCCAGGAAAGGTAGACGATTGTAGTTGGTACCAGTGAGCATGTTGTGACATGGCCTTCCCTCATTTGGCTTTTACGCAATATATGTTGGCAGTTGTTTACCGACGTTTCGAAACAGTCTGATATGCTGCGTGAGAACCCAGAAGCGCGAAGATGTCATTTAAATCTCGGTGGAAACCTAAAATCTCGCATGTCGTGATATGTCTGATTGAAGTAAACTAAATACATTTGGCAGATCTTAATTAAACTGAATTAAAGTAAAATTTCGAATCAGTAATCCATATCACTAAAAGTAGCTACAGATGTTACAGGCTACGATATCAGTAAAATGGAAACTGTTCCAGCGTCGCAAATGCTTATCAAACCATGTCAGATATCAACACAACATTTCGTGTAATGTTGCACGTTCTATTCTAACGTGGAGCAAAATTACACTTCGTTCTCAACTTTAAGTGCATAACGCAATTCTATAGGATTATGACGATCGTATATCATTTTCGGACTCGTCTACCTTGTGTAAGTCGGCCATCGTCTCGTGTTAAAAGTAATAATGAATAATACCAATTTAAAAACATTAATGCAACACTATGTATCGGGGACAGAGTCGGTCCCCGTCCTCCGGCTAAAATTGTGGTTAAGACCAGCGTAGGTGGACCCGAGATACAAAGCTGCTGTCAATGTGGGCCATGTTACTTGCACTGTCACCATATAGGCCTATATGCCCAGTGTCAGGTTAAATGTGGAGATAATGACTGAATATGCTTACAGTGCAATTAGCTCCTGGTACTCGTATGTTGCTGCTATATGAGCCTGGGAAGCGAAGCGCCAGTACAGTGTGTTTCATACCGAAGCGAGGAGTGGTGGCTGCATCTACACATACAATGGATATATAAGAACAAGTTAAGAACAGTAAACTAATTTTGTTTTTGTTTCTCCTCCTCTTACTCCATCTTCGCCATCACCTTGTCGTCTCCTCCCGCTTTTCGTCGTCCAGTTTCTGCCTTCTTGCTTCCTCTTCTTTTCCATTTTATCTTGCTTCTTCACCTTGCATTTATTTGCCAACTCTGTGTTGAGTCCATTTTAGTGTTCTATTTACTTCCGTTTCTGTAATTTTCGTATGTTCCTTCTGACATTCTTGCCTTTCACTGTCTTTTCTTACACCTTTGTTTTTCTCCCATTGTTAATCCTTCTGCCTAACTTCCTGTGGCAAATTCGAGGACTGAAAACTTTAAACTTGATCACGCGTTGGAATTTAAACTTATGGGGTTATGACGTAACCAGAATTCGAGTGTTTACAGCGAAAAATGTTTAATTGAAGGCGAAAATGAGCATAAAGTGACAGTTGTCCTGCAGCCTATCTGCAGTCATTGTTAGGCCTGCTGCATGTGAAGCACGTCCTCTGAGTTCACCATTCTGTTCCACATACACACCGAATTTCCTCATTTGAGTGCTGCACACGAAAGTACTGTACATAGAGCTCACGTTCAAAGAACAAGACTTGGTAGCAGAGACAGGTCTGGCCGCGACAACCGTAATCATCATCATCATCATCATCATCACCACCACCACCATCACCACCACCACCACCACCACCACCACCACCACCACCACCACCACCACCACCACCACCACCACCACAATCATCATCATCATCGCCATCATTATCGTCCATTTAACACACACGATCACCTCATTGCTGGCAATTCGCAATCAGCTTCCTGCCTGTGACTATGATCATTATTGTCCTCTTGGATGTGACGCCGTTTAGTCTTGAAGTGCTAACGTGTCGGGGCAAATTCTGCCCGTTCTACGTTGTAGACGACAGCTTCAGGGTTTATCAGTAACTTCGGTAGTTATTTACCAAATTACATGGTGTCTTATCCCAAAAGGCATTCCGTATTCTTCTATTTTATGTTTAATGTTTGCATTTAAGGCTGTTATTTTAGACCTTCTCCATATCCCAGTTTTATTGTACGTGCATAAACTACAAAGTTGCGGGCTTTTTTCGTTTTACATTTTTATTTGGACAGCATATGAAGAGACCCCTAGTCTACTGTGACTATAGGTAATCCTAGCCACTCTCATGTTGAGGAACCTGGACTTAGCAGGTGTTCCGTTATGGTTTTCCAACTCAACTCTCTGTCATATGTGCTATGTGTTCCCCCTTCGTACTGGACTATTTCTGGTTGAAAAGTCTGGCTTATTTATTTTTGTATGACGAATATTCAATTAAATGTTTTCTTTCTTTCTTTCTTTCTTTCTTTCTTTCTTTCTTTCTTTCTTTCTTTCTTTCTTTCTTTCTTTCTTTCTTTCCTTCCTTCTTTCTTTCTTTCTTAGTCTGACCCCTTCTACCTACTCACTGTAGGTGTAGAGGGTTACTGTTGCGCCTCATAACACTCAGTGACATGCATACACTCTGTAGGATTCCCCTGGACGAGTGATCAGTCCGATGCAGAGACCTGTAACTGACAGCACGCAACACTCACAAGAGACAGACATCCATGCTGCTGGCGGTATTCGAACCCACAGTCCCAGCAGGCGAACGGGCGCACACCCACGCCTTAGACCGCGCGGCTACCGGGAGAGGCTTAATTAAATTTACAAGTAATATATCGGGCCTTGTAAAGTGTTTTGCTTTGCATCGGTGAGGTTAAACCGGAAACAAAAGTCAGTCCCTGAGAATAAACGTTGTTGTTACAAGGACGCAGTAAATTGTCTTGAATTTTTCAAACACGACAGTTCGGACAATTGGTCTGTCGCTGGTGTCAGGTTTAAAGGGAAAAAATATTTTTATCAGGCCGTTAGAAAGAAGTATCCTCCAGTTATTGACGCTAACTCTTTCTGCCCATCGGATTGAATAGGTGTCTTTCCTCCCTCTGAAACTGAAGATGCAAAAAGAAGTGATTTTCGCAAAATCGTATATTCAAGCACTCAGGGCGACTGGCAGTATCCAAATATGAGCATGCTTTATGCATTACACCCTTATAAGCAGAATGTACAATTTGCTTATGTTGTTAAGCATGTAGTGCATGTAAGTAATATAAACACATACAATATGTATGCGAATACAATTCCTAGCTCACATTTAATGTACTGCTTCCAGTGCATCAGATCACCACACGAATAATTACCGGAAGATCTACATATACAACAGACCAAGCATTATTCTATACAGTAGCGTCTGATGTTCGCCCTGCTGATGGGCCGAAAGTGTCCGAAACACGTAGGAGTGGAATGTTTTTGAATATATTATTATGAACCCGTTACAGTTAGTGCATTTGTTGGATAATATTAAAAAATCCTAGTTCACGGTAAAAACACTCAGCGTCCATAATAAGAACCAATCTGTTAATGTTGTGTTGAAAATAATCACTGTTTTCTTATCAGAAATATTACGGAACGCATAAATGCGCTTTCTCTAAAATTCAGAGTTTCTGTTGTTAGAATGGTATACACATACTGTCACTTCTGTGCTTTTGAGGTTACAGACAAAATGCGCAATATGGCAATGCACCATCTCCACTCCCTCGGACATCTTAATTAAGCACAGGGGTAACTTTGTTTTCTTACCTGTGCATGTTAACAGGAAGACAGGTTTATCTCATCACTTTTGTCTTCTTGTGAGGTAAGACTGAGTGTCCGGGTACTGCGACCTCGCATGTGCCTACTAAACCAGCCTCGGATGATAGAGGAATGTGAGGCGTTGGTGGATTGATAATTGGCAGAGTAAATCTTCGTTACTCGGAGGTAAACATGTCCTAGTACCATTCAAACACAAATCCAACATGAATTGCTGTGTGATCGAACACAGGCTTTCGCGGTGAGAAACCGGAGAATAACTGCTTGAAGTAGAAGATAGGAAGCTGTCACAGCTGTTTTGCTGAAGATTTGGGTTCTTACACCGCATCGACTGGTAAATAGTTTAATGTGTTCCATGTCCGTGTACTATATTATACAAAAACACTAATCACCAACAAATGCACAAAGAGAGTTTTATCATCAATCGTAACGCACTCCTATATGTTTCGACCCTGCACTGCAGGCCGGGACCGCAGAGAGTTCACGCCTTCAAAAATAACACAGTACACAGTCAACAGCACATTCTCACTCAACTATAAAGGGCAACCTTAGTGTAACGATAACAAAAATGTTCTCCCTGAAGATGACCCAGCAGGGTTGAAACATGTAGGAGTGTGTTACGGTTGACGATAAAACTCTCTTTGTGCATTTGTTGGTGATTAGTGTCTCTGGCAAATAGTTATCGACGTGCCGAAGGATCATAGTGCCCTAGTCTTCAGGGCCAAGCAGCAACTAGGAGTATTACCACTCGACACGGCGTCAGTTTTCCGCCTGATGTGTCAGTCATCAGAAGATTTAATACAAGGAGAAGAAAAGCAGCAGTTCTTTCTTCAGGCGCAGGAACTTGCGGGCTGGCACCAAGAAACCGAGAAGAAGGAGAAAATAAGATAATATTTACTTGGCGTGAGAAATGAAGAAGTTAAATGACGGAGTGGCCTGGAAGCACGCGAATTGACGGATTGAGGAAACACAACATTTGTATGATTAAGGTGAACAACGGAGACGAACAAAACGACGAGTGTGTCCGTACTGAATAAACTTGTAACAATGGCGCATCCATCTTGATTTTAAAAACTGCGTAAACTTTTTGACAGGTCAGGCAAGTAAGGGTAGCGGAAAATTTATTCACTATAGCCCTACGTCGAGTTACAAATGAGTGTACTATGTGTACACGGGGTGGAGATGCTGTGAAGCAAGAATCTAAACGCTTTCAATCATTTAGCAAATTTTGGTTGACCTTTTTGTTAAGAATGTGACTAAATTGCATGAGGTTTTAGCATTCTCGTACTGCGGTATAATGTTGCAGGTTAATGCTAACGTTTCGGAGTAACATGCTGCCTCCTTCTGCAGGGTAGTTAATATAAACATTATACTCCTACAAGACATTGGTGCTTAATGTCAGAGTACACGGTATTACAACTCATAGAATGGCAACGTAGATCTAGTAAACTTAGCTCTGTGAGATTTGAGGTTCTCACAGCGGTGTTAATGCAGTCTCGAGTGTCCTGGATGTGGCGTTATGCCGCTGGGTAAGTTGTTCTTACCTTTCGAAGGGTCGTGTCGCCTTCGTGGATTGATGAGCCTTGAAGCTGAAGGCGACAGGATCCTTTGAAACGTTGGAAACCACCTACCCGGCGACACGGCGTCACATCTCAGAAGACTCAAATCCTAATCACAAGGTTCTGCAAGTAATAACATCATTGCATATGTTAGTTTCTTGTTTTATTGAAACAGTTACACAATTTTGTATGGAATAATTTTCGTTCAAAAATAACTACAAGACAGGCACTGTAGTGTAACGTAACATTGTGGCGCGTTCGCGTAATGTTTATACCTCTTCTTCTGTCCTACCACCTTGTACTATTTCGCTGAAAGAGAGCGTTTTTTGGCGGTCTAGTGTCACCGGCATGAATAAAACGTACTTACGTCTTCATGTAAAGCGCCTGTTATTTTGCCTGATTTGTAATAAATCTGATTTCGTGTGCAGATTTTTATAAAAGTTCCCAATATCGAATTTCACAGAAGTCCGTTCAGGGGGTCAGCACTGATATACGCACACAGACGGACGGACAACCGAACGAACGGGCATGAAGAAGCTAATAGGCTCTTTTCGCGACTATGCGAACGATTCTAAAAATGATGTGGAAGGAAAGGTTATTGGCACACAGTAACGCTGACATGACTGTGTACACCAGCGAAAAACAGTGCAGTTGTCATACTACCCAATAAACGGATCAGATCCCATACGTATTGAATATCAATCATTTAATTTTGTCTCCAAGTAAGTGCACAGCATTCCTTTTTTCTAACTGCAAGGCTTCTGAATGCAGCCGAACGTTATCTGAGCGAGACACTGCACTGTCTTGTTACGACGGCAATGAAATTTAAGTTTGCATAAAAGGCGGGGGACGTCTTTATTTGCAGAGCTACTATCATTCGCCCCTCAACTGCTCCACGCAATGAGTTAGTTGCTACTAACGACCGCTGAGTTACTTAAACCCGCACAGTACGTTTTCATAATAGTAAAGTTGCCATGAAATAACTGTGGATTCCAGGCTAGGAACAGATACCAGATCTCCTGGGGCTTGCGTAGTTTGCTTCCATATTCTCATTGCTGCTACGCAAGATTTGAGGTTTCCTGTAAACATTATTGTCTTGAAATATGACGCCTTGTGATGCGTAAACACCAGCGCTTCTGGGGAACTTGCTGCCTTCAGCTACAGGGTGGAAGGGACTCAGACGGTAGGTTCCTCCTAAACTTTGGTAACTATCGCTCTTACCACATTGAGTCACATCGTGTAAGGCAGTACCAATTATTGCTGTTAGTCTCCCTTCATGTACAAGGGAAGAAAGTTCTGCAGAGCGACATTGTTCTGACGCGTTCGCCTAACCACACCAACCAATAAACTCTGGTAAATTTGTTAACGATTGTCACCATGCGAACATTCGTAACGTTGGTAACCGAGGTAAACGTGGTAACCGGACAGTCAGTGGTAACATTGGTGACCATGGTATGCATGGTTCAATAGTAACCGTAAAAGCCATGTAAACATTGGTAACCTTGGTGACGAAGACAACCATGGCGCAGCTGATAACCAAAGTAGTCACAAATCTACTTGGGTTTATATGTTATTTTTTGTTCGATTAGAGCCAAACTGGAATTTTCTCGACAGATTTTAGAAGACATCAGTATCAAATTTCACGAAAATCCGTCCAGCTGGGGCCGAGTATTCCCATGCGGATGAAAGGACGGTCAGATATTCGCTATTCTTAACTTTGCGAAGGCGCCTGAAGTGGGTACGGCTCGTTCTGTCGTTCTCGCCTCTGTGACACGGGGAAGCACGACTTGAGAAGAACCTTCGCTCGGGGAAATCCTAAAGTAGCACAGTTGTTAGAATGTGGAAAGACCCGACCCATCGGGGAAAATCCATATTAGAGTTGTTCTTAGGGCACGGGAAAATTCGAGTAAAAAATGTGAGGCACATGCTAAGAAGATCAAGCACGGTTGTTATGTTTACTTTTTACAAAACTTCATGACTGGCTGCAGAGCTGTTGTCACGACATGTAAACATTTTTGATTGTGTGTATTGTATGAAAATTTAAAGCCACATTAAAAGTGGAATTTTTTCGATGTAAGATGACGCGTGGAATTGCACTGATGAAGTTCCACACTGGAGTTTGAAAAGATTCTGGAGAGACTGAAAACCTTTATTGATCAGCTGTGTAAGATGAAGTACTGAAACACTTTATTTTTGAGAAATATTGCTATAGGAAAGGTGACATAATTTTAAAATATGGTGGCAATGTTTTTTCTTATTTGTGAGTATCCAGCAAGGTTGCTACTGTTAACGGGCTTGAATACTGTGGCAGCCCGTCATATGTTGGGTTATCGTGCGTGATATATATAAGATATCGCCAAGGCTAATCGTTGATGCTGTGTTCTCTGTGACGTAAGAGTATGTGTCAGGCATATAATACAATGTAGCAGAACGAGATGGCAGCACTCCGACAGATGAGGTTCCACGCTGGCCTTGGCTTTAAGAATAAAAAGCCGACGAATGCAGTCGTGCAGTAGCGCGTGAAAATTACGACGGTACATCTTGAGACGGGGTACCGGGTGTTGTGTCCGAGACACTCGTTGAGGAAGAAGATTGCTTCAGCAGCAAGTATGATCGCTGTTGTTACCGGGTGTGATTCAACACGGATGAAGGCAAGCGGAGCCCGTTTCTGAGACGAGAGTAACACAGAAATTTGCAATATGGAGAGCGGCAGAAACACAGAAGTGACACAACGCAAAAGAGACTGTGGCAGAATTGCTGCGGCAAAGTTAAGAGCTGCTGAGTGTCTGAAAGCGCAAGAACCTAGAACAGTCTCTTTCAGAATTGCTATAGCAAAGTTAAGAGCTGCTGAGTGTCTGAAAGCGCGAGAACATAGAACAGTCTCTTTCAGAATTGCTGCAGTAAAGTTAAGAGCTGCTGAGTGTCTGAAAGCGCGAGAACCTAGAATAGTCTCTTTCAGAATTGCTATAGCAAAGTTAAGAGCTGCTGAGTGTCTGAAAGTGCAAGAACCTAGAACAGTCTCTTTCAGAATTGCTACAGCAAAGTTAAGAGCTGCTGAGGCTCTGGAAGCGAATCAACGCAAAAGAGCCTGTGACAGAAATGCAACTGCAGGTAGAATGGACAGCTATGAAATCGCGCAGAAAGCGATTCGATGCTAACCCGGACGAAGACCGAGCAAATGTCTACTTTGAAATAAACATCGGAGAAGATGTGTTCCGGGATGAATGATACTGGGTGAAAATTACTTTGTTTTCGCTGTGCCTTACATTGGATCCATAAGAAGTCGTAGAAGATATTCTGATGGATCGACATTCATGAAGTAGTTTACGCTAATTTTAAATCTTCTCGCCTGTTGTATAAAAAGAGACACGTAGATACCATGTGCTTGTTCGTATTTCCCACAGCATCAATATAAACATTGCCCTTACACACGAATTTAATTCGAAGTCCATCCCTTAGTTTGTGCAAGAATGCCCTCGACAGTGCCGTACATTTCCGTAATGTGGCCGTGTGGTTTGTGGCGCCATATATTCTTCTAGATGCATTGTCACTGTACTTAGAGTTTGAAACTGAAGGTTGAAGCAATATGTTCCTTCGACATCTCGTATCGATTCACAAAGCTGCGAGTTATTACATTCTGAACACTCACTGCCGCAAGGCCCGACTGTTGCATTTCTTATTTCAGTCTTCGCCTAAAATCCACTTAGTTTTAAACCTATAGGTTAATTTGGAGTGAATAAGACCATAAAACATAAAATCAGATATCTTACCACTTTCAGTGGCTGGAGAGTTTTCTTGACACTATTATTTGTATGGCTGATCCTTTCCCAGTAATATAAATCTTCTCTGTTCAGACTACATGAAATGCTGTATCGTATTACATGCAGGCTGTACGCTGCCCTATTCACCCACTTCCTTGCTGGTGACTAAGACCACCAGTTAGGGTGAATGGGACCATCACATATGAAAATTATTATGAAAAGTTTAGCTGTAATTGGCTGTGCCTTGTATTTCTCACTATTTTCTTAAATGTACGTTGTACGAAAGAATATTTCTCAACCTCTTGTACGAACGTAGTTTTCATGGTACCGTACCATAGAGCATTTCATATATTTATCCCGTGTCCAAATTACTGTTAATCACGGCTCTTATATTGTTTATTACAGAATCTGTAACATATACCTTCCTCTGATTCTTGAGTACCAACTTTCTCAACATATCTTGTAAGGACAACTCTGCGCTTGAAATACTGCTGCTAGAGAATCCTTTCTTCTTCTGGGTGTCATTTGCGTTCCGTCTCTGATGTTTTTTCGCAGGCCTCATCAGTACAGGTTGCAGAACTCGTCATTAAAGCTTTCTTTTTCGTATTTTAATTGTATTATTGTTGGGAGCGTATTGCCATAGGGCAGGTTGAACAGGCATGAATAGGGTTAATGTTGAAGCTGGTGAACGACTCTTGCTGCCAGGTCATTTGCTGTTGCTAAACTGAACACGTTTTGACCACTTCTTGACTTCATGGCCTTACTGTTAGTAGTTATTCTACTATGAAGACATATTCATGGTATTTTGGCTGCTTAGCCCTTGAAGATGGAAAAGATATGTTTTCCCGAAACGTCGGTAACAGACCATTAATCAATGCCGCGCCACTCCCCAGAAGAACCGAGGCGTTCACTATGAAAAGATTTTTGAATGCCTAATGCTTCTGTCTTTACAAGAAAGCACTTTTATGTCTTTATTCCAGTCTTCTGCCCTCAACGATTGATCTTTTTCCTTTATGTGTACCCACCTTAAAACAAAGAATAGAAGCATGAATGTACATGTTTTAATTTATTAAAACATCGACTTAATTTTTAAAAATGTAGTTTATAAAGTAAGAGATTTCAGCATTTTCCTAAACGGGCCTATTTACCTAAACCTCTTCAGTTATGTGTAGAAGAACTGTTGCTATCCTTGGCAGTCTACTGATACTGGATTTTTCTCCCAGAATACCTGAGTACAATTTAACCTTACTAACGTTTCCGAAATATTGAAATGCAGTACAGCATATCCGCCTAAACTCCAACGTTCATGTGTAAAAATATTTGAAGTTTCACCCTTCTAGATCATGTAACACACTAGTACCGAAACAGAAATTTATCGTGCAAACGCGCTCTTTTGTCCAGGCAGTATTTTTCCTTCAGCGTACCCTCTATGGTGCAGAGAAACACTGCAAATGGCACAGAAATTCACAATGCCCCCCAGTGAAAGTGTGAGGAAATATTTCTTGACAGTGGTCCCGTTCACCCGTTTATCCCACGCACCCAAACTTGCAACATTACCTGCTGCCTATATATGTGGCTGTCTGTCCAGTGATTAAACAGCTTAATTCCTATGTAACAAATTCTGTGTTTCCTATTTCGAATTCTGTGAGTTTAGACTTCTAATCTAGGTTTGTTGATAGGTCTGACCTAAGCACAATTTTGTGTGGCTTTTGTCTCGCCTCCCCTGCCTACCTTAAAATGAGCCTCAGTCACTTCATCTGTTCACTACCATCCAATCGCTGGATGCCAAACACTCTATAGGCTCAGAACTGTAAATAACAAGTGAAAGCGTGGTGAAATTAATCCCACCTATGTATGTATGTATGTATGTATGCGTGTGTGTGCATATATGTGTACACGTGGGTATGTATTTGTGTTGTTCGTATTCTCTTACTTTACACGAACATGCACAACACGTTGCAGCCAATATGAATATCTGAAATTTTTAATGCCTTTTTTTGCAGATTCAAGTATTCGGCTTCAATTCCCAGCTGTATTCCAATTTTTCTGAAGCGCTTCATCGATCGCAGGGCATTGTTGCCGTATCTTTATTACTGCAGGTAAGTTACTGTTTATTAATATAAAACGGAGAATTTTAACTTGCAGTGATATTTCTTGAAAGTTTTTTGTAATGAAGATATATAATGTTCTTTTCTCTTTTAGTTGTTGTTTGTTTGTCTTCTCTAATTACTGTCTTTCGGGTCACGCAACAACGCATCTACTGAACTCTAATAATTCTTGCAATGCCTTATTGATATTTTTATTGCCTTATGCATAGGAAGAGGAAAACATAAAATTGAATTGTATGTGTATGTGCATTTCACTTCACAATTGTTACTTCTCAGTATAGCATCACCCGTTAGAATTCGCTAATTTTCTTTTACTTTAGGTTGAATATAGTTGTCTCGTGCAACAACATTTCTGCCAGGTTTGCTCAGTTGATATAGTCGCTAGGCTACGGGCTTGGTCAGCGGTAAATTGGGGTTCGATTCCTAGAGTGTCAGAAATTTATCGCCTCTCCTAATCATCCAGACCAGCTGTGGGGACAAACTCACCCCATCTTCATTGGATACTCAGGCTTTGTATTCAGCGGTACAATTACAGAGCATGACGTTGACAGCAGCACCATCTAATGCCGAAATTTACAATCGTCGAAGCTGTATCTCGACTCCCCCCCCCCCCCCAAAAAAAATTTGTTGTGAGAAAACACTTTGAAAGATGGGATTAATTTTATAATTAATGAAAGAGAAAATATTTAATCCGTCTGTACGTTTTTACCAAGAAATGCGACCAATCTTTTATTGCACTGATCGTCTTGTAACAAGAAAATCTTTCCTGTTCTCAAACAGTACATGACGAAGCATTTTAGGGTGATGTAAGTATCATGAATATATTCTTAACCTGGACACTAGATGGAGGAGTTTTTCAGCCTATCGCCCCAGTCGCTTTAGCGCTGGGGGAGGGGTAGCGATACCTAATGGGCAGGGACTTGGGACCCAAAGTATCGGTCTGGTCGCTGTGGCGGTGTGTGTCGCACACTGGCTACCAGCTTCTCGAGCCGGTGTGGCCTAGTAACTCTGCTGACTGAACTAAGTTATGTAAATCCGCATGCTACATTATCATCAGAGTAATATCCGTTTGATTGTGTAGAGTAACGTGTTATATACAAGGCCATTAAAAATGTGAAGGTCTCTGCCAATCCAGACTTTATTTCTCAGTATTTTCCTTTCGTTATAAGGCGAAGTGTGTCATTTAGAAAACGTGACCGGATTAGTATGAAGTAAATGACAGTGATGATTTATGTCAAGTTCTTCCCGCTGCGAATAAAGAAAATTTATTCCTACAGAATATGTAAATCCTCTCCGGTTACAAGAAAAAATTCTGATTCATAAATCATAAGATTAAGAAATGTGCAATTTATATACCGTTTAAGCAAAGATTTGTTCCACTTGGAACTGATATTGCAGTCTTTTGAAGGACTATGTTAATTGTGTACCGCCTGTTTAACATTAAGAACTCTGCATTCGGCCATGCAGTATAGGTTTCTGATAATATACAGCTATTGTTTTCCTAAACGGGATTCACCAATTGGTTTTTATAACGGAGGAGTATGTTTACTGTAGAGTAGAAACTGAACCTCTGTATGGTATTTAGATACAGTTCATGTTTCACGTGTTTGTCTAAGCAGCGTATATAAAGAATCACTCCGTACGTCACATAGAACATGTGCTTCCGTTAGAGAAAAGTCTGCTAATGCTGTGTAGCGAAATAATGGCCGTCTATTGTAGGAATATTGCGAAACAAATAAATACATTTGTAGGCAAGATTCAGAGTTTTAGTGTTAAATATGGTGGCACCTATATTAACCACTAGGCTGTACAAGTTTAATTCAGGTCAGACTTTTGACCACCATGCTACATTTAGTGTTGGAATACCGTGGAGTGGACTGTCGTGCCGCTCTGACATACTTGTCTCGTACTTGATAGGTACGCGATTCAAACCTCTACCGGTTATCGGCTATCGTAATTGATACTTTTCGTAATTTTCCTCAGTCATTCCTTACAAATGTTCTGATAGTATGTTGAAATATCCTATGAAGGCTCCCTCCCCAGTTCTTCCCGGCTCATCACAAATAATAACGCCCGTGTGTTATACAGCGCTGCGTAAGCCTGTAGCCCGGTTACAAATGGGCCTACATGAGCAACAGCAGAATGCAAACGAAGCGTGAATACAGTCAAATAAATCATGGCGACAGAAGATGATTTGGTCCCTAACGTACAGCAGGATGTAGGGTATGGACCAATGTACGTGAATAAAATAATCGGTAGAAGGTAGTCTAGGATAACTTTACATGGATTACATGCGGTGGCGCAGCTGGTTGAAGCACTGCACTACAAACCGGAAGATCGCGAGTTCGATTCCACATGGTGTCACTGTAATTTTTCATTGACGTAATCCTTTCGGTCGCACTATGGTCCTGGGGTCGACTCAGCCTCTAACAGAAGTGAGTACCAGTAATATTTCCTGGGGTGTAAAGGCGGCCGGTGCCTAGGGCTGACAACATTACCACCTTCATGTGCCGATTGTCTAGAACTCTGGGAGCCTCAGTCTCCTGGAACCCTACCTTTTTTGCTTTACGTAAGATAGAATGCCATAAGCCGTGGTCGTGAAGCAGTCCTGTAGGTGTTGCAGCTTCGACCTTTTCCGACATAAAGTTGTTTCCGGGTAGCAGCACTGCTTACTTTATCAAGCTACCTTTCAACATCTGTTCAATTTCATCACATGCATATTCAGTGAAACTATAATATCATAACATCCCTCAAGGGCTGTAATGTATGAGAGCAGATCAATGGAAGGGTTACCTGCGGAAATCGTAGCTACAATAGGGATTTATCAAATTTCTCCCCGGATATTTTGAAGGGATTTCCTTTATTGTGTAACGTGTGCCCGTAATAGTGATCCTGGGATCGAAACATGGTAACATGTATAAAATTATTGGCTTATGATCTTTGCATTTGGATGATTACTCTGTATATCTTAAAAAGTGCATATGAAAGCAAGAGGCATTTGAAACCGAAACATCAACACCAGGATCTTATATTAAATTTTTTCAGATTTGAGTTTATATTGGTGAAGACTGTAAGGAGCACTGTATTTTGGGATTGGTGCCGTATAGCCTGGTAAATTCCCACCATAATTTACAATGTGTCCCAGGATTGAGCCCGGCTTTCTGAGGTGAAAAGCCGACGACTAATTTATCCGAGCTACGGCATGGCCCCTTTAAGGGTTTTCACAAAACTTATCAATCCATGAGAAACGGAATCATATGATTGTGCTGTTCATAAATTTGTTTGGGAGCCCTTTAGGAAAGACAGGATGAAATACAGATGCCTGTACGTATAATTATACGTAGCGATCAGAACTCTTTGTGAAAGTTGAGGCCATGTAAAATGTCAGGAACCAGAGCTCGTCATAAGGGTTGCATGTTTAAACTTACTTCAGTCCTTTCACTAATATTAATATAATTTTATTCTTTTTGTATGTATTATAAGAGGTTTTCAAATTAATACCGCAAAAATTCAAATACTGGGTATAAACAATGTATGAATGATATTTATTTTAACATATACTCGTACATCACTTGCTGTCAGTTCAACTTGTATAAATAACTTGGACGAATTGGAAAGCACCAGTGTCATTATTCAAAGTGCATTTAGTTGTCTGTTGTCGAAGAGACCTCACTTTCGTTGATTCCTGTACACAATCCACTCACAGTGAATTCGGCTTCTGTACTGTGGACTTTATATTACTGAGCTGTTCATTGAGCAAGTGGCAACTGTAGACATGTGGCAACATGTTCCAATAGTGAAAATTACGACGTACGTCCTCCATATTCTAGTAAAAGCAAACAAGTAAAATAAATGTAACATATGACGTATGTGTCTCACAAAACGTTGCCAATAGGAACGTCAGTTTAATCAGTTACAAACCAGTACCTACCTAGAAACAGGTAATGCCACAGATGTAATAACCAGTCGCTTCAGTGGCTCTGTCAGAAAAACACTGTGTGTGTGTTTGTGCGTGCGTGCGCGCGCGCGCGCGCGCGCGCGCGTGTGTGTGTGTCAGTTTCATAACCGTTTTTAAAATTGAATGGGAAAGATTTTTCTATTTTCGTACGTTACCTCTCTTCTTTTCCTTTCCCCTTGCATAACTGCGCCTTGTCCCCTTCCTTGTCCGTTCATAAAACGAAACACTTTCATACCTATTCTTCAGATGGCACAGTGTTCAACATACAGCTGCCACCTGCGCATGTACTTTAAAAACTACAGATTTCCATTGGCACGGCATGATTGCAACGTAACACAAAGTCATTTACAAACTCTGTATGAATACGAGGATACAAAAGTTGAATATTAAAGATAAAAGTCGGTATTTCGCCTTAGGCTGCGATGTAGTTGCGGTCCTCTCTCGTTTCGGCTGTTACGCAGCTTCGGTTGGCATTACTTGTAGTTTACAGACGTTGCGGGAAAGCCTATGGGTCCCATCTTCAAGGGTCAAGCATGAACGCTGTCCCGAAATTCGGTAAACAACCCCAAACCAACGCTGCGTAACAACCCAGAAGAGCGAAGACCCCAAAGAGAAGTGGTTTGCATTAATATCATCTATTACAAATAATTTATTTCCAAGTGTATAATACGTTTTCCTATAAGAATCGTAAAAATACCCAGACATAATCGTTCCAAAAACTCTAAAGTACATTTAATCTTGCATTTGTGCTAAGGTGCGCCTAATAATGTTGACAGAATTGTGGTGCTCCTACGTACAGACAGCCTGCCAAATGTTTAGGATACAGATTTTCACTGCAACACCTACTCAAGTGTAGTGTCCACGGCTGTTTGTGGTACCGTTTTACATTTCTGATCTTCATTACTTGCCAACAAAAAATACGAATACCCAGTATGGCCTCTTATGTATAAGGCTTCGCTTTTACGTCTTATTAAAAGCTGAAATGGCTGAATACTATGAACTGGACGACTGGGACTTGATTCTAGTGAGGAGGCAAAATTTTTATCCTCGCCGTCACGTTCAGACTGGCACGGGGGCCGACCAGTTTCTTCATGGGGCATCGACGGCTGCTGCTTTTTGAGTTAAACAACCGCAACGAGAAATTTAAATATGGAACTAAACCGACATTCCCCAGTATGGCTTCAGGGCGTGATGTAAATTAGGCACACTAACAACAAACCATGTACAGTTTTAGAGATTACTATTCAACAAAAATAATATTCACTAACTAATGCACCAAAATACGTAAAATCTTTATTCGTAAAAAGCTCCTACATGTTTCGACCCTGCTGGGCCATCTTCAGGGAGAATATTTTTGATACATTATGGTTGCGTTTATGCAGTTAAGTGAGAATGTGCCTTTGTTTTCATCCTCCGTTGAGAGGTATCATGTACTGTCTGCGGTCAGGGTATGAACTGCAGTTCATACCCTGACCATAATGTATCAAAAATATTCTCCCTGAAGATGGCCCAGCAGGGTCGAAACATGTAGGAGCTTTTTACGAATAAAGATTTTACGTATTTTGGTGCATTAGTTAGTGAATATTATTTTTGTATGATACAGTGCACGGACATGGAACACGTTATTATTCTAGTTTAATAAGGTTACGAGTATTGTTTGGAATTTATTGTATTCAGTTATTCTTGTGTATATTATACCATGTGAAAGTAAGTTCGCTCATAAGCTCCCCATAACGTTGTTCCTTGATAGAAATAAGTGTAAAATATTGTACAATACATGTCCCGTGAGGTTTAGTTTTCGACACACACGTTACCGTCAAATTGTGCTCGGTATCAAATGCTAGACCCATGGGAACCTAGTACGTACAAGAGAATATGTGGCATTCAAGTACTGCCGGACATATTCCCCGTTGTGTTCTCCAGCTCCGTCGTGCTGAACACACACTCTGCCTCAGACACAACGGCGCATCTTCAAGCAGCACCAGCAGAACAGTTTGCAGCAAACTACCTGTCAGGCAGCAGATGGTGGCCCACAGCAATGGTCCCGAATACAACAGCCCAAAATTTAACGCTGAAGTGAACCTGCTAGTCACGTGAGCGAATAGCATAGTGAATACCCGTGGCCAGGTATGGTTGTTGCAAATGTTAACACGCCTTCACACGTGAAATGTGCTTCGTATGTCGACAGACCTTTATGTGTAAGGAGATTATCTGCATCGTGTTAATATCCCAGGCATTCGTAAAATTTTAGCTCTACAGGATGATCGCCTGGAAATAGACACATGTGGGTAGTGGTGTGGATGACATTGATTGTCAAGCTCCGTTGTCATGCGATATCGCTTACACTTTTCCACGCCCCTTGTTTTACAGCTGCAGTTATAGCATCTTTGTTAGTTGGTTTACGTGGGAGACCTGAAATAACAGGTGTTAAACTTCGTCGCCCGCGGAGTCGCTGCACCCATTGTCGAAGCTGAGGTCGACCAGGAAATCTTAGTCCTTATTCCCTCCCATACACCAGTATCAGCTCGCCTCTTATAGGCACCAAAGGTTGAGAGCATATTGCAGCATTTCTCATATGTGTGTTTCATGATCATTCGATTTCAATTGAGCCCTGCTGTTCATTGTGTGTTTTAGTACACCTAATGTAGTGCTTTGTAGTCTGGAAAGTGTGTTGTGCCACTTGATGACGACGTGTATCTCACAAACTAAAGGTTTATTATATGCGCTGTAAAAGATTTTTGTCTATTTTCAGCAGGAATCACTCTATGGACACCTTTTATGCGAGTTACCGTTTATTCTGTATAATTAACCTATTTCTGCTATTTTTGTGGTATGCGGTTAAGTGAGATAGATAGATGGAGACAGAGATGATCGACGACCAAGCAGTCGTTGTTTGATTCCCGACAGGGACAGGGAGTTTTCTCCACAGAAATATCCACACTGGCTCTGGGTCCTATTCAACCTCCTGTCCAGTGGCTATTTCCTTCCAAGTCAAACGCCCGGTCCATGATTCTTACCATTCATATGTAGGGTCTTGTTTAAGAATGTGTGAATCTGTACTTTGGTGCCCCATAGTTCATGTTGTAGTACCTGATTAAACACAGGGGCAGTTTTACTTCAATTTTCACAATGTCATGGCTTGCAGGGGGTTTCGATAACTGAACTCAGAGCTTACTAATGAAGTATCGAAAATACTTTTAATTATAAATCACGAAACATGATGATGATGGTGATGATGATGATGATGATAAAGGGATAATAATGGCGGTAAAAGTGTTAGGCGCAACCCGCATATTTTGCAAAGAGTAGAAATTTATCCAGACCTTTGGTGTGGGTGAGGAAGCTGGAAAGGAAGGGACGAAGAAGGGCTCCTATTCATTATCCGTTTCAGGGGAAAGGAAACTCATTTGTTGAAATCAAGCATTTTGGGAACGGTCCTAAATTTCAAACTCTGTAAGTTACTGAGCCTTTCTAGCAAAACTTATTAGAATGATCAAACAGTTCTAGCGTCTCAGTTCCCAGCCCTGAGTCAGTTTATGCATGATTCCGCTGCAATTTGTTGCGAGTGTATTTGACTTTGGTGTATTTATCAAATTTTGTGTGAGTTTTCTTGAGGGTGGTTGTGTTTAATATTTTTCTACTCTGCCACTCTCTTCAGTACTGTCCCTGTCGTTTTTGGATCAGCTGACATTATTGCCTGTACCGGTCTCACGAGGTTTCAAGCGTTTTCTCGGTAAACATAAAGGTAAAGAAAAGAAATACTGAAAGACCGATAGCAAGGAATAAAGGAAGTAAATTCAATAATCGGGTAGATACATGGATGGATGGATGGATGGATGGATGGATGGATGGATGATTGGGTGGATGGATGGATGGATGGATGGATGGATGGATGGATGGATGGATGGATGGATGGATGGAAGGATGGATGGATGGATGGATGGATGGATGGATGGGATGGATGGACAGACAGAGAGACGGACGGACGGACGGATGGATGGGTGGATGGGTGGGTGGACAGACAGAGAGACAGACGGACGGACGGATGGGTGGACAGACAGACAGACAGACAGACAGACAGACGGACGGACGGATGGATGGATAGACAGACAGAGACGGAATGACTGGCGGGCGGGCGGAGGGACGGATAGCTAAAGAAATAGAATTGATGGGTGTGCAAATTAGTGGATGATTTTAAGTACGAAAGCACACAGAAATGTAGCCAAGATAGTTAAGTAGCAAAGAAATGGCCAGCTAGGTGTAAATAACTTAGAAAAAAGAACTCGTGCCCTGGTAGCGCTTATCGGCTTAGCCCTCAAGTCTTCTTTGCCTTACACTACGAGCCGGTTTGGTCTACTCGACTTTGGGACAGCAGAGTTCAAGTTTTGAGATATAACACAGAAAATAGTTTTATGTTTGCTGCGATCATGTTAAATAACAATTCGGAATGCCTTCCGTACATTTCATGCCAGAACTCAACATTTCACTTTCAGAGGAAATAGTTCTGTGTTTTATTTATAGCGATTCAAAATGAATTACACGTCCTTTTCGTTTACTTAATTCTGGCTGTCAATAGCAGCCACAGATTGCTGTGTGCAAGGGAAAGCGCATCCATTTAGCGACTCTTTTTAAAAATTGATAGCCCAAATTGTGAATAGGGTGGAGTTTAAAAACAAAAGCGAAACAGCAATCGTTCTTTTGTAAAGCCAGAATGAAAAGTTTTGACTCATATGCTTTACTCTGCGTGTTCCGCGACACGAGGTTTGATGAAACGTCGACAGGAATCGGCTATGACATAGCGCTTTTGTGGAAATTCGTACTCCAGTGTCACGAAGGTAGTGTTTTAGGTAGCAGCTGAATCTCTGTGAATTATATAGCCACATTACCCAATTATATTTGATTATATAAAAATTTTCAATCTTAAGATGATTCGTCCCCTTGTGTTGTTTTATTGTCTTGATAAACATTTTCAATATCTATACATAAAACCCACAAAAACACGTATGCTGTATATGTAAATGGGTACGTTTGTCTCGTATTCTGTATTCATGTTCGTAGGTGACTCGAAAGAAACCTTTTTCTGCAGTTCAACATATTTCCAGTAGATGCTTCTAACTCATGCTGCTGATCGCCTTACCTACAGCCACACACAGTACGGTGCAGATTCTTTTCCCACTTTTAACGTTTTTATTTGATTCCCCCTCGTATATTTGTTAGCAGCCGTCACAATCGACAGTAATTATGAATCATCATCATCATGAAGCTGCCATGGAGTTGGGCCACTTGTTGGTCAGTTCCAGTCTCACTTATCCAGAAGTCTAATGGTCTTCCCGGAGTCCTCCTGCCTTTTGGTGTGTAGTTTTTCAGTATCCTGGGAAATCTGTTACGGGGCATTCTGTTTACATGTTGTATCCAGCTTCTCTTGTACCTCTGTATTTTGTCCAAAACTGGGGTTACATTTAATTCTTTCCAATCTCTGTATTTGTCTTATGATCTGTCCAAGTGTATCCTGCTGTTATTCTCAGGTATTTCATCTTTGCTGCTGTTACTCTTCTTGAGTCTCTTACTTAAATGTTCCAGTTTTCACTGCCCTATAACAAAGCTGGGAGGGCTAGTGTATTGTATAAGAAGCCGGACAGTAATTATGAATTAGATCAGTTAATAGCACAATACATTTTCTGTTCTGCGTAAATATCTAGAGGATAGCATGTGTATATGAGTAACACTTATTTGTGTTATTTATGGATTGGTAATTTTTACAAGCACAGCCAGATGAATACTTTTAATTAACGACACTGGGAGGTTGATTTGTCGGTAGGACCGATGTAATATGTTTAGTATCTTAGTATAATGGAATATGTGTACATTCTTATTAAAGTGAATTACAGACCGTCTTTCTTGGGTTACATGCTTTTGACGAATCTTGATTTAGTATGCAGAAAATGTTACGCGCCCACAGAAATTACTTTCTCAGCAGCTTCTATGTTTAACAAATTCCAACTGAAATTACAGTGCTGTTTAGTATCTTACAAAAGCGGCCGCCAGATGAGAAATTCATGGACGAGAACTTTTTTCTTCCCCGAAACCCGCAAGAAGTGCACAAAAAGAAACTCTGTCCTGAAAAATGTGAGCTGACATGTGCCAAGTGTTTTGTTATGTATATACTTGTCATGACCATTCTAATATACGTAATACGTCACTGCCAGTTTGAATTGCCTACTTCGTGAATATTGTTTGCATGTTCCTCAGTGTTGGTTTTGAAACACGCACACTGGTGAATCAGACTTTGTTGAAATGATGATGGCGCAATTTGTACACACAGCCATATTTCATCAGCTGTTACGTGTTCGTACATTTTAAATAGATCGATTTCTTTAAGACGGTCTCACTTCAACTACTCTTAAAGTTATTTGAGGTGGTGTGGCACAGTCTTTAAGGCTGTTACATGGAACGCGTCTATCGCCTTAGTTTTGATGTAAGAAATGTTTCGGAAACGGTTTATGTTTCCGTCTTCAGATGGAGAGAATATCAGGCGTATCCCACTATGTTTGATCCGGGACAGAGACACGCTAAATTTAATCCAAGCATGACAGTAGCTCTACCAACGCTACATACGCTCCAGATTAGCTCGGACTTGACAGTGGCTGTGCCTAAATACCCAAGAAAGCAGAAATCCCTTCATACTCTGTCAACCTGAAGGTGGAAATAATGCCCATTTTCTAAACCTCGTAACTTTAATATTGGCGACTAACCTCTGGTAATGTCCAAATAAATAGCTAACTGAACATGTTATCCTCTTAGATATCAGGTTTTAACTGACATAAATATGGGATTTGATGTCTTGTGAGGTGTGACGTCGTGTAGTTTGGTAGACCCGCACTAGCTAGATTTTACTCATTTAGCCTGCAGGTGAAGGTAGTATATTCCTCCGAAACCTTTATTGCTATCAAACGACATTGCTTCACTTCGGTACGAAGCATTTCAGAAGCTGGGCTTACGAAGTATTAAAATATTTCCTGGCTTTGAAACCTATGGAGGTCTCTTGGTGTTATCAGTGCAGTAGAAGATAAATATTCCCGTTCAATAAGAGGATGAGCTGTACATGTTAATTCATATTACCTTCGGTTCAGTGCACAACATACGGTGTGCGGAATGAAGGCACAGTCCTGGAGGTATATTTCGTTTTCGAATTTTAATGACTAGATTTCGAGAACACTGGTCTTGGAGGTCTCAGATGAAAGATTCTGGGAATATTATATTTTGATTTATATCGGTCTGATGTAATAGTTTTCTGCTATATCAGTCTCTGTCTTCTCATCGGACGTTATCCGAAAGTGTTTCCCCAAAAGTATACACTTATTTCGTGTTGCCCGCTCAAGTCAGAACACCGATTTCTGTCCACACACATGTATGTATGTGGGAGTGGGAGTGAATCCGAATATGCATGTTTGTGATTATTTTGTGTAGACATAACTGTATGCATAGATCTGTATGTTTACATCAAAGGCAAGTTTGTCCCTGACCACTCCATAGAAGCATGTAGGGTGAATAAAAGTGTAACTCCACTCATTCTTAGTCTCGGCAGTATATGAAGGTGAGTGGTCAGCTTCACGTCCCGGCCGCTTTACTCCCAAGAAGGAACCCCGGTACTCATTCAGTAGGAGGCCAGGTGGGGCCCAGAACCGGTGTAGACTTTTGGGGGAAGAGGAAAACATCGTACCTGTACTGGGAATCGAACCTCGGATCGTCGAGCTCGTAGCCTAGTCTCTACACCTACTGAGTTGTCCCGGCTTCCACATTTAGATCAGAGTGTTTCAAAATTTCAGAAACCTATTTTAAACTACCTAACTTAACCCTATGGAGCAAAGTCCTTCGGGAGAAATTTAATGCTGTGACTCCTCAGCCAGTCAAATTCCTCGCATTTTATGGAATCTGAAATTTTATCGCGATGTTCACCAGAGCTCGCCTTTTGTCTCTATTCTGAACCATGAGAATTTAGCCCACGTTCCTTGGTCTTGAAAGTGATATGCATCCATCAAAGTTCTCCACCGGAACCTTCCATATGTTTCTCTTCGCCCCCCTATGTGTCACACGCCCCTCATTCTGCTTCAAATGAATACTAGTTGGTGAATACTCGCCCCCTCCCCCCCCCCAATGGCGCAACAGCCCCTAATGGTCCAGGACCTCCCCATTATCGAGGCTGCACTGTCACATTCAGGTAGTCACACCACACTCGGTAGGACTTCTCGAGACGAGTTATCAGCCCGACGCAGAGACGAGACAGATATCCTGCCCCCAGCGGGATTCGAAATCACAATCCCAGCAATCGAACGGCAGCAGACGCACGCCGTAGACCGCACGGCCACTAAGATCAGCTACTGTGAATATTATAGATCGCAAATCCCTTGAATGTTCTGCGGGCTCATCTTAGTTCCTCCAACTTGGGCCCAGATAGCTTCCTCAACACCTTACTGCCTCAGTCCCCAGCTTAGGTTCTTCTCTTAACGTGAGTGACTAAGTTTCACACCCATATAAAGCGCAGGAAGAATTAAAGTTCTCTATATTTTAATCTTTATCTTTTTTGTTAAAAACTGCAAGACAAAGGATTCTGGACAGAATTTTAGCAGGCATGCATTGAATTTAATCTGTCCTTACTTTAATCTTGCATGCGGCTTGGATTTGTTAGTGTCATTACCAAATATTTGAATTTTGCTACATTTGGAAAGGATTTATTAGCTATTATATATCCTATTATGACTGTAAAAAGGTGAAGGTTTATGTATGAGAAGACAGGAAGGTGGGAGGACCAGGAAAATGAGAAGACTTAATAGCTTCCGTAAAGAGACACTGCATCTCTTAAATTTCCGTTTGTCTTTATGTTTATTTGCTTATTTATAATACATTTAATGACGTCAGTAGCTTAAACAATATAGTATGTAATGGTAGAAGGATCAATGAATGATGGATCGAAAGTGACTTGGAGGAATGGAGTACTTTAGGATGTGAGATACGATGTCAAATTTGCCAGCGTGACTGAGAAGAACCCGGCAAGCTTCAGTGTAGATGTCCGGTCTCTTGTCGATATTTGAATCCGCGACCTCCCGGATTAGACGCAGGATTTATGCACACGTACCTGCGTCGTTCTGAGGTTCCAGTTTGTATGCAAGTTAATGCACTTGGAACACAGAGCAAATATTTTTTAAATTGTTAGTATTGCATTTGACATTTGAGTTGAAATCAGACACAAGCCATACCGTTAGTAACCCTCCATGTGCCATCCATCAATTTACACAGTCACAATACAATGTGAGAGCTCTGTCACCCAGGAGCGGGGCTCAAGAATAATATGGCTTGCAGTTGCTACAGTCAGTCACAGTGTTTGTGCATATCACTGAACTACAAAACTGCTCAATCTAAACTAACCTGAAAGTTCAACAGGGACAGAATGGAAATTCTTCACAGTGAGGCGGGTCCACCCACCTTCAGTCAGCAAAATCTATTTCCCCGCAATCACTTTTAATGTTTTCGTTTTCCTTTCCTTTCCTGTGGCGGAACAGCCCAAATCGGGCGTAGGCCGCCTCTTTTTGGAGGTTCTTAGATCACATTCAGAGACACCACACTTGGTACGACTCCTCTGGACGAGTAATCAGCCCGACGCAGGGGCGTCTACCTGACAACAGACAAACATCCATGCCCCCGGTGGGATTCGAACCCACAATCCCAGCAAGCGCTCGGCCGAAGGCCTACGCCTTAGACCGCGCGGCCGCTGGGATCGGCAATGTTTTCGTTTTACTCCACCTAATTCCAAGTGAAATTTTCCACACTTACCTTCATCAAATTCTGTTTGCCTTTATGTGATCCATAATCCGTGCATTATTGGAATATACATATATGTATATATATAATATTACCTACAAATGCACATAAGTATATTGAAATTAGTTTCCATGTACGGTGAACTCCTACATGTTTTGGCCAACCATGTGGCCATATTCTGGGATGTAAAAGACAAAGGCTATGTACATTAAAACGTATAAAATGAAATTATAAAAGTATCAGAATCGATCTATAGGCGTAAGAAGACAGTCATATGAACCCGTAGGTTAAACTTGCGTAAATATAAGTTATTACTGATAAGAATGCATTGTTATTTGATTGGGTGGTGTAAGCAGAAGTTTTCAGTTAGTAATTCACCATCCAAGAGAATATCTTTATGTAAATGGCACGGTAAACCACACAGTGTGGTGTACGTGTCATCCATTGATTTCGTCTGACGTGTGTCCAGACCTTCTTCTGGACACTGTGTGTCTGTCGTCCCTTCCTTGTTACGCATGTGTTTCCTAACATTTTTGAAAGACAAGTTATTCACTAACTGAGCGACTGTGAGATTTTCGAATGCTCTGTTCGATGTAAGCGCTTAATGGCTAAATCCATTATTATAGAAATAGGCGATTGAAACTGCCAGAAAATAGTCTATATTCATCCGTAATTACACCCAGATTAACATAGAATTCTGTGTCATACCATAAAGAATATATAATTGGTAATTCATCTTTTTATGTGAGTTCATGTATTCAAGTGATTAGGCAGTCTGTTGTGGGTCCCAGAAATCGTGAAAGGAAGAGACGTGTCGAAGGATTCTAAAGTAAAAGGTACAACAAAAACTTCACAAAGTGGAATAAAATGATACAGTTCTGTATCAGGGTGTCTCACAGAAGAAAATGTACAGTATTTGACCCATTAACCTGCAGTTTCAGAAATTTCCTTACCAAGTTTGGGGTGCAATGGACCCGTTGATTTTCAACTTCCTTGTTTTCGTAAGGAGTGCAAGGCGCTGTATTATATTTTCTGACCTTCTGATATTAGGTAATAATGTCTTTTAAGATGTGAGGTTTTCTTGGCTGTGAAGATTCATATCGTGTCTTTCTGGTTTGTGACGCCTTGTAACTGAACAAGTTAGTACCAACTTTCCGAGGAAATATCCTCTCTCAGTCATCAGCGTACTCCGAAAAAAGAGTCAGTACGTTGTTATCCACCAGACTACGGAGCGTCATAACCACGAACCATTAAGCAATCAATGTTTCTGATCGCTGTCAGTCTTACGGCACTTAGGTAGCACATCTTTTAGGCTTTGTAAGAAAGGTTTGTTCTATGTTGGAACTACGTGTTTTAAGCAGTTATATTTACACAAGTAAGGTTAATAGTCTGTTAAATCTAGATAATTTTGCTTTAGCACCTAAAAGGAAGTTGTTACAACATGTACCACTTACGATTCCTAATAAAATCGTCACAGGACTAAAATTAAACCAAAACAATATACACAAATAGATTTTCAGGTTTCCGGTACCTTTGTATTTTGTGTAACAATCCCTCCGTTGCAAATTCATACTGTAAATGATTTTTTGTTGTAGATTTTATGACCTTTGTGTGAATAAATCAGATAGTGCTGGGAGGTATTGCGAAAACGTACCCCTCCAGGTGTCCGCCCACATAAGGTCAATCGGAGTTACATCCGCTGACAGACGAGGCCACGTAAAATCCGCAATCCTGAATGCAGTAGGTAGTGTTCAACCACTGCCGGAAATCTTCCCCGTTGTGTACGGTAGCTCCGCTGTTCTAAAACCACAAGTTTTGCCATCGTTCAAGTAGCTCTAGAAGACGAGCACTTATAAAATCACCATGTCGCTGTGCAGTTATCCTTCCAGGAAGAAGATAAGAACCCACGGCGGTTTCCTTGACAATGCCATCCCAAACGCTGACGCTGTGGATCACCTAAGGCCCAGAGTTGACTTTCGAGGACCGAAACACATTCCCAAGCGGAAAACAGGCTTCGCCTCTCGACAGCATTTTCTGTAAAAAAGGAGCCTATCCGCATCATGTTGATGTTGAAAATATTCGCAAATTTGTTCCGTAGAGGACGGTTATTAAGAGTAGATTTCCACTCCGCGAGTGTTTCTGTGTATGCGATTCATTGTCACGAAGTGCTTCCAGGACCTGCAGTTTGGATAGTTGCAATTCCCATGCAGTATCGCGTAGGCATCTCCATGGCTCTTGATCCACAGCCGCGACTATGGCTGCTTTATTAGCTGGTGTTCGTACGTTTCGTGAGTGAACTGCGATCATAAATTAAGTAGGTATTACACTGCTGCCGGAGAAGGCTACATAACGAGGAACTTAATGACCTGTACCAGTCACCAAATATTATTCGGGTAATCAAATCGAGAAGAATTAGATGGGCGGGACATGTAGCACGTATGGGGGAAAAAGAGAGGTGCATACAGGATTTTGGTGGGAAGACCTGAGGGAAGGCGACCAGTTGGGAGACCCAGGCGTAGTTGGGAGGATAACATTAAAATGGATCTGCAAGAAGGGGGATTGGGGGCATGGACTGGATTGAGCTGGCTCAGGATTAGGGACAGGTGGCGGACTCTTATGAATGCGGTAATGAACCTCCGGGTTCCATAAAATGCGGGGAATTTCTTGACTAGCTGAGAAACTGTTAGCTTCTCAAAAAGGCCTCTGCTCCCTGGAGTTAGTTAGTTAGTTAGTTAGTTAGTTAGTTTAGTTAGTTGCTGCAATCGTCGAAACGAATTAACGTCTGGACAGCTTCAACAAGTTCAGTGTAGCGCGTATTCTCTTGCATCAGTACTTGCCCGACTTCTACAGTCACCAAGGATTACAAACACATCACAGAATTCTTCCTTTGAGTATATCATAATTATTAGATAACAACTGATTCTTTCTGTACGGTATGTGTCTTTAGTACGCCTAAAGTGCCTTATAGCTGTGACAACACTGCTGAGAAATTTTTGCCGCCTTTGACAGAGAAATATGCCTCGAAAAGGGAAGTCTCAGGTTATATGTTTTATAATACTTCAAACTTATTTTTTAAAAAGGATCGCTATCGAATTTCGTCTCACGCTTTATAGTGTGTGTACATATCTACGTACAGACCTATGTATGCGTATAGTATTGGCCTGCCTGTGCACATACGGATGTGTGTACGCTTGTAGCATCTCTTTTCGTACTCCATGTTACTCTTTTTGACAGATTACGACTCACGTGCTACATTCAGATAGAGCAGTTGATTCACTTTAATGAATCGATATATGTCATGCGGGCTAAAGTATTGATCTTACGTATCAAATGGCCAAAATTGTATGCGAACTGCGAGTTATCTGAAACAGACCCATATACGAAATTAAATTCTGACTTCTTCAGATCATCAGGTCCCTCCTGTTTTGGTTATATTGTTACTGCTGATGACACCAGACCATGAACTTGAAGCCTGTGCCAATGTGAAATCCGGACCTGAGCTACAGTGACTTGAGATTTGTCGTGATCTTCCTCAGTCCCTGCAAAAATTGCTGAAATATTTTTTACCTTACCGTGGCCAAGGCGGTTAGAAGCCAGCCTGTCGTATCGGAGGCCCAGGTTCTATCTCAGGCTAGTTCAGGTGGATTTAAGGTGTACAAATTGTCAACGGAAGAGGTTCTTCTCCGTGTACCCCAGCTGTCCACTCTCAGTGTCATTTCGGCAATGCTACATACTCATGCTTCATTCGTCTACCACCCTCGCTATGTAATCTGAGCAACTGACAGCCTCATTAAATAAAACACTTCTGTCTTTCACTTCTGGCTGACGTTTTGTCCTTTTTTCTTTTTCCCGTAGACTGTACGTAATGTTCAAGTAACATCAGGCTCCGGAGTTGGGACGCGTTGAATTGCGAAGCAAGTTTCTACCTACCATTTCTCACTGCTGCAATCAGAGCAGTAGGCGAGAGCGTCTTTGTCATGTCCTTAAAGCTGCAGGTTGTAACGTTTACCGCCATGGCTGATTTTACGAAAAGCAAAGCCAAAAACTTCCATTCCAATTTCAACCTTTTAGTTTCTGTTCGTAGAATTTTAAAAATATTTAATGGCTATCGGTGTGACACATGTATTTTATATTTTGTCTTCCTTTTCTTGTTCTTATTTAAGAATAACATTTCGAAAGCTGTCTCATCTTCCTTCATCAGAGGAATCAAAAGCTGTAAAACATAATTTCTTGGGTCTCTTGGATTGACAGACATTAGTTAAATTCAGTGCAACCTCCAGATCCACCTCTTGATGAAGACATATGGGGTAGTGGATGTATAGCCTGCACTTTGATATCAGCTCTAGACGGACACGATTGGTGATCTCCATGCCCAAGGTGCTTTACCCTTGTGGATGATACCCGTTGACTGGTAGACACCAGATATGGGCGTTTTCGAGAAGAGACGAATCTTTCACCCTTGCTGGGAATAGAAGGTGTATTCCTCTATCATTTAGCCCATAGTTTAGTCACTATAGTAACTGAACTATTTCGGGACCTGAAGGAAAGGAATAGCCACAAAAATCAGTTTAGCTTCGTTCCCCCTTCCACCCCAAATGTACTGCAAATCATTACTTATAAAATACATCCGAAATTGAGAGATCACATGTGTAGGGAATAAGGGAGCAGGCTGTCAGTTGAGTTTCTGATTTGTTTCTCTGTTTCAGCTTGGTGATTTGTCAAATCCAGAGCTCAGGATACTTACAGACCAACTTGATAAAATTAGACATGGAGGTGAGTATGAGGAACACTTCAGTCTGTTAGAATTTAACCTCTTCATAAATTTAGATCTGATTTAGACTTGATTTAGATTTAGATCTGCATATTGTAGCCAGTATTATTTCAGTATTGAGACGTAAATTCAGTAACATATGTTAAGTCCTTCCTTCTCCTTTTCCTTTTACTGCCACTTCATGTTGTGTACTTATATATATATATATATATATGTTACCAACAAACTGTGATATCATGCATTGTGTACAGTTCCTAGAAATTCTACAAAGCGCCAAAAGGCCTAACCAAATTTGTGAAAAAGTCTGTATTTTTAATTTACCTAGCTGTTTTATACAATGCCAGTTTTGTTTTCGGCAAGTTCTGAGGTCTGTTCCACGCGCACCCTCCCCCGTCGCTTATTCTTCGCAGCATGTACGTGGAGCATTTGACGTGTATGTGTGGAAAAGAAAGCACGTTTCGGCTGCAAGTGGCATTCGAGTTCTTCCTTCTATGATGCGTGAACGTGCCGCAAGTCATTACATACTTGTGTAACCATTTTGATTGCCTAGTAAAAGGTAAAGTTCACCCTATAACAGGCCGTGAGGGCCCAGAGGGGGAGTAAAGGTATAGCTCTACTCTTTCTTTAACCTCGGTACTAGATGGGGTGGGTGGTTAACGCCACGCCCCTCCGCTTTACCCCCGGGAAAGAGACCCGGTACCCATTTTATAGTAGGCTGGTGGGCCCCAAGGCCGGTCTCGACGGCTGCTTGATTTCCTAGTACGGTTAATTAAAGTGTTTATTCATTATTTGTTATCTTTTAATTCTTTACTCTAGTTGATTAAAATAGTTATGGCTTAATATGTCGTCAAATATTAGTTATACATTTTCAATTAATATGTTGTCATTAAACATTAAAAGTTTATACTGTCTTTATTAAACTTTGCCATAATTAATATCGATATTGCACATAATGCTTAGGTACATGCTGTGAGTAATGCCTAATCAAGGCACTAAATGTACTACGAAAATACATTTTTCTTGTATTTTACGAACAGTTGCCAGGCATTATGTAGGACGCCTGGGAATTCTATGCTTCGCCTGTTCTCTACACTTTACCGGTAACATACATAATACTAGTAAATAGCCTTTGCTTTCAACAGAATATTTGTTACAGCTTCCAAAATTAGCTATGATTAGAGCAGACTTTTCCATTTATCGGCTGTTACATGTTATAGTCCTAGAGGGTTTCTACAAAATCATAGTTTCGCTGAATATTAGGGCATAAATTTGACAAGCTTTTGAAAGGAAGCTTCATAGAGTAAGTCGTGCTTCTACAGAAACAGAATATTTTTGTTGACAATGTTCGAGGCTGCAATACCGACGTAAGTATATGCACCGCTGTGCAGCTTCATAGCGAAGACCTATTACGAATCATACTCTTATAATAGAATATATATCATGAAAGTCTGGGAAAATAATGTCTACTCTCAAATTCTGTAGAAATATCTTGTGTTTTGCACAGTAAGGAAACAGGAGTAACGTCCGACAAGAAAACGTCCTGTGTTGTAATTAGTTGGGTGAAACATGCGTTCTCTTTGTCCCCACCTCTACAAACACAAATAATACAGTAAGTTGTATCCAAAACGTTACCCATTTCATAGACTAATACCTCCGATGTTTATGCACACAGCACTTACTGGAATGAGTAGATAAGTGAACTACATTTTATTAAATATTATGGATACACATGAATATTTTCCCAAAGTAAAGAAGAAAGTGAAAAAATAAAAATAAAGAGAACCCCAATTACAGGTCTTCGTAATCTTTCCCCTGTACCCTTTTTAAACGCATTTTCTTCGGTAATATTTTGTTATCTTTATTTTGCGCCTGTGGTACACTCTGTAGAGTATACTTTGACGGTAATTACTTCAGATTCTGTAGATTGTTTTCGTATGCAATAAAATGTTTGCAGAATTAAGATGATTCGTTGTGGGCTAAAATTTGGACGTTTTCAGGTACTGTACCATCACCTGGGACTGACTGGTCACGTATCTTTCCGTGTTGCAGTGGACAGAAATGTGCCGCAAAACGCTGATCATTTGTTCGATAATAACACGGTTTTCTTTAGAGAACAACGTATAAATGTGTTGTAACATAGTTTTGAAGTGAAATAACATAGTATTGTAGTGGGAATAAGTTTTGCAATTAATTGCTAAAAGGGGAATCTAAATGTTGTGACAATAATTTATGTCTTAAAAGAAAAGTAGCTGAAAAATTAAGAAATCATTGCACCTTATGTTTTGTTACTGTGACACGTTTAACCGTAATTATAAATTTTACAGGACAAGAAGTGGAGGTGAAAAGACTGTCCGTACGAGGCCTGATGCCTGATACAGAGTACTATATGACGTACGACGGATCAACGACAATGCCAGCCTGTCATGAAACGGTCACTTGGGTCATCCTCAACAAACCGATCTACATAACTAAGCAACAAGTGAGTCAAACCATCAATACCTAACAACAACAATATCTAACAATAACTAACTAAGCATGTTGCACTCTAAGAACCTCCTGATTTTTATTATCGCTCCATATTATGAAACTTAACTACTTGCGATTTGCAGAAGAAAGACGTTATTTTGCACGGTTTTATGTTATGGTGACGATGACTGTGAATATTACAGTCTTCCCGGATGTGTAACCATATATGGTGATAGATGTTCAACGATATCTCGGAAAAATTCACTGTCTCCCTACTTTTGGGCGATTTTTGAGGAGGTGGAGGCAGCAGACTTGTCTAAAACGTTGGAGAATACCTACCAGGCTACACGTCGTCACATCCTGGAAGACGGTAATCTTAAAGCAATACGCAGCCATTATTATTTTCCGTCATTTTTGGTGAAGGTGGCTGCATGATATTGCTACACAAGCACAGAGAAGGTATGCGTAGCTCCGAAAAATTCGCAGCCTCGGTGCTAGAAATGGGTGGACGGTCAGCACCACGCCTCGGCCGCTTTACCACCGGGAATGACCCGGTGCATATTCTAGTACATGAGGCTGGGTGGGCTGCAGTCATGGCAAATATCGTTAACAGCAGGATTAAATGCGTCCAGCCCGTAGTGAGTCGCTGTACTGACTACGCTATCCCAGCCACCTCATTTTTTGGTACCTTATGAATTTACGTTACCGAAAGCTGCAAATTAAAAGCAGAGTGAAGTCGGGGAATGCTTGCTATCATTCGGTGCAGAATTTTTGTCTTCCAGGTTGCTATCCAAAACACAAAGATTAGGGTATACAAAACTATAATTTTACCTGTTGTTTTGTATGGGTGTGAAACTTGGTCTCTCACACTGAGGGAGGAACAAAGACTGAGGGTGTTAGAGAATAGTGTGCTGAGGAGGATATTTGGGCCTAAGAGGGACCAGGCGACAGGGGAGTGGACAAGACTACATAACGAGGAACTTAATGATCTGCACTGAGCACCAAATATTCGGCTGATCAAATCGAGAAGAATGAGATGGGCGTGGCATGTAGCACGTATGGGGAAAGGAGAGGTGCATAGAGGATTTGTGTAGGGAGACCTAAGGGAGGGAGACCACGTGGGAGACCCAGGCACAGGTGGGCGGATAATATTAAAATGGATCTTCAAGAAGTGGGATGGGTCATGGACTGGACTGAGCTGGCTCAGGATAGGGACAGGTGGCGGGCTATTGTGAATGCGGTAATGTACCTCCGGGTTTCATAAAATGCGGGGAATTTCTTGACTAGCTGAGGAATGTTAGATTCTCAAGAAGGCCTCTGCTCCATGGAGTTAGTTAGTTAGTTAGTTAGTTAGTTAGTTAGTTAGTTAGTTAGTTAGTTAGTTAGTTAGTTAGACAGGCAGGCAGGCAGACAGACAGACAGACAGACGGACGGACGGACGGACGGATGGATGGTCTGTTTTCCTTGGACTGATAGTGACGCACACAAACATTTACATAGTGCCAATGCCAGAGACATGTATCTCGTTCGTATCATCGGATATGTTGATCCTCGAGAACAGCTCAATGGATTTTATTGAAATTTTATAATGTGGGCTTTTACCGAAATTAAACGATTCCTTCCACTTTTGTTTAAAATAAGGCAAAAAGACTCACATTTTATGTAAACTGCATTTGTAAGGCGTTGTCGAGCGTAGTTCGGTAAGTACTTATCGAAGCGAAAGTTGTTAAAAATACTTCTATAGAGAAGAATCAAACACATATAATATATACATGATACGGCCTTTTCTTCAAGTCCTACGGTTTTGTAGTTGCTTTGAAAAAGGCAGCGAATACTCTAGCATTGATCGAGTTTGTTCACCAATACAGTTCTGCACTGTAACTAACACATTCGTATACACGACACCCTCTGTGTTACGTTTACATTTGGCATAAAATAAAACGAGCTTTTCTTCCATTTTATACACCTTTACTGCGAACTCTGTTGCACAGTCAAGATGACATATTTCGGCCTATCCTCTCAGGCCATCTTCAGGTCGATTAAACATAGAAATCTGTCTGCTATTAAAACGTGTGTTTCTTTTTGCACTACAGTTAGACCGTGTAAAAGAATATGAGAACATAATTCCGCTGATCTTTATAACGCATGGAATGTAAACACATTTCAATGCGTGATAGATTTCTATGCGCACTGTACCTGAAGATTCACGTGATAGTCCAAAACTTGTTTTTTTGTCTCAGTATCTAACGCAGTGTAAACTGAAGAGGCAATACTTTTTCTTTTAAACAGTATACATACGAAGTACGTTTTGTAAGTGCTAACCGAGTTCCTCAATAGTGTTTGGAACCATTTCAAATAAAACCAATAATAATCCATTAACACAACATACATTTTAGGCAGTATCATCAGCGACATGTTTCGCCTATATTAATAGCCAGCATTGGGTTCTACAGAAGAAAATAAAAAGTTTGACATGCAACTGCAAATGCAGTAAGAGATCTCAGACTTTATAATGAATTCAGTAGCAAGTCGGCGTAAAATGTGTAGTCTAAAATAAAATGGACTTTATATACATTAAAGACCATATACATATCAGGCCAGTGCAGTGTAGGTGGGTGTGATGCGAATTAATAAGTAAAACATGAATTCGTAGGCACTCTTTTTAGTGGTATAATTTGAAAGGATAATGTACGCCGATGTGAATTTTCCTATTCGGGATCTTCCTGTGAATTCATTATAATTGGTAATGTTTTGGAAATCATTTTGTAAATACTTGGAAGATAATTGTTACGTACTTATGTACAGTCGATTTTTGCTTATTTTATCTATAGGTGTAGAGGTGAGTTGAGTTCTTTGTATGTCAATATTCTAGTATTGTTAGATTCCGAATTTGTTATACATATAGCCTTGCGAGATTCTGGTTTCCCGCCATGTGTTCCCCAAGGCTAGTTTTTACTTAACTCTATGTTTTTAACCTACATCACAGACACCTACACTGTAGTGCCGGTAGATGTACAGTTGAACGCGGTTAAACGACATTGGTTTATACACCACGTCTATAGCGTCAGATATTCTGCGATACCTATTAATTCCTCACCGTTAACCGTAAAATTATACTCCTCGGTTAGAACGACACTCGTTTGTAACAACACAAAATATTCAGTCCCTTTCATGACGTTATAACCAAGTTCGATTGTACGTGATTTTTAAATATATATAGGCCTCCAGTACGTCTTATTTGAGACTAGGCATTTTATGCTGATTTGCTATTGAATTAATTGTACAGTTCGAGATCTCTTACTACACTTGCCCTTGTATGTCAAACTTTTTGTTTTCTTCTGTACAACCAGATGATCCAGTAACATAGCCAGAACAAGTCTCTGTTGATATTGTTCACAATATGTGTTGTGTGGACGGATTATTTGTTGGTTCTATTTGACTGCAAACACAACGGAGTGAATCGCCTTAAAATTGTAGCATTTCGTTGTTCCCGTTCAAGATCGAAAGGAATGCATGTTTTAAAGGATTAAGTATGCTTAGTTTGTATAAACGGGGGTTGGTTTAAAAATTTATGAGAGTGATGAGGAGCAGTGAAATATATATATTGTAGAAACTGTAAATTTTAGAACTAGTAACGAGTATTTATCATCATTTTGCAGTTAAATTTTAATTGCCACTCACGGTTTGTTAATTAAAATTAAAATAAAATTTGTGTACAACTCCACTGAGGTGTAACTAAAGCAAATTACAGGATTGGTGATATGTTGGTTGTCTGATCCATATGGTGTGGAACAAACAGGCACTGAATCCAAACTTCATACGACGGAGTTTGCCTCCACCTGCCAGAAGCACTTTGGCTTGATTTTGCCTCCTGTTGTCTAGGAGGGTAAAGCAACATCGTAAATTACAAAATTCTGTCAATACTACATGCCCTCTGTGCGCGATTTCGCGATGCATTGCAGTACGACATCTGATAATGTGGGCGTTTCATCACATCCACCTGTTAACTCACACCAGTCCAAAAAGTTGCGTTTGGCAACATTTTTGTTGCCAGTTGTTGCTTATTGTGCTCCGTAACCTCCGTGCTAGGTTCTGTTCGTTGCATCATGGCATTTGGAGATATAAGTCTTGGTTTCATTAAGGATATTTGTGTAAGACCGTCGCACGAAAAGGGACTAACGTAGCCCAGTGGTTACTATACGTACCGTTTGTTGTACCATTTAAATTCTCCGTATTTTGACCACACAGGGATTCTTACCATTCTAATTACCAACACGGTTTATTTTTCTTCCAGTATTAACTAATTTATTTTTGTAGTGCAGAGGGGGCTGTTTTATCTGTGAGGTACGAACTGGATTTATGCAAAACCAGTCCAAGGGACACTTCGTCCACTACAATTGTGAGATTGGTGGAGTACAAGGTGGCAGTGGGACAAATTTCTCTCCGAGTAGGCTACTTCGATTTTCCCCTGTCAGCATCATTCCTTGTATATTCCTCCGTAGTCACGTTCGTCAGCATATTGACGTTACCAGAAGTATAAACAGGTGAAGATTGGAAACCTTCAAAAGGCAATGTAATTTCGGAAATCGGCGTATGTTGCATAGAAAAGTACATTTAATCTTCAAAGTTACGCATGGTAAGAAAGATGTGTTGCTACTGATATATTTAGTCTTTGCTTGCTGTCTTATAACAGGAGAGGCATCTAGTGAATAAGTATTTTAAACTGCAGCTAACCCAACTAAACGTATGTTTCTGTAAGTGCACCGTGACCGCTGTGACAACTTGTGGCAGGTTAGTTACACTGAAGGGACAGACTTTTCCCTGAGTCCGAGCTATTAGGAAACTTAAACGTTACAGTATTTACAATATTTACAAAATTCTCTGACATGTTATCACAAAACGGAATGAATTGAACTCCTGAATGTGGGGTGCAAACGGGGAAGTGTTCAGGGTGCTATCGTACTGTCTCTGTGTAATCGGATACAATAAAACGTAAAGTTTAATGTAAAAACAAATTAACAATAACAGTTACAAATTTCAGTAAATTAATCTATAATACACTCGTTTAATATACACCCACCAATAAGTAAAACGGACGGAGTGAAAAATTCACGTTTTCTCACTCCCCAAAATTGAATGATAATTTTCGTACATTAATTATGTCAACCGGCAAACGTCTCGTTTTAATTGCTTTTTAACACACAGAGAGGCTCATTAAATCATTCGGGTATATTCCTTCTGCATGAATTAACACTTTTAAGTCTCAGAATAGGATAAAGTCGGACAATAAGACCACTAATTTATTCATTCGTGAATAAATTCTGTATTTTTAATTGCAAAATTTACCTTCTTGGCTTTTTTAAGAAAGCGAAATTATCGGACATGATAATCCCATGCCAATATTTACACAATTCCAAATATTTAAGTATGTATCTAGGTAAGAATCACACGTCACCCTCACTGAGTGAAACACAACCCTCATCTCAAAAGGCGCACAAGCCGCACCTCAGGATGCGACCTTTGTCGCACTTCTCGTGACACCAGCCCTTACACCGAACGCACTGACCCCAGTCGTCCTTACTTCTGGCATAACAGAATCACCCACAATCAGCGCAGCTCCATGTCACCCTTCTTCCTGTTAACCCTGATTCTTTTCGTTTGTTATTGTGGGACTTTTTCTTTTTCGTTTCGAAGAGACGAAACAGTTTTCCAGTAGGTGTGAAACAAACCTCGAGAAACTAGAGAAGATTTTACGTTCAAATTTGTAGCCTACGTCATTTTGCTGAACTCCTCGTTACTTTCGGCGTGGATAGAAGTTAACAGAATGTACGTGATGATGATCATGATGATCATGATTTCTTTGATGAAGTGGAGTTGAAGCCTGGATTATATCCTTACTTTGCAGTGGGATATTCTGGATTGGCATAAAGGATCCCTGTTTTAGCGGCTGATCATAGAGCGTAGGGCAAATGCTACCTCTGGAATGACATTTGTGGTTCATGGAGAGATTCCGATAGTCTAAAATCTGAGGTAGCACAGGTAAGGATGGCTGCACGCATCCATACTTTTGTGAATAATTTTGGAGACTAGAGTTTTCGTAATGCCCTTCCAGGATGTTTTCTTCAGTAGCTGTCTACTTCTTCACTCCAGTACGATTTCAGAGACTTGAAGAAACTTTTGACTAGTGGCCGTACTTCATGGCTACAACGTGCTGGGAGGCAGAACAACTGGATTCCTACGTTTTCAGCAACGTCAAACACGGAAATGGCTAAGCTGCTGCGATGCACGTCCGCAAAAACAGCGCCCTGCCTGGCAACCGATGTTTGTTGAAATCCTCTAAGCATCTACAGAAATCTTCCTTTATTTTGTGTCATTCAAAAAATACTCCCATTAGGAATATCGCCAAATTATTATTTTCCATATTTGCTCTCATATAATATAATTGGAGGAATCCATTTAATTCCATTTACTTTGTTGCACGCCACAAACCTTACAGTTACACGCTTTTGACCATGGGTAGCTACATGGACGCGTTTACTCTATTTTTGTGCTTACACCAATCGCGAACCAATGTATGTTATGTGTAAACCACTTTCATGAACATGGTAAATCCAGTGGGGCTTGTCAAGAAGGCACATGTCGTCCAGGATTTTTCCCAAGGAGTTTGTAGACGTCAGACATTGTTTCTTTCTTAAACCCCCTTAGTCATCCGTAGCTCAGATTTTCAGACATTTTTAAAACAACACCACGGGACCACTTTCAGAAACCATACTTCAGATTCTTGTCAGCTGCTTCATTCTCAGATGGATGCGGTATATTTTTGTCTTCGCAGATTGTAAGTGCGAGTGACTGCACTTGCTATCGAGTCATATCAAAACCCACCGTCTATAGACGTACTCTCTTCCCCTTAAGTTCTACTTCAAAAGCTAAATTTAGGACGGTATGTCCTCAAAGCTACATTTCTTGCGTCTTGTCCTTTCTTATCAACCAATTCTTTAATGTATGCGCGGAATGCTGTATTGATGTGATGCAGTTGCAATTGGTAATCAGGAACTTATGTACTGCAGTGAGTTCTCTAAATTCTTTTTCTTCAATTTTGCTCTAATGTTTTGTCGTTTCTTCGGTTTGCTCATGATCTGCTTTGGAGAAAAGAGTTATAAGAAACATATGAGTATTTTTCAGTTTACTGAAAATAATTTGTTACAAGAGCCACAATGATTTCTGGCTCTCTTAGGGGCTTCTTGATTACAAATAGTCTCCAGTTGTGTTTTACGTACACATAAAAATATTTAGTGCAGATGCTTTAATTCTTATTGTTAAGTGAAACTATTTCGATAGATGTCTGCCTCCAAAATTTACAGATCCCGCCTGACCTTATTTGCCGGACCTCAAGTGGCTGTATTATCCGAAAAGACATCATTCGTTTCGGAAAATATGTGTGTCTCAAGGAATAAATTTAACCACGAATTCATCGTGAATTATTGCAAAGCATTATATTTCTAGTCTAAAGACACCAAAATACGACTCTGTATAGGGTTACACAGACAAAATGCTACACTGTCTCCACAGTGTTGCTCAAATTTATCCTCTGAAATTCGCTTTGCCCTAGAAACGTGTTCACACTTGTTAGCTGATAAGTAGACAGTAACTTCGACACAAGCATCCCAGGCGACAAAACATGATAACCGGTTACACGAGGCGCAGTAGTTTGAAAGGTACTGTCCGCTCCATCTTGAAGTGTAAAAGTGACTTAGCGTGACAAATTGGAACGGCCTGGCATTAATCGGCGAACTTCCGTATTGAATTATTTTTGTTTTTTTTAATTAACTTCAGTCATTTCCTCCATGTATTTCACTTCCCGACCTTTCAGTGTGCTTACCGGCTAGCGCGAATGAAGCCTGACTTATGATTCGATTTATTAATCTTAATTGTTACGTAACCGACTAAACATTTGCTTTTCTAATAGTGTAAATTTCATTACCAATGTGATTATTTCTCTGAGGCAAAAATTCAATTGTGCTTCGCCATTATTGTTGACACATTCTTTTGTAGTAGAATTTAAAATTCTAAGTCCCTAATAGCAATGGAACTTCCGTTACACACCCGGCAGACACAAGTCGCCCATCTTTGATTGCACACGGGAAAATGCAAACGTTGCGCATGCACTTTATTATAACAGAGTTTTATGTGAAATGCTCCATAACCTCAAAGATCACGTCTTGTATTTTCCATGCTTCCAAGTAACTGTGATGTCAGTATTCAGTATTATGTAACTCTTGTGATTTTCAGCTAACAGCCATGAAACTCTGAAAGTTCGAAAGCTCGCATTCGTTGCATCGTTCATTAATAGATTCTAGCAGCTAACGACCTGATCGTTTTGGTAGCGTCCAGCGAAACAAGTGTACAGGATTTATTGATGGTTTATGTAAAGATATTTAAGTACCTTTACATCGTAAAGTTTCTCTCCGCGTACCCTACGCTGCAATGTGAAGAAGAAACGGTTCCTCCGAAACGTTCATGCCTGTCTACCAAATTGCAGACAGCCAAGTCCGAGAAGCTGGCGGTGTTCTTGCACACTGCTCTGCGTATCTCAAATCTCACGAAATACAAAGAGTGTCATTGTCGAACCCACGAGTTCCATGTACAGTATGTGTTTTTACCTGCAATAAATGAACATACGGGCTATTTATTTACATAAGACTAAGAAAGAAAATAATTTTGATAAAGGGCCAGGCAATGCGCATTGCACGTGCAATGGACCAGATCTAAACTTCCTAATCAATTTTAACAGGAAATATTCTATTAGATGATTAGTAGCAACGAAAGACTTTCTGTGCATCTATCGGAAAAAACGGGCAGGAAGTTCTGCGTGAGTAGATGAAGATCACGTTGTTCGAAGTGCTTACTTCTTCACCTTCCAGGATTATCTCTTGTACAATTTGTAGGTTGACTACTCACATCTGAAGCAGAGTTTGAGATTGAGTGAAACCATTCCTCCACACCTGTATGCATTCGCGGCGCGTACACGAACGACTTTATGTAATGCAGTTACGAGTGGAACCATAAGACAAGTAAGCATCAATGGGCCATCCCGCTCTGCGTTGACAGTAAAATTGTAGGAGCTTCAAAAATCCATACAGCACAACATTAATTTTTCAAGGTATATTTAAATATTAAAATTACACACTACGTGTTTGGACACGTTTTCTATGCCATCTTCAGGTGTGATTGCTACAGAACCTTTTGATACTGGTCGTATTACAATATTACAAAATCTATAGCAGTCACACTTGAAGATGGCATAGAAAAGTGCCGAAACTTGTAGTGTGTAATTTTAATATTTAAATATACATGGAAAAATTAACGTTGTGCTGTACGGCCTTTTGAAGTTCCTATAATATTAGTGGAAGATCTGCTTGGGTCAGCATACTACTGTCTATCTTTGCCGGAAAAGAATCACGAAAACCTCTCGATATCAGCTCCACTTAGTGCATCGTTATTTTGAGCCCATCAGATCAGTAATGCGGTCAGTTCAGAACTCAATAAATGTGGCACCTTCACAGAAATTCTTCCCTCTGCAGATTTTATGTTGCAAATTACAAACAACTGCCATAACCACAGCAAATTCCCCTTCAAATTTTATCGTGTTGTGTGCTCATGTTTAACAGCCCGCATACCGACCAGAAGTTGGTGTGTTTAGTCCCGCCCTGTTGTAAACAGTGTCTGAATCCATGTAGAGTAACTCTTTTACGTTGGTAATACTGATGTTCTGTACGTGTAGTGCAGCTATTTTATGTTCGCAATATAAATTGCCTTAAAAGTTGTCGTAATCCAAATATCTTACCAATTGTTTATGGTTTAAGCTAGGGCATCGGAGTCGTAAAGCAAATAAATAAATCTCTGTGACGGTAATAAAATTGCGACATTTAGTGCGGGATCTTTTCTTTCGTTAACTCACAAAACAGGCGACGCTGTAGTGTTGATTACTAGACCCTTCCAGGCTGCGATTTAAGGAGACGCCTTCAACACGTTACGCCAAAATCCGTGCGCTATAAACCCTTTCTATATTCCAGTACTGTTCTCTTTGACTAAAAACATTTAACCAAGGCGGGTTCAGAATTCATACGCAGTGACAAATATTACTGTTCGTGGATTTCCTGGCTGTCATTAAACCAGCCAGCTCCATTCGTCTATAGGTCTTGTTAATGCTGGTGTACTTGAGTGATTTTAAGTGATTTGTGATGATATTTATACAAATGACGTTGTCTGCTGTTTGTTGGAAATGAAAGGAGAAAAAGTAGACGTAAGGCTTTATGCAAATAAACAATGGAAATGTACTTAATATCGCGCGCGAGGCAAGGGAAATATACGACGCTGTTGACGGTGGTCAGAAGCCAACAGTTACTGTACTATATCTGATTGCGTCTGCGTTTGTGCAAGATTTCAATGTGGCAACTTGTGTCTGTCTGTCTGTCTGTCTATCTGTCTGTGCGGGAAGTGTAGCAGCCACACGCCTTCGTTAAGTATTCGTTGTGTGGTCATATTTTCCGCAGAGACTATAACATTTTTTCGTTACTATGCAATAAAATATTTAAATGTGAACTTGACTCAAATTCAGTGTAATTTTATAAATACACATTGTAATTGTAGGCTATATACAGTATTTATTCTCATATTACTAAAGGGCATGTGGAAGTATGAGAGGGCGGATCATGTAGACGCAAGGTACAAATGATTAGCGGGCCTACGTAGAGTTTCAGTATAAATTGTGACAAGGAAACCAATTGGAAGTTCTAAGGGTAAATGAGAGGGTAATATTAAAATGGATCTTAATGAGGAGGGTGGGAGGGCGTGGACTGAATTAATTTGGCTCGGGACAGAATCCAGCGCTGGGTACTTGTTAGATTGATAATTAACTATCGGGTTCCAAGAAAGCAGAACAATTCTTGATCAACCCAGCAAATGTTCGCATTGCAAGAAGTCTGCTCCATGAAGTGAGTTCATTTTCATAGGTTATGCGTCGAAAAAATGGGAAATGATATTGCATGACTAGTTTTCTTGGAGAAATATAGTTCTTACTTACATAGGTGGCAGCTTTTTGTTCGAAACTCTGCCACCTGAAGGATAAAGCTGTAATTTAATTCCAGTCTTATAGGGGAAGGAAGGGACGAGGATGAATGTAAGAAAGAGATAAAGGAAAGTATTAAAGAGGGTAAAGTTTCAAGCCAAGAAAGAAATGATTCATGTTGAATTTCAACGGCCCTGGCCCTCTAGCGAGGAAAGGTTGCACCCACATATTGTTGGTTCTTACATTATCCGATGTTGTTTGTTTCACATTCAGGATTGTTAAGACATAGATTCGTGTACTTAAATCGACGTTTATCTGTGACTGTGTGCGTGGAATGTATGTAGCCACAAGATTTATTGGCGGCTAGCGGAGCACATTTGCTACTAATTAACATGTAAGTGCAGGGTATCCCATCTTATCTCGATGACATTATAATAAGAATGCCTTCTCGGTGATTGCAATAAGATACGAAAACTCCATAGTGTATTTTATAGGCTCGAGTCACGGAACCAACCACTGTGCCTCTTCTACAATTCTCCTGCCCAGAGGTTCATGTTGTAGCTCTAGTGGTACCGTCTTGCCATGCTATAAAACCCTGTGGTTGAGTTCTGGGTCAAGTGCAGTTACATTGTCCCAGTGGTCTTACTCTAATGACGATTAAGTCAAGAGAAGGTAGACATGTGTTCTTCAAGAAATTTGTCACGAATATTACGTTGTTGGAGACCACGTGAAATCACTTTTTAAATTCCTACAGTCGATTGTAGTAACAAGGTATACAGGCGAGATTCTGTGGTGCGATTGACGTGCTTGACACCTTCTACAACTGTCACTATGGTTACTCGGTTGTAGAATTCTTGATGAAGTAGTAGTAGTACTAGTAGTAGTAGTAGAAGTAGTAGTAGTAGTAGTAGTAGTAGTAGTAGTACACTGGCGTTTGGTAATGATCTGTTTTAGGATCCTTGATTTTTAATGTTTTCCTGAATGATATTTGTAGTTTTTTCATGTATAATTCCAAATAATTTTTATCTGCGAATTATTTGAAAATATATTAACCTTTTAAAGCCTAGCGGTAACTTTACGCACCACCAGGTTTAACACTCAAAAATTCTACGTGGTGCCCACATTGCGTTTATGTGTTTTGTACGGATCTCAGAACAAACAGCAACTTTTGCCTTATAAAACATTAAGAGATTGGTTTTTATAACCGAAGTGGAGAGTGTTTACTGCGCGGTACGGACTGAATCCTTCCATAAAACAGATACGCTTCGTCTTTAAAGGGTTAAGTACGAGGTATTAAGAATTTGCAGACTGTAATATTCTGTGGCCTGATATTGGCTCTGGGCAAACATTGTGCTTGGACAGAGGCATAAAATAAATACAAGGTATGCTAAACTACGAATTATATCGTCTACCAGTAAAATTAAGACTGGTAACTTGACGGTTTCCGCTGTGTTCAACATTGGTGGTTAGTAATATTAATTGTAAAACTAAGTGTTATTTGTTTTCAATATTAGAGGAATTACCTTTTGGGTAGGATATAATCATATTGCGCAATATTCTTTCAACATGTTTAGGCTCAGTATGTGTTGAATATTACCTTAACACAGCATTAGAACATGTTAACCAAAAACTATTTTCTTAATTCCAGCATGACTTTATAAACGTAATGTGAACGGTGAAAATTTGGCTATTCAAAACGCTTTACAATCAATAAGAACTTAAAAACCTTAACACTTTAAAACGCAGTGTCTCGTCTATGAGATACGTGCTTAAACGTTATGAAAGGACTGAATTTAACATAGTCGGTACCGCTACTCGCTGCGCGCTGGACGGTCCGGGGCTCAAACCCCGACAACGAAGAAGATTTCTCATCTCAGGAGACCGTCCAGACGTGGTGTGAGGCCCACGTAGCCTCCTATTCATTGGGTACTGGGGTTCTCTCCAGATGGTAAGAGAGGCGGGGCGTGAAGTTGATCACTCGCCTCCATATAGTGCTGAGGTTTAGGAGTGAAAATATACTTCTGCTGCCCCTGTGTGCCTTCATGGCTTGGACAGGGACAACTTTACCTTTACGTGCATTTTTGGGATTATTATGGTTCTCAAAATAAACAACAATTGTTGCTCTGCAGAATATTTAGTAATTTCTCTTTCTAATCCTTTCTCAGTGTTAGAGAGAAACAGAATTTTTAAGGTATACAGGTCTATGTGGATTTTACACTTTAAAGTGTTAGCACATAATATTACGAACTGCTAGACAATAAGGCTTTTTATCTGATAATTGTTTCACAACCGTATGCTTTGTGCTCATCGCCTGATATATATGTGTTTCATTAACCGTGTGCCCGGTCCTACCCCAGGTTAGCATCGAATCACAGTTTTCCTAAAACTGCAAAGTGTAACAGAGCTAGAAGTATGTAAAAAGCTATCAATTACTGTCGATTATTATCGCTACCTGTGACTACGCGACCTGAACTGTTACTATCGCTCACTATCGATTATTATCGATAAATGAAAATTACGTTCGAATATTATCACGACCAGCCATTCCGTGGCTTTTTTGTCTGACGCTAAATAAAGCATTAATATCTTCTATGAGGGCAAAGTTATCTTCACGTGGTGTGTTGTACCCAGTAATGAACTCCTGCAACCCAGTGAGCATGGCAGTTAGGGTAGTACATGGAGGGGGATATGTCCCGATCCCTTGGAAATGTTGCGATTGGATGTGGCACGGCATCCCAAACTACCACCAAAATTTCAAAATCCCATCTCGATGTCCTGATGAGTTATGTCTGCCACGGCAGACAGACAGACAGACCGACAGACAGACAGACAGACAGACAGACAGACAGACACGCGTGGACATCATTTTACTATATGAGTACACGATCTTACAAGAGATGATACAACACCCGCCTTGAGTTTATTGGCTGGCAATGTACTGATATGCTGTATTTTTATACGATTTCTTTGCGTTGTTGGCTGCGCCTAGGATGAGCTGTGCCATATATTTAAGTGGGTGTCTTCTGGTATATCACCTTGCGACGCAGTTTGACGACCTAGAAGACCATGAAAGGCCACTGATCCTGAAATTTAACATGAGATTTAATGAGATTAGAGTTTCACGGCCATGACGATTTCCGTTGTATTCTTCTGTTTATGACAGTGTGTAGTCTGGTAGGTTGTTACCACAGTTTGTAAGGAATATTTGCCTCCGTCTTCCTCCTTTCGTAAAGAGAGAGACAGCAAGTTCCTCCGAAACACTGGTAACCACTTACAAATCTACACGTTGTAATAACCCGGAAGATCATAATATGCACTGTTTTTCATGTTTTGACATTCACAAGCTACCTCAACTTTACTATCTGCATATGCTGTAAATTCAGTAAACCTTTGATATTAAAACGAGTGTATTAACCTCGTTGACTGCTTCCCCGCTAGGCACCGCCACCTTATGTATAATGACGCACACAACACCAGGTGCGAAGGACCAGATATTTTCCCAGCAGCTTTAAAAATGATTAATGGAAGAATTTTATTTTGGGGAAGTACAGTGTGAGCTGTAAGCTTAAGATATTGCTTGAAAGACAAACTCGATTATCTCTCACTAGACCTGAAACCCTCTTGATATTTTTAATCAAACAGCCCAGGATTTGAAATCCGGACCTTCATAACTACCCATTTATTTGGCAAACTGTAGTAGCTTCTTGTTGCAAGTACTGGTAGTATTAAATTGTTGCAAGTATTGGACAGAATAGAAATGCATACAAGGTTTGGGTGGTGAAACTTGAAGAAAAGAGACCATTTGAAAGACCTAAGCGTAGATTGGAAGATAATATTCAAATGAACCTTGAAGCAGAAGCATGGAACGGCATGGAGTGACTTCATCTGCTTCAGGAGAGAGAAAAGTGGTGGATCTTGTGAACACGGTAATGAAGCATCTGGTTTCATGATTGCTTGAGAAAATATTAGCTTCTGAAAAAAGGGTTGGTTCGTTCATTAGTTAATTAGTTAATAAGTAAGTACGTTAGGTAGGTATGCAGGTAGTCGTTAAAATAAATATTGGTTGCAAAATTTTGTTTTGAAATCTTCGTAATAAGAAACTACTTTTAGCAGTAGAAAACAAAGGTAAACCTGGTTTAGACTAGCCTAGGATTCTTTGTTGGGATTTTGTTTAAGACGTAATAGAACCATAAATTTTTCGCTTTCTAAGGTCATATGACTACCTCAGTTTTATACACACAAGATGCAGACAGCAAGTTCCTATAAACGTTTCGTCTGTACCGACCAAATCACACAGCATCGTATACCAGAAGAACACTATCTTGAACGTTAATAAAACTTCAGGAATCATAAAATCAAGGATATGTTTGACATTCCAGTACAGAAGCCTAACCAATTTTCAGGCACGTTTTTCTCCAGGTTATTATTATTATTATTATTATTATTATTATTATTGGTGGTGGTGGTGGTGCTAGTAGTAGTAGTAGTAGTAGTAGTAGTAGTAGTAGTAGTAGTTGTTGTTGTTGTTGTTGTTGTTGTTGTTGTTGTTGTTGTTGTTGTAATAGTGTGATTACCATAATTCAAGAACGCAATTTTTGATTAGGCGTTTTTACGTGGGCTTCATAGTCTTCTTTAATCTTGACGTTTATTAATACGTGAATCTTGCTATTTTTGGTCACGTAACATTTAATTTCTCTCATTAATTTATTTGGCAGGGGCCCCTACTAAATTTTACTGTCCGGCCACCCCCTCAGCTACTTTGTACAGAACTTGACAAGGTTGAATGCGCACCAAATACACAGCGATGGGCAATAACATTTTGCTGGCTGTTCCTTGCGCCGTCTTTCTCCTTAAATTTGAATTTCGTCTCCGTTCTCCTTGTGCCTTCTGCAAGAACCGAATATCTTTTTCTCGTATACAGTATATTAAATATTAAACCTAGTTTATTGCATATCCACGCCTTCCTTGGTAATGAGTAATTAACCCCCTCATATACCACGCTCTGAAATATCCACCTCCACTCTTTCATCCCTTTCTTTATGACATAAGAGGGGATAGAGCTCCATGTACAAGATAAAATAAACGCAAAGAGAGATATATATTTTAACTCAGCGATCTTCCATTTTTTCCACTTCCTTTTAACTTCTGATTCTCACTGTGGCAAACCAACTGCCTAATCCGAAGTATGCTTTTTCATACATGGCTCTAGGAGCGTTAGGGGTAAATGTGTTAGTGGGTTTGTATTTGATAAGCCGTAATATTTAGGCATGCTTTAGAAACACGTAATGTTTTAAAACACTTACAAGCTAGTAGCGTAGTGCAGCGTGAAAGGATAAAGAGCAGTCTAGGAAGTCTTGAGTTCAACAACCGGCAAAATTTCACACAGTTGAGACTGCATGTACAGTGATCATAAATTTTAGGTGTAAGGAGCAAAACTGTAAAAGTAAAATTTTGCGGGGCACGATAATGTGTGATTGGGAAGGAGGATACCAACATTTACAAGGCACCTGATCATCTACTCTGAAGAGAGAGGCAGCAGATTATTCCGAAACGTTGGTCCACACGGCGTCACCTTCCAGAGGGCTTATTCTTGACACTCAGCACAGTGAGAATTTCAAATTGCAAAAAAATTGTAAAAGTGTTACTTAAAGAAAAACATTCGTTTTCTAACAGATTAATTTTTCGAATTCTTGTATTTCTGTGGTTTTGATGTTTGTTTGTTGTATGCAACTTAATTTTTTGTGCGTTTCATTGTATCCCTATCACATCCATATTTGATTGGTAGTTTTTCGCACCTAACGTGTTTTAATTGTCACACATTAACTACATGGAACAGAGTAACTGAGAAACCAGCTGTTGCTCAGCTGCTCAAAAAGTTCACCAGTTTTATAGAACCCGTAACGTCGTTAATCTCTACCGAAGATCGGGCCAATGTATTCTACCCTCAGATTAATTCACTCCAGATCATCTTATACTTTATGTTTACTATTCATGTTATTATCCTGCCATATACCGCTAGGTCTCCAAAATTATTTATTTCCTTCAGGTTTTCTTACCAAATCTTGTAATAATTTATCAGTTCTCTGAAAGCAACATGTCCAAATCATCTCAACTATCTATTTTCATTTTAATAAAAAGAATGATTTAATGACATTCAGTACAACGCTCCTTTTCGTATGATTTCCCCTGCTTCATGGTGTTTATTCTTTCGGATATCCAAATATCATGTTCGGCATCCCTGTTACGCTCCATTCTGTGGGTGTGGGAGCAGGTTTTATACGAGTACTTAAACAAAAATCACGGATGTGACCACAGGTCATTCCCCTTTCCAACGCGAGGTACAGCATATCCTCTTCAACCGCCATTTTCTGTCAGTGATTTCCCTTCCTCATTCAACTGCAGCTGTGACAAAAAGTCACGTATATATTGGCTTTATGTCAGACATGACTGCACCAAATTGTGTGCTCTTCTCTGAAGCCTGCAAGCACATTGTTTCTTTATTACAAACATTAGGGTTTTAATGTTGTTTTGCTGTAAAGTCGCTGTTGTTATGAGAACTGCACGAAACAGACGAATGCGCCTTGTGTGTATGAAGCCTTGAATTGCACGCGCGCGCGCGCGCGTGTGTGTGTGTGTGTGTGTAGACAGACACAGATACCCCCTTTTTTTGCGAAGAGTTAAAGGGAGTTCTCGCTCTTTCACTAACACGTGTGTGATTTAATCTACAGATTTTCAGTTTAACTACTGAACTTCATCGTCAATTGCAAGACGGAACTAAATACTTCACCGTTCTATAGATACTGTTCACTAGGTGTCATTGGGATGATAAAGTCAAGGAAACGGTTAGATGGAGAATTATGACACATTAAGCGTACAGACAACCGGGCACAAAATTTTAGCTGGAAAATGTGGTCACGTTAGAGAACTAGATATAGATGGGAGAATGGTGTTAGGATGGATCTTATAACAATAGGATGTAAGGATACATGTTACACTTAATTGACAGGATCTTGCATAAAACTAAATTACACGTAACTCGACATATTCATGAAGACAGTCTCTGCGACTGTTAGCTTCTAAGAAAGAACTATGCTAAATAGAGTTAGTTAATAACCACCTTGCATAGCCGTATGTGAATGAAAGTTTTTTTTTATTATTATTCCGTTGAGGGACTTCAGTGATTAGGCACATGAGGAGTAACAGTCCTTCGTCTCACTCCTTCCGCTATTTCCTGTTTCCACCCCCAGCAGACCGCATCGCCTACTTCTTCTTTATCTTCTGTTTTGTCTTTCCGGTTCCGGTTACGTAGCAAACAGAAAATACTGTAGTAATATTTTCTCAGATTTACGAGGGGGTCCGTCGGCTTCGTGTTTCACACAGCCAGTAATAATAGATGCAAGTGGTGCTGTTACAAGTGGTAATTAGAAAGAATTGCTGTGATGTAAAATTAGCTTACAGTGTAGGAACAAAAAGAAGAAAATAAAGAGCAAAGAAGGAAGATTGTTTTCTCACAGTATTAAGCTTAATATCTGTTATAAAAACGTAAGATCATTATTAAAAATAATAAGTAGCCACAACTGTGCGGAACAGAAAACAGGACTGTAACATGTAGCCAAACTTCTAAACATTTTATTACGTACTGTTGTTATGTCTTGAAGGCGGGATAGCTCAGTCAGTGTAGTGGCTAGGCTACCGACTGAACGACTGGGGGAATCGGGCTTTGATTCTCTACAGGGGTGGTACTTCTTTCCTTTCTTGTAGCGTCCAAAACGGCTGTGGTTCCATCCAGCCTCGTCCTAAAGGGTTCTGGTGGGTCTCTGTCCCAAATGTACAGAACCAGAACCGTGAATCCGACAATTCACTGTAGACACCTTCCGAATTCTAATGCTTACAGCTGCCAACAAAGTTAGTTTACTTATCATCTGGCCATAAATACGCTGTTATTAACTTACTCCACATGATAAGGTGCTTATTTAGACGCTTGTAGTAGTTCCTCTTATCATGTAATTTAGAGAACTGCAAAAGTAAAACATAGTTTGAATACCTGAATAGGAGTTATATCTTAGAAGACCGAGACATGCTTGAAGGAATTATGTTAGAGTGGCCCGTAAAGAGTAGAGTAGAAGAACATCAATTGTTTTGAAGTGCCTTACGAACATGTCCCGTAGCGGACTTCGTGAGCATTGTTCTATGAAAGACGGGTAATTAGTTTCGTCAGCCGTTGAGCAATTATCAGCTACTGAAAAAGCCCGTGCTCTTTGCAGTTGCACTCGAGTTAATAAGCAGAGGTTTTGTAACTTGAAACCAGCGTTTTGTTGCCCTTACCACATTTGCATTCAACACTTCCCCCCGTCTACACCAGTAGTCAATGGAGGGCAGTTAGTGTCTTTTTTTAACGGAAGAAAAGCATAAAACGGGCGTCGGCTGGTGGGAGTGAGCATAGGCGTAACTTCGGGGGAGGGGGGGCAAGGGGGGCAAATGCCCCCTCGTATTTTTTCAACCTGGGAATTTTTTTGCTTGCTGAAATGAATAATGACAAAAAATAGACAGAAAAAAGAAAATGAAAAACTTGCGTTTTATGAGATAAATTTTTCCCCCTTTCAAGTTCTTTGTAAAATAAAGTTCCTAATACCCAAGGTCAGTTTTGCCCTCCCCCCCACCCCCCAGTGTTATTAACCTAGTTACGCTTATGCGAGTGAGGAAGGCAAGCAGAGGGGAGGTAGCTGATGGACAGATTGGTAAAGAAGAACCCGTGTTTATTCTTTCCTTGGCCCGAATTTTTTGTGTTTTAGAAAGTTCCCTGTCATTATGTCTTCATCCTTCACAATTAGAGAAAAGCTTCTCACGAACACAAAACAGATGTAAAATATTGTTGTCTTATATGTTTTTTATATTCATGTATCTAAAAGCGGAGATCTAAAATCTTGAGCCGGATATTAAAAATAATTTACCGGCTTTCACTAATTCTGTAATTTCTGCAGTTCAATAGAGTAGCCTAAGTCTGTTCTGTAAATTCATGGCACGTGGGCCCTACAAATGGACGTTAAGAAAAGAGGCGCCAGTGGGAAAACGCCACCAATTTGCTTCAAAATCAGCCACAAAAAAATATATGTAGTTCTGGAGGAGGCCCCGTGGTTTTGTACACATGGGACTGGCCTGCAACGTGCTATTGATTCAAGACTGGTAGTGGGTTTATTTGAAGCTCTCACCAGAAACCTGACAGGCCATCGAAAGTGCCTAATCTCAATCACATGCAGTGTTTTTACTCATGATTGGCGTCCAACAATTACGTGATACGTCTCCAGTTGCGGCAATGTAATTTATACCCGTACCTCATGTAAACAGCTATAAGATATGATGGTTCAGGCCTATGAATAATTAACTGGGAAGGAAATGCAAGGCGGCTGTCTTAAGCGATCCCGGCATCGACTACAGGGAGAGTGAAAGAAATATGTATTAAGTATATTTACAATGAAGTAGCTTTATCTCCCCTTAGGAGACTTACAATGTATTGTACCCTCTACAGATTACTTGCTTGTAAGTCAGGTGTAGGCTGCATATGACATTAGATAAACTGATTTTATGTCTGTCCCTGTTTCTTAACAAAAGACAAAGGTGTGAAGGCTTATGGCGAATTGGAGGCGTGGCTTTGCTCATTCTGAACCTCGGTGCTGGATGGAATTGAGTTGTCAGTTTCACCCCTCCGTCGCTTTAGCTTTTCGGGCAAGAGTCAGCGCTCCCTACTGAAGCGGAGGCTGGCTGTGCTCCAGAGCCGGCCTGCAACACTGTGGAGAAGACAAGAATCTCGTGTCGTTCCCTGGATCTTCTGTTGCCCAGTCTGCAACCGAACCACTATAACGACTGAGCTATTCTTTGCGAATGTCTTGTCAGGGAAGCCTGTTTTATGGTGGGAAATTTGCTCCCGGGACTTCCTGAATTCAAAGCAGACTTTTTAACAAATTCGTCGTCAGTTTTGGTGTCTGACGTACATAATTCTGAACTAGACAGAAGTTTAAATCTCGAAGTAATATTATAAGCTCCAGTGTCATATACCTTATCTATACTGAGACCACTGAGAAAGCTCCAACGATCGGCGGCCCCCATGATTTCGTCGAGCTGTTACATTATGTCCTGTGTCGTACTTTCCTAACCATATTCTTCATGTAAGTGTGGTAACGATAACCAGGTGATAACCTGTGATGACAACAAGTGCCTTTGAGCCTACGACATATGTCGGATGCGTCTTGAGTTGAGAACATCAGTAGTCAAGAATGTGGAATCCTCGAATCCCGTTATTTCCATTTCCAGTGTGCAGGACTGGTAGATACAAATCGAATAACTTTCAAAACACCTGCCGCTTGGATCTTTCTTGAGCACGTTGAATGCAACGTCCCTCGTCATGGCATACTTTGTTTTTATAGAAACAATTGATGGTTACAAGGCAGTCGATTCCATTCCATATTTAAAAATTCCCAACCTCGCGGCCAGGACTGAGAACGGTGAGTGGCACAGTTTTCTTTTACTAGGGTCCCTGATATCTCTGTCTTCCGAGTTAGTCTAGAGCAGGCCGGGTCAACCCGTAGCTCGCAGGCAAAGTGTTACCCGCTACACAGTGTTATATTGCGCGTTGTGATAATTGAAATGGGAAAACGTCTTTTAACCCTTTCTTTGGCAAAGCCGAGACACAACACCAAAGGAACTGTGAAAAATTGTGAGTTCCTTTTTATGGAAACCTGCATTTCCTCGCTAATTAATTTGTAAAAATATGCAAAAACAGCGACACCCTAGCCTCTGCAGCGAAAGGCTTTTTAGTTTTTCCTATTATTATTAGTAGTTTTTACTGTTGTTGCGCATGATGTATAGAAAGAAAGGTAAGATGTGCATACACGTATCCATTTTTCATCCTGTGTGTTGAATTCCATGTTGCCTTCATACAGACCCAATTTTGCGGTAGCTGCCAGCACCTTATAAAATTTTGACCAGGCCTGCTCTAGAGAGTGTGGGAGTTACAGGTCTCTGCTTTGCTTCTGAACGGGTGTTTGTCGCTGTGGATATTAAGTGATATCCACGATATTCTAATGGATGTTCTAAAGCAATAGAGTATGTATGTAATTTTTTTAAACTCGGAAAACTTCACTGGAAACTCGTGAAGTGCAAAAAACGACTTTCGTGAAAATGACCTGGCGAAAGCGCCATCTTTTGAGTGATATTCTCTCGTCACACATGTAGAAACTTCGGTTGTATGTCGTATTGATACTGAAATATCTTTGTGATTAGTGTTTTAGATGTAACTACAAGATGCCTTACCGATACGTCAAATTTTATCTGCACAAATATAGAGATTTGCTATCCATAAGCGCTGCAGTAAAGGCGAAAGACAGACAGTAGATTGGAATTGTATGAGTAATGTGTTCTTAGGCAGTTCAGGATGACATCGGTAAGCAAACTTTTGAACGTCAGGGCTACTTGATTTACGAATTGTAGCGCAGGAGTTGATTGGAGCAAGGGTCAGGTCGTGATGCATGGCCTCTCTCTCTCTCTCTCTCTCTCTCTCTCTCTCTCTCTCTCTCTCTCTCTCTCAAGAACGAACTAATTGAGGACGATCACCAATCAGAGAGTTGGTGTCTCAAAGAATACCCCTCTCACCTGAAAATATTATGTTACAATGTAGTTCTTTTGTGGCAGAATTCTGACAGGCACGTCGCTTCTTTACACAGAAGCTGAAATATTCGTGAGCACTATAGAAAACTGTGAAATCGTAACAGATCAAAACTGCAATTTTACCTGTAGTTTCATATGTGTGTGTGTGAAACTGTGTTTTACTCGAAAACAAGGCATAACTGATAGCAGTCTGGAAACCTACATAAAGAAGATATCGAGGTCCATGCTGTAGCCTACCATGAAATTAGATGGTGAAAATTATCATATACTGTAAATAGGCGATACATAATTTGTTTCCTTCAGCTATTGTTTTTAGGACGATACCCAAGTATGGTGAAATGGAGAAAATGGTATAAATATGAGTAACAAATTTTGTTTCGATTGATGTATTTCTGAAATTGAATACACTGCTATATGGAGTTAGCAGGTCCCTCTGAGAAGTCGGTACGCATGTAGTAGACCATGCTGCATAACGTCCCACGAGGCAGGAGTCATCATTTTCATAGCCAAAGAAGCTTTTTTTTATTAAGTTTAGGTATTTTTGATTGAGTCAGCTTTTTAAAGAAATTGTTTTCTCACGACACTCCATGCTCAACACGTTTGCGCTGAAATTCCTAAACTTTATTTGTAGCACTTTCCTTTCTAATATGCTTTTTGCAGTGTCTCTCATGTTATGCCCTCTAATCACGATACAATTATTGGACTCCATTGTTGTTCTGATTATACTGAAAGCCAAGATATCTCTTGTTGTAAGCAACCTGATTGACTTGGCGGTAGTTAAGGGCCAACTGAGAACAGACGTTTAAAGTGATTGGCTATCCAGTCTAATCAGCGTCATGTAATGTGATGAAAGGAATTACTGAAGGAGAGTAGCAATTTGTGACAACTGTTGTGTGTAAAACGTCGTTTGTGTTCCACATAATCAGCATGAGTTTTGAGGTTTCTTTCTCTATGAAAAACTGCATTATGCCTGTTTATTTCTGTGTGTCTTGTAGAAGTTACAAAGCTTCATAGGAACATCCTGCATCATCTTTCTGGGTAGAATCTCAACCGAGCAATGAACGCAGTCATTGGTTACAAAAGCAAACAGTTAATGATGTATAGGAAAATTATCCCTCTTGTTCAGAGACCAAGGAGAATACAATTTAGATTGGGCCTGTGAGCAGAAGGTAGAAAGTTTGTATGCTAAAGAGGTGGTATATAAAATAACCACTGGATTTTAAAGAGTTAACACCAGGAATTATCTACATCCTATGTGAGCAAAAATCGGAGAAGTTAATTTATGCAAAATGTAAGATTCTCACAATTCTGTTGCTGAGTATTCAGTTCTTTTCAGATGTTTGTTACTCCGTGCCGACTGGTAAATAGTAACCAAGCCAAATTGTAAACACGAGGAGAATTCTCAGAAGGTAATGTCACGTTAGACAGAAGTATTACATTTATCACTGATTTCTGCGTAACTAAACAAATTTATTATTTCTACTCACAATATTACAGCGTTCTCGTGTCCCTGCAAAAGAATGGCAATTTGCAAGTTACAAAATCTTCGTCTCCTAAATTGGTATTAGCTATAAACATGCTGAATGTTAAGATAATTGTGTTCTGTAATATGTTGCCATGTAGTTTGGTAGATTCGTACCGACGCTTCAGGGGGACCTCCTGCTTCGCTCTCAGTTTCATCTACGTTAGTGTCGTAGAGAGCAGCAGGCTCGTCTGGAACGTCAGTAAATAGAAGTCACCAACCGTGATGAAGACAGCAAGTTTCTCTGGACCGTCAGCACGTGTCTACCAGACCTCACGGCGTCATATTACGCATAACAGATCTTCAGTGTCACAGCAGTGGAGAACACGATCTCTCGCGCGATACTGCATGTCCCTTATAAATGGGACGGGACCATATGAAAACGGAACATATGGAAGGGTGCTTAGCTTGGGACGGCGATGTTAGGGTGAGAGTATAAGGCACAGTGCCGAGACAAATCATCGCCAGAAGCAATTAATTAAACTCTGTCGAGAAGGAAATTGGGGTGGTGTTGATGAGAAAGGATTTGGATGAAGGGGATGGAGAACGGCGTGGCAAGGAAGGAGGTTCAGTAGATAGTGTTGGCGGTGCGTGGAGGGAGATGCAAAGAGTTGCACATCCGGTAATCGGCTTAGCTGTTAGCTATCATCTGAGGAACTGTGGTTAGGCGCAACTCACTCCCAACTTTTCGTCAATCTAATGTCCCTTCACCTGCGCTTGATCATCACATCTCTCTCTGTCTGTCTTCTTCCTATGACCTTAATTTATAGATAATTGATTGCTAAATGGTTCCTGAACATTTCTAAATTAACGCCTGAAGGCTGAATTAACTCTGAATTCACATTTTCATTAGGGAGGTTGGTTAATTTAATCCCAGTTGGCACTAATGAATGGGTGACCACAATGAAGAAAATATCTTAGTGCTGACCATTAAGTTTTCAATAATGTAAAGACATTAGGGGGAATTAAAATATAGATCCTCCCAGTCTTAAACTCTTCACTAGGTGCATGTGAGTGTCGAGATTCGCTCTTCGGCCGCTGTGCCCCCGGGAAAGAACCTTCTCTTACCCATTGTCTGGGAGCTTGGTTGGACCCCTGTGCCGGTCTGAAGGCTGAAAAGAAGAGAGAAATCCCTGATACTGTGGGGGGTTAAACCCCGACTCACCGGATTCGGAATTGTAGCCGATTGAGCTATCTCGATTCTTTATTAGTGCAGTGTTTGTTGAAAATTCAAGGGAACGTCACCTCATGTGTTATATGATTCGCATTAACGTTTTCAGATTAGGTGTATTTTATTGTGGAATTAAGCTTCATATTCCAAAACAAAAGGACAACATCGCGGCAATATATTTTATTTGACTCATTAGAAGAGCTTCGTTCCTGGAAGTGACGGCGCAAGGTGAATTCGGATCATAAGGTTTTTTATGACCAGTAACCGCTGTTCTGTCTGATTAGAGTTGTGTATAAATTTGACTTCCGTCTTGTTATAAAACGAGCACCCAAGAAATGGCGACCAGTGGAAAGCGACAGTTGCAGTGATAGAGACGTATGATTTCCACGGTACCTGTGTGTTTTATCCGCAAGTCTACAGCCCGGAAGTAATGGACACTTGCGTCACCGTGAGTCTGTCCTTGTGGATAAAACATATACGTCCTGTTAGAATCGTAAGACCGTATCACTGCATGTACCACTCTCCGCTTCTCATTTGTTAGGTGTTCACTTTCTGAAAAGAAAGCCTAAGTCGTATTTATGAGTGATCTAACCAGCTAGACTCCAGAGCAAAAGACGCCATTGCACTGAAGGCCTATATACGGGCCCATTTCTAACTGATTTCATCGGTTGTCATTTATAAAAATCTGACGGTCCGGCGTCCCCCCTCTCCACTAGTGCCAGGGTTAAAGCTGTTCTCATGATTCGAAGGCGGTAGGCTTGCCGTGACATTTGGAACATTTCAGGGCGACGTTCGTCCATGACACTTGATTGACCTGAATTTCTTAGCTGACAGACATATGAAAGTTCATGAATTGCAACAAGCAGGCACTGAATTATTCCCATTATTTAACGACGCAGACAGTGTCTCTGTCTGTATAGCTGCGAATGGTGTAACAATAAGCGAATAATGGACTGGGAAGGATATGGAAAGAAGTGGCTGTGCGGCGGTTTGAGGTAGGCATAATGCCAGCGGATCTCAGTCATAATATTCGTGTCATCTCCAACATTCGGAGCGGGTACCTTCCGAATACAAGTCAGAAGCGGTATCACTTGGGTCAGCTTACCCGGTGAATTGTTCTTATACAGCATTACAACCTCCAAAATGGAAATTATGCAACATCATATTTTTCTTACGATGTTTCTGCATCCATCTTCGGAGGAGAAAATTATTCTAACCCGAAGATGGAAGCCGTATGTGATTCAACCAAACGGTGCCGAAGTAATAAATAAATACGATGGGAGTTGCAGGACTGGATTCAACTAACTCAATGTAAAGACCAATGATTAGGTCTTCTAAAGTCGGCAATGAACCTTTGGGTTCCATAAAGTTGCGAAGTTACTGTCAGCGTCTCTAGAGGGGCTGTGTTCCATGGAATTGGTTAACTTGCGGCTGTATTGTTTTGCTGTATGCTGAAATATGAACTGATCATGGGAGGGGCAGTGCGTAAAATTTGCAATAACAGGCGAACCAGCAATCGGAGAGTTTGATTAATAAAAATAGAGGTTACGTGATTTGCACAGGAGTGGGGGAAGGTGTGAACAAAGACGCATGGAGGGGATGCCCCTACAGTTGTAGGTAACATGCACAACGCAGGAAGTCCGGTCTGCTCCGAGTAGGTTATAAATGACACAGCCCAAATGACTTATAGCCCGGTCAGAAGGGGGAAAAAGCCGGGTCTTTCACCTTTTGTACTCAGGGTTGTCAAACTTGTGATCAGGCGAACAAACATTGAAATCATGTCACGGCAGCCTAGAATTAAGCAGAGTGTACATAAATGGATGTATTTTATTAATACGAAATGTTGAAGACCTCATTGCGGTTACTGTTAAAATAACTGTTTTATGGTATGTGACACCGTGTAGTCTGATAAATAAATAATGTAACTGAAGAACTTTCTGCCATTTTATTCAGCGTAAAAAAGAAGGGCGGCAGGGATAGCGTAGTCGGTATAGCGACTTCCTACGGGCTGGACGGTCCGGGGATCGAATCCCGGTGGGGGCGAGATTTTCCGCAGCCGTCTAGACCGGCCCTGGGGCTCACCCAGCCTCCTGTACAATGGGTACCAGGTCTTTTCAGGGGTTAGAGCGGCCGGGGCGTGGGGCTAACCACCCCACCCCTTCTAGTGCCGAGGTTAAAGAAAGGGTAGAGGTATACGTCTACTCCCCCTTGGGCCCTAGGCCTGTAGAGGGATCCCTTTACCTCGATAAAACGAAGGCAGCAGGTTCCGCCAAAATGTTGGTACTTATCTACCGGCCTGTCCTGCACCACATTGCCAACTACAGTAATTCAAATATAAGAAGCTCACATGAAAATCAAAATTGCGAAGTGGGAATAGAATTGAGAAACCCTGTAATAACCCTTTGGAAATTCTTTTTAAAAATGCGATACATGCGATAACAACAATAAGACGCAGGTCAATATATCTTAGAAATGCTTGATGGAATCAGTTAGCTAATATGTATATAGAGTCAACATTGCGGTTTTCTGAGATGTGAATGCTGTGTAGTTTGGCAGGTTGGTATCAAACCTGAAGAAACAGGTAGCGGGATATTCAAAAGTTTTTCACCCTTCTACCAAACTACACGACGTCAATACACAAAAGACAATATTCTTCATGGCCACCGCCATGAGAACCTCAAATGTAAAAAATTCTTGTGTTTATTTTTCTAAATTTCTTTGCGAATTGAAATTTGGTGTTAGGGTAATATTCCACGCTGACAGTAGTCGTGCTGATTTACTTTTGGTTTATATTATAAGCTCAGTTTGTATGTGTTCAGTAATTTGATCAAGGCCTTGACGGCCAAACATTACAAACAGCAAAATCTACAAACAAGATTAAGTTTCGTACTTTTTTTGTGTGTCAGGAAGAGGAACGGAACATGACACGAGTGAAGGGCACTGGATGGTAGCGTAAGTTGTCGATATTGCATTGTCTGACATTTTAATATATACTGTCGAACTTGGTTACAACGTCGTGAAAGTGACTGAATATTTTATGTCGTTATAAACGAGTGTTGTTATAACCGAGGACTGTAATGTTATGGTCGACATTGACGAATTAATTGGTTCCACAGAACATCTGACTCTAGAAGCGAGGTGTCGTATAAACCGACCTCGTTAAACCGTATTCGACTCTGTGTGTGTGTGTGTGTGTGTGTGTGTGTGTGTGTGTGTGTGTGTGTGTGTGTGTGTGTGTGTGTGTGTGTGTGTGTGTGTGTGTGTGTGTGTATATATACACTACAAAATTTTACGATATATTTGGTAATGAAGTGGAATACAGAAGTTCGTGTCTTTAAATAAGTTGTATTGATACACAAAACATTTTTCAAATTTATATAAATTGTTTCATCGAGGGATTGTTTGCTTGAAATCTTCCTGTTTAATTGTCGATTGACGAAATAAAAGGGAACATCTCAAAACTCCTTGAAGTCTGAAATAAGTATCTGTCGAATACCAACGTGGGTTGTAATTGCTCCTGCAGCGTTTCTTCTACTCCAAATTGGACACCCCTCTGTCATGCTGACGATATAGATGTGGGGGGCAGAGCTCGCAACTCGCACAGTTCAAAATTACAGCTTCCAATCACATCTACATTTCGGAGCTTAGACGTCGTAATTTGGGGCTTGTGGCACGGCCGGCTGTTGAACCCGTACATTACCCTCATTATTGGGGTCCCGTACAGAACAAATGAAAGTCAAGGAGTGTAATTTCGAAGCACTTATGTTGCAAATGGTGGAGACTGCTATAGTCTGTGTAACGTTGAGAATAGACTGTTGCTGCTACGGCAACAGCTTCGCGAAGAACGAAATTGGACACTTGTCGACTTGTACGCTTTACACAAGACACTTTTACGGAGGTGAAGGTTTACCATTCTGTGGTCAGTATGTAACGTGTTACTGTCAGTGTCGTTAAATATAACAACCGTATAAGCTTACACGTTTACAGCTAAGGTTTTATAGTTGTTTTGTTTGTTTTGTGTTTGTTAGTAGTGAGATTTTGTAGTAGTTACGGATATGACCAGAACATGACAACAGTAAACGCCAGAGGAAGGTGCCTACTTGTAGTCCGTCCTGCAGTGTCTAACTTTGCCACAAATATGTCTAGACAATAGTGTCTCCGTTTCGTCTCGTACATCTCTTGTCAGTACTTTTCAGATTCATGGTGTAAGCATTCCTTAAAACGGGACTTTAGAGTGTCCCTATAAGGTGGGCCAGTAGAAGGATTATCTACGGAAACCGTAGCTGGAGAGGGGAATTGTTAAATTTTTCCGTTCGAATTTCAACGGGATTTTAGCCACTAAATTTAAAAAATTGTGTTGAACGTGACGTGTCTGTCTACGTCAGCCATGCAGGCGGCTATGGTTGTACTATTCAATGAAATAAATACATTAGGAGTAGGTTTCAAACAGCATTCCGTACTACACATGCTATGTAACAACCCGATTACTGCCTAATGTATATTTTCACGATACGATTAAAAGGATGATCATTTAAATGAATTCGTAATGAAACCGTTTGCTGAATGCCACTGTAACCCAGTGCACTCTGTCGGTTTTGCCATGCTGCTAATGCAGTGGGCAGACTGTTAGTCCATTAGTGCAATTAATAAAGTGAACGGGAAGATGAACACGTCGGTAATTGTGACCGGTAACTATATAAACCAAAATGTTGGTCCCCTTTCTCGCAGGTTATTTAGCTTGTTTATGGCTGGATGATTTCAGTGTGTTGCTTTCGTTATTGTCTATAATAACCGCTGATTTGTAGCGTTGTGAGTCAATTTACAGTGTGTTTAAAGCGAGTGTATTATTCAGAAAGCAGAAAATCTGCACGATACGGCTCAATATTTGATTGTAGAATACGAGATTATTTAATCATTTATTGCATGTATTGTTTATTGGTACTAATTAAGAACAGGACTAAAAGATTGCCGAAATGAACGGCAGTGAGAAGTAATGTGCTGCAGACTCGAGTTAACATAATGTGCCTACACGACGAAATTGTGATGTCTGAGTGTCTCTGTGAGGCTATGACATGTGATATCGGATCACTGGAGGTGTGTCTGTGAAAACTAAATTTTTCCCTTGAATGTTCAGTGGATATTTGACTTGTGTGATCTTGCGTGCCTCTTTAGTTAAAGTAAGTAAGTACTTTAATTAGTACGTGCGTCAAATGGATGATCAGTCAGTAATAAATTGCAGAATATGTGGGAGGAAGCGGTAGTGGCCTCATTGAGGTATTATCCCCACATTTCTCTGATGCAACTGAGGAAAACCACAAACTGTAGAAGATTTTGGTTGATGTTTGGAATCTAACTTCCCACCTATTAAAGCAGGAGTATTAAATCCTCGTCCGAGAAGCTTAGTCTCTATATTGTGATTTTATTTTATGATGCTGTAATGTTTCTGCAACAAAGGATATATAATTGCAGTTGACGTATAGGTTAGTGAAGTGTGTAAAATATCAGATTTAATATACGTGAACTTTGGAATTCGTTAATGTGTGTGGGTCACTTGTTTGTGTCACACGCTGCTAACATAAAGCGGTGGCACTGGTAACATTAAATTTGGCATTAATTATTCATATGTTCTGCAGACCCGGGTCATGAATTACGGTCACTGGATTTACAAACAGAAGCAATAGGTAGCGAATGGTTGCTGAAGAGGTTGTTATGTGTAATTGAATTCTTTACTTCTAGTTGGTTCATTTCGTCATTGTAGTTAATTTGCTACTTAATCTGCACACAGGTCACTGTATGTGTAGACAGACACACTGACACACACAGCAGGAAACAGTGCAGTAATAATCGAGGAAGATGAAGAGGAATACGTGTAGAATAAATATGTGTAACAAGAGAAGGTTTTCAGTACATTTCCGTGGAAACTTTTAATTTTCACATATTGACACAGGAAGAATCTGTGTGTTCGAAAATGTGTCGTGTGACGGTTATAAGAACACATATGTAATTTAATTCACCAATTTAATTGGTAAGAAAATGAAGGCAGTAAAGGTGGGAAAGGGAGAAACTCGCGAAGGATAAAGACGCGAAAGGAAGGGTACCCTGTTCAATTTCAACGGAACTAGTCCACTAGTTTGAATACGTTACTAGAAGTTTCAAATTTTAATTAGTTATATTCAATTCAAGCTCCTGTAATGACTTCTTTCCTGAAGAAGGAGGCAGCAAAATCTTCCAAAACTATGGTACTCTGCGAAGATACACCATGTCATACCAAGAAAATACAATCGGAATTCCAGCACGTTATACTTTAAATTGTTTTGACTAATTAACGGAAAATTAATGTTGGTATATCCTACGTGTTTATGTATGTATGTATGTATGTATGTATGTATGTACGTATGTACGTATGACGATAAGCTATTACGTCGTTCATATGTACTAATTTTCTCGTGACTGTTTGTACCGCGGTTTGTTTGCGTGTGCCGGTCCGCCGCCAACCTGACTGTGGCAATCAGTTTATTTCACATGCCAAACCTCTCGGGGATCAAGCCGTCAGCGAAACGTACTCCGAGAAAGACGGACAAATACAACGTGCCTGAAATGTCTGAAGACCTGTAGCTGTACTGCGCACAGAAAAATAATTATCAAACCAGGAAAACTTTTTCTCTAACGGAAAAGTATTTGCTTGATTTAAAGCTCTCACAGTGGTACTGCTGAAGATTCTGTTCTCTGGATGGTTACACTGCGTCTGTAAGTGGTTCCCTACATACTGCTTTAATACTCACCCAACTATAAAGCGTAACATCCTACAGGACTTGAATCTTCGGAAGTGAATTTATTACAAAAGTAAATTAACAGAGTGACAGAAAAAATTAGTGTCTCTTTTCTGCCCGTATATTCTACGTGAAGTGGAAATAGCGAAGGTTTTTAGAGTGAAAAATATGTTTTTCGCATTAATTGGCAATTGTGGGCTGCTTGAATATGAATAATTACATTAGTTTATTTGAGCCTAAGAAACCTTCATACTTAGTAATGAAATATCCGGACCAGGAAGATGTAAATATGACTGGATTTTAAATATGAGTATTCTTGTTGTTAGTAGTCTGCTTTTGAACTGCACCCATCCTGATAATATTCCAAGCAGAGTAAAACTCTCCGCAAACTTGACCTTCCGTCCTCAGAAGAATGTATAGAAGACTAGGGTACCTCTTTTATTGTCCATTCACAAGAAAATTTAGATCTTGTGATGGCGCAGGGGAAGGTCAGACCTTTAAATGTGTATGGCCAGTAACCGCTATATTCCATTTAACATGTACTGGGCTGCATTGCAAACGCATCTTTTACGTTCCCGTTAATTCTCTTATTTTCTTTTGTGATCTGTCCGGTTAGAGGTCTGTATGTGATTGACTGTAAGCATGTTATAGGCTTAACACCTGACAAAGGGCGGATTTGTATTCGTCTCTCGCTTGTACTATCTTCTGGCCACGAACAGGTCAGATTCTTATGTTTCTAAAGTAACATGGGTGTATACCACGTATATGACGAGAAAAATAAATTACCTTTGAACGTGTGACGACATTTAATGCTGAGCTGTCGGCAGGTAGTTGTAAATACAGCAGGTTCTTCCGAAATTCGGTAATCACATATCATAAGAGCATTTTTTTTTCAATGTTGCAACAGTCCCTACTGGGCCAGGGCCTCCTCATTGTCAAGGCTTCACAATCACACTCGACACAGCACACTCCGTAGGACTCCTCTGGACGAATGATCAGCCCGACGCAGAGACTTCTACCCGATAACACACAACAAACACAAGAGACAGACGTCCATGCCCCCGGCGGGATTCGAACCCGCAATGCCAGCAAGCAAGCGGCAGCAGTCTCAAGCCTTAGACCACGTGGCCGCTGGGATTGGCTCATACGAGTATTAGGGCCTATATATTCTTTCATGGTTTCTTTAGACGCGCCGTCAGCGTCTAGATTATATGGCTTCGTTGTTTGTGAGTGAATGTGAACATTGAGTGCTCGTGAAGTGAAAACTGACGGTGGAAAACTGTTCAGCACCAGCATGGATTGTCCTGCCATTGAACTTGTGTCTCTAGGACTGACGTGGTGTCATAACCCACTACACTGAAATTTGACAATTGGAAGTGTAAGATACGTATCGACTGTAAGGTAAAGTTGTGCCCGTCTGCTCCATTAACGCATCGAAGAGTAATACATTTACAGATCCACGCAGCCTTAACTTCGCCACTGAATGGAAGTGCCTGTTCAAACTCACGCCCCGGCCGCTTTGCTTCCGGTACCAATTAAATTGGATATTGGGTGGGCCCCAGAGGCGGTCTGGACGTTTTATAAGAGGGAGAAGTCTCTTTTCTACCGGCAGTTGAAAAATCAGACCATCATTATGCCAGCTACGCTATCTCGCCTCCTTGGTGTAGGTGGAGTATACTTCGAATAACTGGAGGTTAAGTACTGTATTTGTAAACGATAATTAAAAGTAAACTGCAACTGAAAGAAATTTAGAAAGACGCGAAAAGGAGTTGAATGAACATTAATTAAAATAGGGAACCATAACAGACTAGATTGCGCTCTTCTGCGGTGTTACGCAACGTCGAGTGGTAATCCTTTACCGACGTTTCGGGACAACGTATCGGTCCCATCTTCAAGGGTCAAGAAGTCCAGTGAAGCTTCAAAGGTCAAGAAGTCCAGTGAAAGCTTCGTTGGATATCTTGAACCTTGAAAATGTGACCGATACGTTCACCCCAGAAGAGCTCACATCTCATCAACATCGCGGCGGAAACCTGAAATCACGCACAAGGGACAAATATACGTAGGGTGAGGTTTTGTGTTCTGACGACTGTGAATATCAGGTTTATTGTCTTATGGGATGTGTTGCTGTAAGGTATAACCCTGAAAATTGAGACAGCAGGCTCCACGGAAACGTTAGTACCTGGCTACCAAGCTACACGGCATCATCTCCTAGAAGACCGTAATCTTGAATGTGCCTAATTACAGATTTTGAAGCAAAGGAATCATTGAAGGGGTAAAACTCAAATTACTGGCGCTAAAGCGGAGAGAACGCTTGTCAACAGGCTGACTAATTTGTGTCATAAGGCGTCTTTTTTCAGTTTGTGATGGCGAAGTAGGCCTATCGCGTATTGGATGGAAAGAATTTTGTCCTGGTGTGGGAGGTGAAATGAAAAAAACAGTCGAGCGATTTGGACAAGATTTATTCACGGGTCACGTCGTGATATGAGATTTTTTGTGCCCTCTGGTCTCTGTGATATGATTGAAATGTGCAATTGTAACGTGTATAGGAAGAAGCGACTAAGTCACATTCTTTCTTGTAACACTCTCAAATCGGATATAAGACTGCTATAAGTAACTTTTCGGAATAGTCCTTCATGAGAATCTGTTGCTGCTTAGCTGGTCAATAAATTCCCCGCATTGTATACAACCCGAATGTTTGTTAATGCGTTCGCAAGAACCCGCCGGAAGCCTCAGTCTTCATCCAAATGATTTCCCGTCCTATTCCTTCAATATGAGTTTTAATATTCTCTTCCCATCCTCGCGTAGGCATTCTAAGAGGCCTTATTCATTCACGTTTCCCAAAAAAAAACATTTAATTTCTCTTCTTTCTCATACGTGCCACATGTATAGTCAATCCCATTATCCTATATTTTACTGCAATAATAAACTTATTAATAACACAAATTGTGACGTTCGTAATTACGAAGTATTATGGGACGTATTACTTACTGCCTCGCTCTTCGCTCCACGAGATCTCCTCTACATCATTTTTACGAACACTGTCAGTACCGTGTCCTCATTTGATATTTTCTGTGCGAGGCCAGGTTTAATAGTCATAGAAAGCATTAAGAAAATGTTGGTTTTGATATTTTAGTCATCCCATGTTACACTACAAAGCAAATATCTGGTATTCACACATTTTACCAACACTGAGACGCTGTTACTTATGTAATGTGTAGGTACTGCCTAACCCTCATGTGCATATCATTAAAAAGATATAACAACTAATATGTAATTATTGTTAGATTGGCTTGTTATTAACCACTTAAAGCCTAAAATTCTTGTACTCAGTCGTCTGAAGTGACTTTTTATTTTATATAAAACATACTGTATTTCCATTACAAACTATTAATACTCGCTGCTTAGGAGTGAAATCATACCAAACCCAATGAATGTGCTTTACTCTTATAAGCGTAATGCATATTTGTGTGTGATTTGAGGTTCCTACAGCGGTGTTCTTGTGGATCCAGGTTTTCTGGGTTGTGATGCTGTGTCACTGGATTACTCTCTCCTGGTGCTTATAAGGAACATTTTGCCTTTTAAACGTCGGGAAACACTAACCCAGCGACAGAACACTACGTCCCAGATGACCTTCTTCCTCAGAATGCAGTTGTTTAGTGTTAAAGCAGGTGGCACTTATAGTAAAAACAGTGATATAAGGGATTAAAAGCTACTGTTTATTGTGACACTCTGTCTGTGCTATGGGTGAGGCGATTATTCGCCAGCCTCTAACCGCGAAGGCCCCGATTCAAACTAAAGCCAGTCATTGTGGGATTTGCGTGGAAGAAGTGGAGCTGGGACAGGATTCTCCTCGAGTACTTCCTTTCTCCCCTGTCAGTTTTATACCGTCAGTACTGTAGCTCATTCGTTTATCTATTACCGGTGCTATGCGATTACAGCAAATGACAGCATCGTTAAATGGCGTATAACTATTGTAAATTACCAATGAAGGAAACTCCAGTTATGCTGGATTTCTTAGTACGCCTGTCTGTTCTGAAGGTCTGAATGTAATATGTCGCACCAAAGAACACACTCCAACATTTCAAATCAAAATATGGTAGTAAGTGGATAAAGAAATGCGCCTTCAGTCAGTCGGCGTCTCTTAAAGTTCTAGACGCAATGATGATGTATCCAAAATTCTTTATTGCACTTTGTGACACGGGGGCACGCAGTGGCGCAGTCGGTTGAGGCACTGCACTACAAACCTGAAGGTCGCGGGTCCGATTCCGGATGGAGTCACTGGAATTTTTCATTGACTTCATCCTTCCGGCCACACTGTGGCCCCGGGGTCGATTCAGCCTCTGACAGAAATGAGTACCAGGAATACTTCCTGGGGTGGTAGAGGCGGCCGGTGCGTAGGGCTGACAACCTTACCACCTTCATGTGCCGATTGTCTTGAAATCTGGGAGCCTCAGCCTCCTGGAACCCTCAGGGCCTGTTCGGGCCTGTAATGGGATGGCTTTAGCTTTTACTTTGTGGCATCAAACCAAGCGTACGTATTTTGATATTGTTCATACCGTGCATTGTCCTGTAGTTATTCACTATTGTAGGAAAACCAATTAAATGTACTTTTTCACTAATTTTCACTTACTTCTCTCTTCCTTCCTACATGTTTCGGCATCCTGTGATGCCATCTTCAGGGAGTGCCACTTGTAAGCTCTTTATTGGTGGGCCTAGATTGAGTCCCGTTGCTTGGTCTTGCCGGCGGGAAGAAGGCTGAAGACCAAGCAACGGGACTCAATCTATGCCCAGCAATAAACAGCGTACAAGTGGCACTCCCTGAAGATGGTATCATAGGATGCCGAAACATGTAGGAAGGAAGTGAGAAGTAAGTGAAAATTAGTGAAAAAGTACATTTAGTTGGTTTTTCTACAATAGTGAATAAGAAGTGTGTGTAATTCGTGAAATTTAAGCTGTTACGCCTTTGACTACTAAGACCACTATCTTCTGGTGAATCATAACCTGATAGCTAGATACCGACGCAGGTGGAGCCTGATACACCCGTCACTCAGAAAACTGTGCTTCTATTTCTTGAAAATTTCACCATGAATAAATATGTATAGTAATTTTTCACATAACCAAATCTGTGTCTTGCATGTAAGTCTAAACCAAATTATAACTGACGGTTAGCCAGGACGTCGTGGTGTCAAGTGCGTCACTCTTCATAGAATGCTTGTCCTTGAAGATCGAATCCCTTCGCTCTTCCGAAAAGATTTACCAGTCGCTACGGCGTCACATCCGCAAAGCCTTCAGTCGTCTTCAACACCGCTGTGAGAATCTCGCAAAACGAAGAATGTTTTGAATGTTAAAATAAATAGTATATATAATAACCACAATAATTTAGAGGATCAAATAATACCCTTAACTTGCGCAAGGTAGTACGGTAACTTCGGATGAAATAGTACAAGTAAAAACTCCACTTATATATTCGATATGCTCGTATGTAAATCGCCATGTCATTGGTGCATATGATTTGTTTTAAAGTGGGCAGGTTATCAATTTGTATGGTAATGTACATTAGCAGGGCGTCGTATACACAATTAGACCGTACTGTATGAAAATAAGCCTTGCTCTGGCGTGTTGTGTGTGCACGCGCGCTAATCATTCGATCACAGATACTAAGCGTAATATGTTCATGACCTTCAAAACACAATAATTCCTATGACATTCTCCCACGAATGGAGATACAAGGTCTTCTCTGCATTATTTGGACAGGTAAATTTTTTTTTTCATTTCCTGAAGCAGCGTGATAATAGCCAGGCCCTTATTAACTACCATCTGGATACCGGAAAATCGAGTTTCGATTTTCGGCAGCGAAAATTTTCCTCTGCCTTCGGACCCGCTGTGCGTCTCTTTCATCCTCCTATTCAGTGCGTGCTTGGGCTCTCTGTCCGCGTCGGTAAAGCAGCCGCTTTATGAAGCTGTCTGTCGCCCTTCTGCCTAGTTTTTATTTAAGAATGCGTGCTGATGTACTGGCAATTCACAACGTGTATTCATTGCATACTGCTGAATTAAGCGCAGGGTAATTTTTGTGTCAGAGAAGCGACTTTGAACTTAAATATTAAGAGAACCAAATAGATCGGTAAGTATTAATTTTGAGGCCGTCTGCCTGCGATTTTAAGCACCAAAGGGGGTCGGTATCATTATGAAAAATACCCGCAACATTAAGAATACAAATAAAATACAAATATATTATATTCAATTTAGAAGTGTCTTGCCGGTGTATATTGTACCTTATCATTTACAGACAGGAAACTTGTAAGCCTTCAGGCTTGTGACGAGAAACTCCGTAAGTCAAAAAATTCCTCGACACCTAGCCAGCTTTATCTCTACAGCCGAAAAAGGATCAGTGAAAGGACTGCACAAAATGAACTGGAAGGCCGCGTGCTTCAGACAGCTGTGTTAGAGGAGGCGTATCTATACGATGCTGCATGAAGTCGTAATCCAAAAGATCACATTTTAACAAGAATACATAACAAATATTTGCTAACGTATAAACATGAACTTATCTGCAGTCTCAGCACAGAAGCCCAACAACAGTCTAAAATTCAGTCCGTACTCTTATTTTTACGTTACGTAATAAGCAGCCTTGTTCACCCAAATGATACAAAATTTGAGTTTCTTGCGAAGATTGCACTGAATATTAACATGTTGTAATATGTGACGTGGGGTCTTCTGGTAGCCATAAATTCACCTGCGTTTCGCAGGAAGGTACCGCGTGTTTCTTCGGAACAGAAATGGAAGCAGTAAGCCTACGCTTCTCTGAGGCGTCAGTAAATATCTGTCGCATTCAACAAGAGAGCGATCCTAACTCAAAGGACGGTTTACATATTTTATTCCTCATAGAATTTCTTCGGTAAAACGGTGTTACTTTATCCTCATTACGCCACCTGACTTGCGATAAATGTTATGATGTCTATGCTTAATCTTATTGTTATCCGCCTACATAGACCTGTGTTGCACACAGCTCACTGGCATATGCCACTGTATGCACGCGGAACACAGGAGTGATTTATTATCTTCACTCTGTCTAGTTTTTGTCTCCCTTCCACATCAAGGGTGGAAGAATTCCTGATACAAGTAATAAGCAAGTCACGGCGTGGTTTTGCCTTGTGATTTATTGTACCGTCTTGCCTAACTGGTGTTATGTTTTCGTATCTAAATACACATAGTGTCTGGACAGGTCAAAGAAGGTCTTATCCATTCGTGTAATCTACGTGTGTTTAACCGTATTGATTCCGAAATGCGCGGTCGAGGGTTTGCCACTCATGGTAAGTGTTCCTGTGATTTAACTTGTAGGCCACACATTGTTTAGCTACTCGAGCGATATATCAAGGGTTCGATTCTTGGCCAGAAGGCAAGTCATTTTCGTTAATTTTTGTACTGTTTTTTCTGAATCCATTCAGGCCAATGCGGGAGAATAATTCTGCCACAGACGCTTTCTTTCGGGGTCATTTAAGATGGAAGCAAATTCATCGCCGTTCTAGTTTAAACAGTAGAAAAGAAAGACGTATGGGGGAATGGACTTGTAGTTCATGTACCTAGGTGAGTATGAACAGTCTATGTCCCCGGTCGCTTTGCACTGTGGAGGACTTGGCCCCAGAGGAGGTGTGCACAGAACAGAGAAATAAAAATATTTTCTCTACCGCAAATACAGAGGGGAAACGGTGGCGCAGTTGGTTGAGGCACTGCGCTACAAACCGGAAGGTCATTGGAATTTTTCATTGGCATAATCCTTTCGGTCGCACCCAGTCTCTAACAGAAATGAGTACCAGGAATATTTCCTGGGGGGTAAAGGCGGCCGGTGCGTAGGGATGACATTACCACCTTCATGTACCGATTGTCTAAAAATCCAGGAGTCTCAACCCCCTGGAGCACTAAGGGCCTGTCCAGGCCTGTAATGGGATTGCTTTACCTTTGCCGCAAATAGAACCGCACTTGTAGCCAGACACATGCCAAGTACAGCTCTTAAATAAGAATTTTCCTACGTACTTAATAGTACGTTTGTTAATACCAACTGACATCACAGACGCCGCATTTTGTAAATGGCATTCATTTTGAACTCGTGAGAGGATTGCGTTAGATTGTGATTTACACTTTGTTCTAATAAATTAATACCTTCGTTTTTATATATTGTTATCATATTACTGTATTTCAGTGTTCTGAAATTGTTTTTAATTTTACGGTGGATCAGTTGAATGACGCACAGTTTTTGAAAATCAATTATACACATAATTGCATGTGGTTATTACCAATATCGTGTCAGTTTTAACGTGGTTGTATATAACCCAGTAATGAAACCGTTGACCATAATGTATGTACTGTATCACATAAATACAATTAAATTAAATCTAATTATGCATGCAGGCAAATCTGTGCTATTCATGGCTGACGCACTGTGTGATAAACAAGTGGCTCGAAAGCTATTAAATATTTGAATAACCTTCGCGTCAATATATCATATTTATTTTTCGTACAGCTATAAACCTGAAAATGAAATCAACCACATTTTTGTGAAAATATGCCGAAATACACAAATTTATCACTGACCTTTCTTATGTGGCGATTTAGAATAATTTTCCTTTAATGCCTCTTGAGACAAAAAAAATCAAGGTGGAAGTACTTTTGTATCCCATGCACCCTCGTTATTCAAAGAAGCACTGCTTTCTTTTAAAGGTCCCCAGCCTTCACCCGCTTGTCCTTCTGATATGAGTATTATTAAATAAAGATCACTTAAATAATATTTCAAGCACCATTTTCCGCCGAAAAACACACAGTATCTGCATTACGAAGTCCAGTCTCTGAATTATATTTATGTAAACAGTTACACTTTGTCCTAAGAACTGAAAGAGCCTCACAAGTAAAATGTGGGTTAGAAATGTCGTTCTGTTTAACATTAAAGTGAGGTGTGCACGTAGTTACCACTGACATGTAACGAATCAAATTACAGTGAAACACTTATCTGAAATATAAAATGAATTAAACAGGAATTTGCGCTTAAAAGAATGTTCTGTGTGAAGTATATAATAAAAACCAATGTAATGAAGGATTCCATCCACAGGATGGAAGCTGTTTACTGCGGAATCAAAGCAAAAAATATAAATAATGGAAAATAATCTGGTTTAATAGGTATTGCTTTTTGTTAATGTAATTTCGTTCCGTGCTTTCCTGCTTGGTGTTATCTGAGAAGGAACACACCTGCCCAAGACGGGAAAGAATAGACCTAACACCTTTCGAAATATTACGTGCAGTAGGCGTACACGGTAATGAAGGAACGAAATAATCAGTGAGAGAGAGAGGAGCTGGAAGAATTTATGATCGTAAGTAATAACGATATTTACCTCTTTAGATTTCTGCACCTACACATTTACCGTGCATTGTTCCTGAACACAAGTTCGCGAGTTCCCGTGTTGTTATTACGCACTGTAGGAAACTGAAAGGCATTAAGTTGATGCGGCCTACAGTGGCTTAATATTGACATTAAGATCCGTGAAAATATGTTCCTCGGTTCAGCAGTTGGTTGAGGGTCATACACACCCACAGAAATACAGCACGTCAGCAATCCTACGACACTGCGCAAAGAACCGAGTCGCCCACATGCGGTACAAGAGGATCTGACAAGCAGTTCAAGAGAGCAGTTCGCCCGGTGTTTCGCTCTAATAACCGAATCAAAACTTTGTTCCACACGTAATACTCTTCCTTAAGATAGGAAACCGTAGTGTTATTCCTAGTCAATGATCTGAAATGGCGTGCATTTTACGTAAGTGCAAGCCAGAAAAGGCATTAACTGAAATAAGTGTTTTACTAATATAAGAACACAAACTCCTGATTTTGGAAGAAGGGGAGACTGAGTACTGAAAATGAGTACTGCTGAGTTAAAGTGAAGGTTACGTAGTTGTATTACGTATTATGAATTTTCGACTTATAAATCTGATCTCAATAATTCAGGATAAATGTCATTCAGTATTATGTCCTATAAAACTAGCGTTCAATTTTAACACAGAATTATCAGAAATTTACTTCTACGTAAACACGTAAGTTCCATAGTTGGAAGATTTCAGGAATTCTGGTATGTTTACACTGTGGTACCAAACTTGATATAATAAGAATATGGACTAAGGAGTCCTTCTGTCACACGGAGTTTTCTTCCTGCAAGGTTGGCACCGTAATACAGACTCAAGAATGGTCGTCATTGATATCATGTTCAGCTCCTGTTTCTAACTGCTTTCTAACAAAGTACACTACATACATAACGAAGACCAAGTTCTTCTGGGAAGTAATACTAAGTCGCCGGGTTAATGTATTCCAGCGTTTCGGAGGAACGTATTGCCTTCATCTACAAACGTTGAGGAATCCTAACAGCGCTGTGGAGTCGGTACACAAAAGCTCCGACTCCGAATGCCCGATTTTTAAAACTGCGACTCCGACTCCTTGATAAAAGCTCAATATGTATTAATAACGGTAAACCTATAAGACATTTCATCGCCACCACTTGGATCATCAGGCTACTTTTTAGACTTATAACCTATATTTAAGTATAAGTCTAATGGTTACTGTAGCTATCAGGGCTCTGGAGTTGGATTTTAGACTGAGGTCGCAGTCGGAGTCCGTACATGTTTACCGACTCCGACTCCACCTAAAAATTCCTTCCGACTCCGACTCCGACTCCACCTAAAATTCCTTCCGACTCCGACTCCACAGCCGTGAATCCTAACCCAGCGACACAGCTTCATATTCCAGAAAACCTAAATCCTCAACAACACCGCTGCAGCAGCAGTATGTCAACCTTTAGAGCAAGAGAATAGCAAGCCTTAAAAAGACTTTTCTTTCATCGGTTTAAGTATCTGCATCTGCATATAACCGAAACATGTTTGTACTAAGCAGTTTGTTCTGTGTGTTCCAGCTACATGCTCTGCGGCAACTAAAGCAGGGTGATGGCAAACATCCTAAGGCACCTCTGGGAAACAACTTCCGGCCTCCTCAGCCTCTGCACCTGAGACCAGTGCGCACGAACATCGACTTCAACGTTAAGCAGGTAAATGTTTCCTTCACCGTTGCGCAGTTTAGCTGTCTTTAAAAGTTATGTAGCTGCTTCTTCCGAAATGTAGGTACAGTAATTCATTTCCGTTTGTTTCCGTCAAACAAAAGCAGCATCTAAATCAGGGATATCAATCACACCGCACGCCATTTAATTTTATACGTCCCTGTCAGTGATCTCATTCCTATTATGGAATGTACCCCCGCCCAGTGCTGAAGAATTGTTGATTTAAAATGACTTTTCATCAGGGGCTTGAAGGCTCAAAAAGATTTGCTATCCCTGGATGGTAACGCAGACCATACATCAGCCAGAGTAACAGTACAGTAAAAGATAAATTCTAAAAGGTTTTGACGATGGTGTATAATATTGTGTGGTGATGGGTCTACGGACGATGGGTAAAGTCCATAAGCCCATCACCACACAATACGGTAAAACTTTAAATTCAAGGGTTATACTATGTTTTGGTTTTTTCATTAAAGTCTGAAGTATCCTTAATTGCAATGAGATACTTACACACTTTGTTGCTTAAAGTGACACGCGGTCCGCCTTATGTTTAAAAATTGTCCCTTTGGTACCCGTATTATTTGAGCAAAAGACCGCTGCTCTAAATCCTCATTGGATCGCCGCGATAGATGTAGGTGTTTTGTGAAAGATGTCGTGGATCCGAGTCTTCAGGCGTGCTTGTCGACAGACAGGTCTGTGCCACTCTTTGTATGAGTGTAGTGTTCATAAGATGCTGCCACTGGGCCTTGTCTTAAGCGGGCTGAATCTGCTTCTTAACTTCGAGCAGTCTTTGCAAATTTAAATTACATTCCCTATATGCTTTTGTGTGTTAAGCAGTTTCGCAGTCTTGTTTTTATAGTAAGATACACCGTCTTAACTCTGAACCATGTACTTACAGAATACGACAAAATGTTTTGATGTTTTGTGTCATCGTTAGGTCTTGTTTACTATTGCCTTCTTACTTGCCAGTATTTTACAAGCTCTCAGTGTGTTTTTAGTGGACTGCTTAATCATATAGAAGTAGAATAGGCACTAGCCACTAACCCTTTAAAGACGAAACATGATCTGTTTTATATATAAGGGCTCAGTGCGTACCGCGCAGTGAACACTTTCCACCCCGGTTATAAAAACCAATGAGTTAATGTTGCATAAGTTAAAAGGCGCTGTTTGTTTTGAGAGCCACACAAAACACACAAACGCAATATGAGCACCATGTAGTACTTCTGAATGTTAAACCCGGTCGTACGTAAAGTTACCGTTAGACTTTAAAAGTTAAACTACATCGTTTAAAATATTCTTATAACAAGTCGTGGCTCTTCGTCTTGTTTTTGATATCAACTTGCTTATCTTATAGTCTGCAGTTACATGCATGTATTAAAAATTAAAACTGTTTAATTAAATACTAATAACCCAGGGGGCATATAAAATTATTTTTCTAATTATGATTTTTTTTAGTTTCATACAGGGTGTATTGATGTACATGATTTTCTTTTAAACACTTGGAACTGCAATCAGAAGAATCGTTTCTAAATTAATGATTTTATATTTTATCAGTAATACATGTTAATGCTAGCATTTTAAATTTTAATACTAACAGTGTGTGTATTTATATATATGTATAAACACGACACTTAACGGAGATATTTCTGTCCGGTTTGTGTGATGTTCTCAAGTGCACTGAGTGTACCGTAACCATACAGGACAAGGCCTGTAACTTTTGTGCTAATAAAGCGCTTTGTTCTTCAGTAGGGGTAGCACTTGTAATATGGTTAACATACAACAGATGACGATGAATTGAAATGCAGTGTCATGGATGTTGGAGATTTAGTCCCCCACGAAGATATTCTGGGGGCGAAACATGTTTTCCTCATCCAAATGCATGGTGATGCCCAGTGAGAGGGCAGAATGTCAGAAAATGGCGCATTGTTCGAAAATGGTCGCGTGGTTTTGACTGCAAGAACTCAGTATTTGGCGTGATGGAATGTTTAAATCCATGCCAAGTTGAGGCAAATGCATCAATGCACTAGGAGATTGTGTTAATAAATAATTATACTTCAGTGGAGTAAATGGTCTGCTTTTAACATTGTAATGACTTCTCATTTAATTTTTATCACCTGGAGAATTTTACGTCTTGAACCTCGTTCATGTGATGGTGTAGCTGAGAAATACCCTTAGGCTATATGTTGTTGTTTTCCCGGTGTATGATATTGTATGATATGATAACACTGTTGCTCCGACATGCTCCAGCTTATATGGATCTGTAACCTTTGCTGTCCCGCCGTTGTTGATTTCATTATTGCTACTAGCTCAGTCATTATTGCTACTAGCTCAGTCAGCAGAGTGACTCTGTTACGGTTTGCACGATCGGGTAAACGCGGTTTGATTCCCAGCAGGGACAGTTTTTCCTCTTCGCCTTAACCTCCAGACTGGTAATGAGTACCGGAAATACAGAGGCCGGATTTTGGTGCTCATCACTCGCCTCCGTCTATTGCCGTGCTCAAGAATGCATGGAGTTACATCTCCTGTCCTTCATACATCGTCGCGGTGTGGGGAATAATGAAGCACGTATTTTTTTTCTCTGGATGTGCAATACTAAGAATTTGTTCCCAATGGCAGATAAATAATTTAAAGATGGAGAAAAGGTCAAAGAAACTAAACAATTGAAAATAAAAATTAGAATTAGGTAATATTTGACCGAGACAATCAGAGAAAAATATAATTTTTTATGTGAAATAGTTAAAGAAAGATTTAGTAATGCGGAAGGACAAAACGTATTTGTGGATATTAATCAAAAGAATTCCTTTTTATGTTTTTGCGAATTGAAGAGCAAGTTAATTCCTGTATTGTAAACTGGAGTCGTATGGCTTACAGTGGGGATTTTAAATGTGAGGGTAAGCAGTACAGAATTCGAGAGAGGAAGATGCTCCATATATTTGGCGGAAAATGATGTCAAACATATATTATTAAAATGTTCAGGAAAGAAAAAAGAGGGAGGAACTTATGCGTAGTAAATGGTTCAGTATGAATGAGGATACAGCCCATGAGAAAGTTTTGTCTGTACAGATGTAATGGAGATAAAAAAATATTGGAAAACACTTATTTAAAATTAGATGCAAATCGGAAAGTAAAGTCAGCAAGACGCGGCCCTTATTGGAGGCTGACGGAGAAAAAATTATTGGAGAGAAGGGAAAGATTGTAATGGTAGAGTAATAGCAGCTGTGCAGAATATGAGTACTAAAACGAGAGTGTAGCCCGATGTAAATGGAACTATTAAGAAATCTGTTCTCCCCAAGAACCTGGTGCTACACGGACAGGAACTGATGTAAAGAGCGAAACACAACTGGAAAAATAAATAAAAATGAAGATCAGAAACAATTTTACGTGTTATAAAATTACTCTTTGTGAATTCTTTCCTTATCGTTCTGTTACTTCTTTGTTGGGTTCGTTATGTCTAATTCGTTGACAGCGTAGGAATAAAGCCTTCGACATTCGTAATAAGATAATACGACAACAACATTCAACAGAGTAACAAGTCCACTAGAATATTCCTTCATTATAAACAAATAAATAAGGTGTGGTTAGCTGGAACTGGCAGTATTCTATTAGATACTCACCCCACTTGATATTGCCATTCAAATTAATGTAGAGACGATTAGAACGTTATCGAACCAACTGAATACTCCCCTCTGGTTGTACAATTTGCTGCAGGAAATGAATTTTCGTTTAGGCTTGAAACACGAGTATTGAAAAGCGAACGGCCAACAGGTTATACATATCACTTTTATAGTGAATTCCCACTCCCCTTCCCCTCCGTCCCACCATGTATACTCTGTTATTGAACTCAGCTGCAATAAATCTCATTCCATTATAATGTTCAGCCAGTATTGAGTTTTGTGAATATGACATAGTGCATCAACCAACACGACGCCCTATAGGCCTTGGAATGCATGGATATACCTCACGTGGCCTGTTGGTAATTCGGTATATGCTCAGACGGCTCAGTTGGTATAGTGACTGAGCTGCGAGCCGGACTACCGGGAAGTATGTGATAGACTTCCGGCAGGGGGAAGTTTCTGTGAGGCTTGGATTTCTGAAGGTTGTGCCTGGGATGTTTATTGTATTACGAGATGAGACAACGTGTAGTCTGATTAAAAGTTGTTGACGTCTTTGACAAATCTGCTGACATTATCTTCAGACTCGTGTCACATTCCAGACGAAGGTCATCGCCTGCAGCATTGCCCAGTAAACGTTCAGGATGAAGAGCGGCGTTAATAATTATGCTCTTGAAGACAGAAAAGACCGAATTTAACCCGAATTTTATTTAAAAATTTAGCTCGTACCGCGCAATAAACAAACTCCTTCTGGATTAAAAAACCAAGCAGTTAATGTTGTACAGGGAAATAGCTGCTGTTTTTTTTCCGAAACCTATGCGAAGCAAATAAATACAGTGTGTCGGCAGAACGCAGTATTTTTTATTATTAAACTGGGTTTTACATAAAAGCAACCACTAGGCTTTAAAGTGTTATTAGTTTGAAACAAAATAATAAAATTACTTATAAAAAGGGAATGTTGCACTAAACAAATCCGCGGTGCAAAATTGTTCTTCGAGAGTGTGTTGGCATTTCCTCAGTTCGTTCTGAAATTCTCTGGGGCACAAAGTCCATCGCTGTATTTACAAGTGCACGTCTTTTCCCTCCCGTAAATAAATTCAATCCAGTGTACCCGTTCACGCTCAATTTCTGAAATTGCTGCTTTAGTATTATTTCCCTTTATATTTAGGTTTCTAAAGCTGTCCCTTTCATTGAAGTCTTTCAACAGAATTTTTGTAAGCGTTGCTGAGTCTCGCCATTCTCGCTGCATACCCCGCTTATCTCATCCGCCTTGATTAAATGTCACAGAATACGTTAATGGAAACCCCATAATTATGCAGGTTCTCGTTATGTATTTGTCCCGCTTTACCTGTCATTGTTTTCCTTTGCTCGAAGTATCTTACCTTGTGTTTTGCCCTCAAATACCCCTCCTTCCCATCCAACTATATGAGAATTTGGATTCATGCAGCAGTACAAATTTTACGTACCAAACCTGGTTTAGGACAAGGTGTTCTAGTTATTCATGCTTCGGACTAAATTACTGTCCCTGTCTTCAGGGTATAAATGGCAAAACAATGGTAATAAGACACTACACGATGTCATGCCACTCTCTACACTCCTCCCTCTTTAGTTATATCCCTTAAATCCTTGACGCATTACCTTCTTATAAATAATGTTTAAAAACTTGGTTTCTACTTCCAGAGGTCGTATTACGTTTCCAGGGAAAATACCAAATTGTGAATGCTGTGTACGGAAAAATGTGTTGTTTGTTGTGAGACTCATATAAACACATGAACACGCTGTACGGGAAAATTAAGAGCTTTGTCATGTCAAAGAAATGATGCATGTAGTTACAATAGTAGCAAGGCATGAGTCACAGTTTAGAGTCAGTTTAAAAGTAATGAACGCAGTCCTATACTTAGTATTTATGAATTTAGACAGGGAACGGCGCTGTGAAGAATTCTGACCTATGTGGCATTAGATACTCGCAGATTAGTTTTTACTTTCCCCTGCGCAATTACCTTTCCGTGGTCCGTCATTTGCACAACAGCGGACTTGCTTCGAGGTCCGAGCTGCATGCAATAAGTTATACAGCTGTACCATATCGCGTAATTAAAATTTCACTCTGTCATCTAAATACATAGCCGAAACTGGCATACCAAAATTGGCAATTAATCGATTCGTTTCACGCATCTCGGGATCAGAGCTAACGCAAATTACAACGGAGTAGTGAGATTTGAGGTTATGCAGGCGGTGACGGTTAAGGTGGCTGTCTTAAGCACGTAATTTACTGTCAACCCAAATTCTGATATGAAAAGCACTCGTTCTGGGCGTGATTCCGCGAAAACTATTTTCGGAAAACGACTTAGTATGTGTGCACATCTGGAACTCTGAGTGCCGTGTAAGGTTAAGTGTGCACTTACTATCGTACCTTTGTTCGTTCCGTGCTATGAGAATATGTGTTTTATTTAAAAAACCAAAATGCGCACACGTCGTATACACAACAGCATTATTTCAATCCCTCCTACACGTTTCGGCGCTTACGTTGCCATCGTCAGGTGCACATCTGGCATTGTGTATGTGCACATATGATTTGTGTGTGCGCTTGCTCATTTGTATGTGTACATATGGCTTTGTGTTTGTGTGTGTGTATGTGCGCGTCTGGTGTTGTGTGCACACCTAGCTTTGCGTGTGCACATCTGGCTTTGCGCATCTACCGTTGTTTGTGCATATCCGGCGTTGTGTGTGCACATCTAGCTTTGTATGTGCCCATCTGACTTCATACGTGCACGTCAAGCCTTGTTTGTATACATCTAGCCCTGTTGGTGTACATCTAGCATTGTGTGTGCATATCTAGCGGTAAGTGTGTGTATGTGTGCGTGTGTGTGCGTGCTGCATGCACATGCACATACGGCCCTCTGTGCGCACATCTAGCACTCGACGAACGTAATATTTGATGTTTTCACTACAGTAGCTGTTAATATAACTGTCTTATGGTTTATGACAGGGTGTAGTCTGGTAGATGTTTACAGACGTTTCAAATGAACGAGCTATCTCCGTCGTTAGTGACGATGATGGAGGCAGCGGCTTTCTGCTGCACGTAGGTACACAGAAGGCTTGAATCTTCAATAGAATAGTGAAGAGAATATTTTGCTGTAAGAAGGAGGACGTGATTAACAGAAGGTTGGAGAATGCTACACAATGAGACAAAATAAACCTATGCCTATGCTTAATGAGGACCATTTCATGAAGACATATGAGAGGCTGCAGATATGTGTCCACGAATTTATGAGCTTGGCAGTGTACTGAGGGGAGATTAACTTAAGGCGCCGGCCGATTTACACCAGTGTAAAGCCTTTCGAAACGTTTTTGTTTATAAGGCTATGTGGACCTCAGAACCGGTTCGGATTTTGTGAAGAATAACAGAATCTCTGCTCTTGAAGGGGATTCGCCGGTTTTTAGACCTTATCCTGATCACTAGTTAGTTACACAAAAGTTATGGATATGTGGATTATAGGACAGCGCAGTTTTGTAGCTTGCCACCTGTCTACCCACGAAATAACAAGATGGTATAACCCACAAGACCGCAGACATAATTCTTACAGCCGTCAAGACAAGAGATACTGTGTTACGTATTATTACGTTTGATATTTCTTCGTGGTTACGACTACTTATCATCTTAGCGGCTACCAGCTTCTTGAAGTGCTCTGCTGCGTGCAGTTTGTTTGCTGTTTAGCTGCCATCATCTTCATTTTGACTTCAGTCATTAAACAACTTCATCCCTGTGCAAGACTCAAAATTCTCGTCCCACATTTTCTTTGGTCTTTTTCTTAGTCTTCTGTCTGTATAATCACATGCTGTCCTCGAACATCTGCTTTTCTTTTTATTTTCCTGTGTCATGCGGTTTCAGCTGCAAGTCTTTCCGATCGAACTGTTGCAGTTATTTTTGTCTTTCCCACTCTAATCCCAACTCTTTGATTTTATTACAATAATAATGTTTGAGCACATCCCAGTGGCCACGTGATCTAAGGCGTCGGTCTGCGGCCGTTTGCCTGCTGGGATTGTGGGTTCGAATCCCGCCTGGGGCATGGATGTCTGTCATTTGTGAGTGTTGTGTGTTGTCAGGTAGAGGTCTCTGCGCCGGGCTGATCACAAGTCCAGAGGATTCCTAGCAAGTGTGGTGTGTCTCAGTGTGATCGTGAAGCCTCGATAATGAGGAGGCCTTGGCCCCTAGGGACTGTTGCGCCCTTGAAAAAAATAATAATATCTGGAGAAGAATACAAATTTTAAAGCTCCTCATTATACCGTTTTCTTCAGCCTCCAAGTCACTTCCTCCTTCTGATCTCCCTCTTCTCAAACATATCCATGTTGTTCCCTTAACGTGAGACAGCAAGTTTCACACACATACGAAACAACAGGTAAAATTGTGCACGCTTGCCGATCTGCCCTAACTTGTGTAAAAAGTACATAATGCGACACAGAGAGTTCAGATGCAGGAAATAAATTCTTTATAGCTGTTTCTTGATCATATATTTCAGAAGAATTTTAACAGTTATTCATGCTACTGGATATGTCGGTCAGGGTATATTTGACACTTGGCACGTAGAGGTTCAAGTGATCTTTATTCTTATTCGTTAACAAGCATCTCGAAGTGGACACATGCTGTTTGTGATCTGATCGCTATATTAATCTGGGAATGTGGGTGGGACACCGGAGATGACATGCTGCTGTTCTGTGCTCATTGTCAGGAAGTGTAATAGTGATTGACAACTACCGCCCCTATTGACCATGTTTGGGACTATCCATGACGCACTGAACAAGCTCCAGCAACTAAAATTCCTGTGGATCTCATTAAAATCTCGTAAAACATGATAATACATATATAATGTTTTCAGAATTATACAGAATCAAAACAGTCACATACATAAATGCTTGTAAGAATGACAGTGCAAAGATTTGGTTCTTACTCCCATGGAATACTGTTTTCCAAGTGATTTAATTCCTATTTTAATACGTCGTTTATCTTGCAGTTTCAAGTCTTTTCGGACGTTACGCCGTGTTTCTGTGTGAAAATTTCTCAACGTTTTGAATAATTGTATTGCCTTCAGCGTCGGAGACAGGCAGTCGTCTTAGAGGGCATGTCCCTGACGATGAAGGCACTACGACCCTTCGAAAGACCGGAAAATACCCAACAACATAGCATCGTACCCCAGAAGACTGGAATCTTCAGCACCGCCGCTGTGAGAACCTCCCATCTCGAATTTCATACGCAAACCTGTAGTTGAAAAACTAGTCACGCCATACATATCGCATTCCTTGTGAAGTCAATTTTTAGGCGCGTTTGCAAAATTGCGAAAGGCGACTATTAGCTTCGTCATGTCTGCCTGCCTGCCTGCCTGCCTGCCTGCATGCCTGCATGCCTGTCCTATCCGTTCTTCCGTCCGTCCGTCCGTCCGTCCGTCCGTCCGTATGGAACAACTCGGCTCCCACTTGACGAATTTTCATAAAATTTGATATATGGGTATTCTTCGAAAATCTGTCGAGAAATTTCAAGTTTTATGAAAATCTGAAAAAATTATGGACATTTTACTTGGAGACATACGTACATTTATGGTCATATCTCGCTGAATTCTTCTTATGTGGGAAATGTTTTAGGCAAAAGTGGTAGAGAAAATCAAAACACATATTTTATCTTTAACAACTTTGTTCCTATAATCGTGTCGTTTAATGTGGAGAAATATGGCACAGCCAGACAGGTTGTGCATGCGCTTTGCAAGCTGAGGAGCTAAGGCTACAGACACTCGCTCAGAATATGAAATACCTATTGCTTTTCCACGGCAAAAATTGTTACGCGAACGCGCCTCAATTTTACGTTATACGTTGTTTCCCTTGTTTCCTTCTCTTGTTTCCCTTTTATTTGTCCTAATATCCACCACATCTTATAAGGTTGCAGATGAATGTTCCGGAGCTTAGTGTGGCCCATATGTGAAGTATAACGTAAATTTAGTTTACATTCAGCCTGTTCTTAGAAAACTAAATTGCAGCACACGGTTACCTGTACTATGGTTTATACTGGACCGATACTTTGCTTCTGAACATATTCATCCCGGTTTTAAGGCAGACTCTGCCAACCAAACCAGATCAATTTACCATTATTTGTTTGTGTTTGTAAGGCACATGGAAAGGCGACATATATTCTACGGACATACTTGGCTCCGTACCAGACGCTCGTGATCCTCGTTTCCACTGTCGTGTATCCACAAAACGCATATCTTGCAGTTAATTCCTGCATTGCCATTTAGGAAAGTTATCGTTATATATTCTGATAGCAGATATAAAAATTTAATATTTTTTACGAGCGGAATATTGAGTTCTTTACCTTCAGGCCTTCAAAGCACAGTGCTGTCTGTTGATCCACGACATGCTTTAACCTTTTAAAGCGTAGCGGTAACTTTACGTACCACCAGGTTTAACTTTAATCAATTCTCCTTGCGTTTATGTGTTTTTTACTTATCTGGGAACAATCTGCAACTTTTACCTTACACGTCATCAAATGATCGGTTTTTTAAACTGAAATGGAGAGTGTTTACTGTGCGGTACGCCCTGAGTCTTTATATTAGACAGAATGCGTTTCGTCTTCAAAGGGTTAATTTTAAAAGGCTCTGCGTTTTTCTCACAAAGTACACCATATTCGTACCTTTCGCATAATTCTGTAAATAAACAACAATTTTTACCCTGACTGACATTAGCTTATTAGCCTTACAATCCAGAGTGTGTTTACTGTGAGGTCTGAACTGAATTTTCAAATGCAGTGGAACTCGACTGTAACGTCATGAAGGCAACTGAATATTTTGTGTCGTTATAAACGAGTGTCGTTATAACCGAGGAATATAATGTTATGGGTAACAGCGAGGAATTAATTGGTACCACAGAACATCTGACGTTATACACGAAGTCTAGCTGAAACCGATGTCATTATAAACGGGTTCGAATGTATTTCTTGTTATAAATTCGTGCTTCGGATTGCATGTTTAAATTAGCTCAGAATCATAGACGAAGTTGGCTTACTTAGAGTCAGGAGTGCTTGTTTCTATTCTAGAACGGGACATAAAATATCGGGAGACTTCTTTTATCATTTCCTTCGTCTGTGGAAGCACGTGCAGTGATATACGTCACATTAGACACGGTTACTTCCACTTTACCATTCATCTTAACATCATATCATTAGACGCTATATAGTACGAGACACTGGCAGTGTCAATGAATGAACATAAGCAAACAAATTAGAATAGGGCGAATAGGGCGATCGAAGTGGGCGTTCAGCCAGTAACATTCTGGGCTTCCATATTATAAATACTGTGAATCATGGTGCAGCGTATATGATTACACGAACGTGAGCCTGAATATGAATCATCACGTGGGACCTTCTATGCGGTTGGAGCAAACGTTGTAACACGGCTGCCCCATTAGGGACATTTGCATATTGCATACACTGTTGTGCATTGTAATGTGCAATTATTTGATGCAGCATGTCTCTCATTGCGCACTGTCCAAAAGCTGGAGGTGATCGGTTTGTGTTCTGCTTCCCTGCTTTCAGTCAGTCAACTAACTTAACAAGCTCCGTGAAGCAGAGTCCCTCGTTATAAGCTAATAAGTTGCTGCTTACCTGGTCAAAACTCTTCGCATTTTACATAATCCGAACATTCAGAATTACACCAATATGGAAACTTCTGCCTCTTCATCTCTCTATATACTTTTCAATACGTGTACCTTCCGTCTTCCTTTCGTCTTTCCATCTTTCCTCAGTCCCTTCTCTTTAAACTTCCTTTCTTCCTTAAAGGAGAAACGTAGGTTGCGGCAGTGAGATCGCCATGCTGCATCTGTATGTATGTCCACTCGTAACAATTGTTGAACCAGTTCGCAAATTCTGAAGTAAATTAGTATAAACGTTAGGCTATGGGAGGCCACGTCTACGCTGTAAAGTAGTAAAATTTTCCCTGTCCACGCCCATGACGACACATGGGTTATTGGAGGTGTAGCTTCACTCATTCTTAAGCTCAGCATTAGATGGGGTGAGTGGTCAGCTGAACGCTCCAGCTGCCTTATCTCTGGGGAAAGAATCGCCCGCTATCCACTAAATAGGAGGCTGGGTTGGCTCCCGAGCCGGTTGGGCGCTTTGCAGAAGAGAAACCCCCTTTTCCTGTACCGGGAATGTAATAACATTTCTCTGTTGCCCGGCGTGTAGCCTATTCAACGCTGTAATTTCAATATTCTTATACCAGTAATGACAGCATAGCGGACGAACGAACTCGTGAGCAGAAAGCGACATTAGCAGTATTTATTTGAGGATTCAGAAATGTTGTATGATACAAATCTTTGAAAAGCATACACTCACAGCAGTATTTTTCTGTAGAATGGAAAATATCAAGATGCCGGCAGTAAACATGTTTCTGTAGCTTTCGTTTTTATGGGGGTAGGTAATGAACATTTATAAATTTGGGATGGGAATAGTTTGTTGATACACGTGTATGTCGTGCATTAAATAGTGTTTCTAAGTTGACAGTCACTAACACCTGTACGGCCACGCCCCACACTTACGCATGGTCTGCATTGGCAACCTTATTTTTGCCTTTACTCCGTTATGTAGTAGTCACAATTCTTCTGTTATACATATGTTGGCTTTACTTATCAATGGTTTATTTTATGCCTCTCACACTATCTGCGACTATATATCAGGTGAACTGGAAAGGTCTGAAAGGAAGCACCATAGAATATTTAATGCGCCATCCCGTCATTCGTCTGAAGAGGCTGATTAAAATCGCGAGACTTCTCAGTCACGGTCGTCGGTGTCCCGCCTGAAATTCGAACCCAGCACTGCCGAACACACGTCAGAACCGTTACCACCTCTGTCTTGGTTCATCTGTCTGCTGTTCAAATATTGTCTTCGGCATGCTTAACTTGCATCAGTCACATGTCCTCGGCAGTTTGTTCTCAGACACAGTCTCTCTCCTTTTCTAGCTGTGAGTGAATAAGTTTCACACCCATATAAAGCAAGAGGCAGTCCTATAGCTATACTTTTGTAGAATAACAAAATAATAAATGCTGTGATGTCATCATGCTTGATATATGGGCGGAGGATAATAGCGAAGGACATTTGGCTGTTCAAGGAATATCTCAAGGCCCACGTAGTGAGTTTCCCTCCATATTTAATGAGCGAGCACGCAACTGACAACTGTTCCAGGGAAGTGAGCACCAGTAGTGCCATCTGTTTGAAACCAGAGCAGAGCGACTTCAGAAGTCAGTTCTGTGTGTATATACTTCAGTGAATATTTCAGAATCGCATGGATGAAATGAGAAACACAGACAGTCTATAGCATTCAGTTTAATTTCTCACTGCTTTATCTATATGTGTTAGTTGATTGATCGATGTAGGGTCATGTACTTTGGGAAGAATTTGTAAGCAAGAGATCGTAGCCTATTTTAAGCTAATTAAACACAAAGATATCCTTTTAATTAAACAAGAACAATACCAAAAGGCGTATGGCAGAGAGAAGGTATATGTCCACACATTATTACGCTTGTCGTCTTTATGTGCAGTTCGGTTTTCTCCCGAGGGCATGGCCCATCTCATGTAGCCTACTGAGGCAGTCAACAAGAGGTGGCCGAGCTAATATGACCTTCATCCGCCGGATATCAAACCCCGACCGTCCGACGCGTAACCTGTCACTCTATTGATTGAGGTACAAGACCTTTGTGGGTGTGGCAACGAAATAAATTTACCGTCGATTGATTGTAACAGAAAAGGATAATTCTTTTGCCTTGCTGCTTGACGTGTTTTCGTTTGCGAGTGATTTTTCTCTATAAAGGGGCTTTATGTAGTAAAACGGAATATCGGCTGCAAGTGGCACGAATAATCCGCTGTGTTTCGAGCTCCTTCACCCGAATTATATCATATACACTGAAATAATCGTTTGAAGTATTTTAAATAGCCGCGTTGCTGCCTGAGTGCTTTGTTTGTTATTTTGTGTAAACTGTTGCTCTTAATATTCAATTTTTGTAGACAAAAAACAGTTACTTCGAATATAGTCGTATTGCACGCATGCAGATCCTGTGATATGCCTTCTTTTTGCGTTTCATTAAGTATTCATTACATCTAAGTATATTTCAAACAAAGAATGCCGAGAGTAATGAGATCACTATTTAATGTCATGTAGACGTAAACTTGTCCCTGTACGCGTGATGAAGGCATAGAGGGGGAGCAGAGTTAGAGCTCCACTCATTCTCTACCTCGGTACTAAACAGACATGAATAGTCAGCCGCTTTCCCCCGGGTAAGTGGCTCCCTCTACCTATTTAGTGTGGGGCAAGATGAGTTTCAGATCCGGTATGGAAGATTTAACGACAGAAAATCTCTTTTTCTTGCTGAGATTCGAACCCCGGATCCACCAGCTCATTGCCTAGTCCCTATACCTTCATGTCATGCACGTGAAAATTTTGATGTTATTAGATGGGTCGTTTGTCAGGCTATTCCAAAATTCTCATTCTACTAACTTGTAAATATGGTACTACGTATGTGTGTTTGTTTTCTTACGCATTGAATGCAGTTTTGTCTCGTATCTTATACAGAATGCGTCTGTTTTCTTTCAGGGTGGGAAAAATTGCCCCAGCATGTACAGAGAAGTGTATTATAGAGGTGAGTTAAATTATTGCTTTGTCTTCCGCTCTGCTACACATTGTGCACTGGGTGACGCACCTGTCGTCTTTCGAACCCTTCATCTGTCGATGTGGGTCTAATAAACATTTTTGTAGCCAGCCTTTACATCTAAGTTCATTTTTTCATTAAATGTGCTAACACAAAAATGTCGTGCTGCAACGCATAATTAGTTTAATCTGCTGCTCGATATGTTTGTCTTTTTAGAGTTTATTATCATTGGCACAAACGTAATTTTCACCGTAGGCTGTAACATATTTATGATAAGATGACTACTTGAAAAGATTTCCACCTATCATATTTTTTCACAGTTTCTCATTATTTGCAGCATTATAACATTTTGCCTAGAAGACATTTTTTTAAAAATGGAATGCAATCACTTATAGGCCTGTTTCCTATCCATCAAATGTTCCACTTTAGAAATACCACAAGAAGTGCTTGTGTGCCTTAGTGTACCATATAACCAGTATGGCACTTCCAATGGCATGTGTCCGTTAGCCCGTGTTTTTATAGTTGACTAATATTTTATGGTAAGAGTTACCCTATTCTGGAAATATCACCGAAGATACCTGTTGTGTAATTATGTTGTTTCACGAGACACCAGGAGAAACACATTCATATTTTTCACAGTGCCTTCCAGGAAGAGGATGCTTATACTAACGGACATATTTAAACGAATATTACACGTTCGTTAATCTGGTCTCCAAAATTTCTTCAGTTAAACATATTTGGGCTGATCCTGGTGGCCGTGCGGTCTAAGGCTTGGGTCTGCGGCCTCTGAATTGATGGTATCGCAGGTTCGAATCCCGCTGACGGTATGAATATTCGTCTCTTGCGTTGTTGTGTGCTGTGAAGGTGGCAGCCTTTCCGACGAGCTGATCACCTATTCAGAGGATTCCTACCGGCCGTGTGTGTGTGTATGTGTGTACGCGTGTGCGTGCGTGCGTGCGCGCGCGCGCGTGTGTACGCGGGTGTACGCGTCTAATTTTGTGCGATCTAGAAACCTCAACAATAAGGCGGGCTAGTCTCGAGGTGGGCTGTTGTGCCACATAAATATCATATGTGGTCATTATGATTATAGAAGTCATTGTGTTTTGCTCGTATGTGTAATATTAGCCACAACTTATTCTAGTGTATAAATATATTTCATCAATATTACAAACATCCAGTGCCCGTCGTAACATTAAAATACTTAATTTGTAAGCGTGTTCTGTAAAATATATTGCAGTTTGTATCTTCTACTGTCAAAGTCATGTGGAATGCTCGTGATCTCTCCTCCTATTAATTTAGAACAGCAACGCAAAACGTATTACTCATATAGCAATTCCTTCAGCTTATCCGTACGTACTCGCTTCTCCTTTGGAAGTTTATTTTATAAGCAATGTTTTCTCCGTAACGCTTTACAGGCTGTGACTATGATACAAATGTAGTGCGCAGCATTATCGATCGCAGAAACACTTTTATTTACACTTCTTGCCGTTTTAAGACAAATATTTTCAACGTCCCCTAAAGTGAATATGTAATTTACGGTAAAAATACAATGCAAAATAATGTTTCCAAAGAATGCGTCTAGAATGAAAATTTAATCACGCAGTTTTTACGAAGATCAGTACTAGAAAGTTACATTATCAAAAATATTTCAACATTCTTAGCAGTGAAATTAATTAGCAAATGACAAAGTTCTCATTACCATTACCTACACCAACAGTTTCACCTACCAATTTACTATTCATATTTACAGTCTATGTATATTATTAATTAATGTCTTTTCTTTTGTTTCAGCTAACAGTTGGAAACAACACTGAATATGAACATAATGCTAGATACATAAAATGTTTGTTCGCAGAGAAAAATATTAACTGCTTACACTAGATGAAATCTATACAAATCATGACATAGTCATACACGAGAAAGAGCCTACTTTTCCATTACACATATCAAGTGAACATGAAGCAACAAAGTGCCAGTGGTCTAGTGTTCTAAACTAAGAAATCGTCAAAGAACAAATTGACATAAATGTTGACGTCACAACAAGGCTGCTACGAGTGCTATGGCAGGGTATTGACGACTTGGGCTATTCCCTGACTGTATAGTTATCGGGGGAATTCATAAAAACAAAACCGATGCGCAACCACAGTCGCAGTTCGTGAGTGTGATGCAGACACTCGGGTTTGTTAGAACTGGTTACAACACCGCACCCAGTATTGCCGCTTTCTTGTTACATGCCATAACTGTTTACTGTCGTCTAGGATGGACAGCTTTTAGACGTTCTGGGAGAACCTTAGCTTTCCTGTCCCAGATATGGCAAGGTAGGTTCCTCCGAAGCGCCGATGGTTATGTACCAATGTGTCACGCCTAAAGAGATGATCGTCTTTATAGTCACCGCCATGAGAACCATGAATCTGTCATGATAGGATGATAGTCTTTTTGCTGTGATTTCTATTAACGGAGAAGAAATGTCATGAATGTTGTTTTATGGGATGTTAAGCTTTGTGGTGTGGTAGAGTGTACAGAAATTTACCTGGTACTCCCGACCTGCTTTCGTTAGTTAAGGTAGCCACCTTGAACATGGAGGCAGTACATTTTTCGAATCGTTGGTAAAATCATGTGTTACAGTCACAACCCCCACGACAGCTTCTTCATACCATCTTGAGCATTTCAAATCTCATGTGAAAAAAGACATTTCACTGAGAAAATCTTGCATACGTTATTCAAATAATTTACATACTGTGCATGTTGTTTCATGAGCTAAAATTTTGTCAAAAAATTTGCCAACCCAGAACCTATAAGACCAGGTTGTTGCCCACAACGTGGCTCCTCACCCTGGAACATTCCGTCTGGTTGGCAAAAAATGGATAGACTAGACCAGAGTTTCCCAAACTTTTTGGCCCGCGGGCCACGGATCGTCACATATTAGCTAACATAAATGACCGGATGATAAGCATCCAAAACTAAAAATTTAGTTCGCAGACCTGATTTTAGATAGATACGAATACATACCGGGGCACGCGATGGCGCAGTTGGTTGAGGCACTGCGCTACAAACCGGCAGGTCGCGGGTTCGATTCCCGATGGTGTCATTGGCATAATCCTGTCGGTCGACTGGGGTCGACTCAGCCTCTAACATAAATGAGTACCAGGAATCTTTCCTGGGGGGTAAAGGCGGCCGGTGTGTAGGGCTGACAACCTTACCACCTTCATGTGCCGATTGTCTAGAAATCTGGGAGCCTCGACCTCCTGGAACCCTAAGGGCCTGTACAGGCCTGTAATGGGACAGCTTTACCTTTACCTTTACGAATACATACCAGTAACACGCATAACAACGCATTGTATGATTTGACCATAATTAAACTGATTGTTGCTCGCTTCGTGGGTACAGGGGGCTGCTTAATTAGATATGCTAACCGTCGTACGAAATAAACATATCGCCAGTTAAAGAAGTTCCGCGACTATTGTTGACAAGACATTCTTTATTTAATTAAAACTATACGTTAGCTTTAAAGCAGCCATTACAGAAGCGTATCCACGGATCCCCTTGGAACTGGAAGCGGATCCCTTGGTCGTCGGAGAACACAATTTGGGAACCACTGAACTAGATTAAAAAATATCACAGACTTTTTACTTTTCTTCTCAAAATAAAGACATCATCCGGGGGTGAAGCTTCTGGGGCGTGAAGTTGGTCACTCACGTCTGTCTGATGCCGAGGTTAAGCGGGTGTGCAAATATGCTTCCACTCTCCCCAAGTTTCTTAATATCTTGGGCAGAGACAACTCCCCATTTATCTTTTTACATTCTCTAATGTGTATTGTATGTATAACTATATATATATCAATGTAGGTAAAGATAAACGTCACCCCATGACATGCCTATGCAGGCACAGCTCCAACCCACTCGCAAACCGACACTAGAAGGAAATGAGTGGTTAGCCCGGGAAACACCTGGTACCCATTTTGCAGAGGGCTGGTTGGGCCTCGGAGGCCGGTTTTGACGCCCGGGAAATTTCTGCCTCCAATGGGTTTCGATCCTTGGACCGTCTAGTCCGTAGCGAGTCGTTATACCGAACACGCTGTCCCGGTCGCCACAGTGGACAATACAGTCTACTTTATTTTTCAGTTGATCTTGTACTGTTTTGCATCGTTTACACCACATGTGATCTCTTGCTACAAATCTGTAAAACGATCGTCGCCTCTCATGTCTTCAGTGTGTACGTTGCATGCGATTTGATCTGCCGTCTTGCAGAAAACAGATCCCTGCTTCCTTGTGCTTCCTTACCGCCGTTAAAACAACGTGTAATTTCATGCTATAGCATCACGACCAGGAACTGCAGTCTGTTGAATACCCTGCTTGTAAATTTTATAACGTTTGAATTGGACATCACTTTAGCCAACACAGCAGGACGCTGTTTCGGTTTGAAACGCTGAGGTTTACCAGTTTCATGCTCAGGGACATGCGATACATTTCAGTTTCAAGAACGGCCATATGATGGCAGCAGCAACGAAAGGAACGTAGTGATTCCTTTTCTAAGGGTTCTAAATAAGTGGCACTTTTCCAGCCAAGCTGTAACATGCAAGTGTTAGTAAAGACTATGCACCTTCTTGAGTTACTTAGTTGAGAAGTGTGTATGGAGAATATGGAGGAAAGCGGAAGCGAGAATTCGCTTATTTCTTTTTCTAAACTCCTGGTAAGTTTTCGGATTTTCACGGTGGGTGTTTTTCAGATGATGGTGGTATCTTTTTTTGTGCACAGTGTAGTTACTAAATGTTTACACGTTTCGGAGGAACATACTGTACCTATTTTTAGAGTTACTAGATTGTTTCTGAGCATCCGTTTGAACCAATTCTGTACCCGTCAAGACAGAGGCAGTATGATCTTCCGAAACGTCGGACTATTTGAGCACTACACCGTGCAAAAATTCTAAAGACAATCATCGTCAGATAATTCCTGCTGTGATACAGAAGTATTGTATTTGTATAAAACGACATAACAGAGCGGTGTCACAGAATTGTATGTTCACCGAAATGAGTTTCATGCCATACCAGCTCTTAGTCTGTACATTCTACAATCTGATATTCTTGGTAAGTAAATAGTATATTCGTTTCATCTATATGTGAAGTCATATTTTAACCCTTTAAAGACGAAGCGTGTCTGTTTTATATAAGGACTCAGTGCGTACCGCGCTGTAAACACTCTCCACTTCGGTTATAAAAACCAGTCTCTTAATGTTTTATAAGGCAAAAGTTGCTGTTTGTTCTGAGATCCGTACAAAACACATAAACGCAATGTGGGCACCACGTAGAATTTTTTAATGTTAAACCTGGTGGTATGTAAAGTTACCGCTAGGCTTTAAAAGGTTAAATTCCCTTCCGCTTTTCAAAACATGTGATCACATATACAAAATGTTGGTGACAAAACTGACTTAAAATTTTCCTCTTATATTCTTTCACACATTTCTACACGACAGGTCCACCAATAACGTTGTATTTTGAAGAACGTTTTCTTTTGAATGACCAAAACAGAGACGACGACTTAAAATTTACCGGTGGAAAGAAAAATAGCAAATATAGATAACTATAATTTCAAGACACAATCTTTAGAAATTCTTAGTTTGAACTTATTTATTTGCGGAATATTTCGAGGTTACAGTGCATATGCAGTATAAGCCTATATTTAAACTTAAGAATTACTTGTAATGTGATGTTTTGAAGCGTCAAATTCACAGTATAAAACTACGTGTTTCCTAAACAAATATAAGCCTGTAATGTTTATACATGGGCCATCAGTATATCGGCTTAAAAGAGAGCAGACCTACAGTACCATTTGCAAACCCCAACAGAAACATGTAGGGCTGGTTTTATTAAGGATACATGGACCAATTAATGACAGGGGACTGGAAGCACTGTGAAGAGCTACGCCCAGCAGTATTTTGTACAAAAAAAAAGGGGGTACGGATGTTTTGTAAATCACAAGAATGTAATTTTAAATGAACTTACGCATCTTTATTGAGTTGATGAAACTACACAGTTTTTATTACCGACCGTAATGAAGCATTAGGCTATTGATATCCTATTTGTCTGAGAGTGATTTCCACACTGCTTCCGCAAATTTCCCCCGGAAGATTGTTATTGTGTCTTACATTCTCGCACATACAGCAATTTTTGTTGGTTACATTCTGTCACTGAAATTGTCATTATGTAAATGAAGTTATTTATTTTGTGTCACACAGTACCTCATATTCTAGACTAACAAACCCGTTTTGCATAACTGATATGTTACTTTAGTCACGTTCGCGACTTCGTGGCTCCTTCTGTCTGTCTGTCTGTCCGTCCGGCTGAACGTATGAAATAACTGGAGAACAGCTAAACGGATTTCCATGAATTTTGACGGTTGTAAGTTTACACAATTTGTCGACAAATTCCAGTTTTGGTTAAAATCGGAGAAAAATAATTGCCACATTTATTAATAAATACGTTTCTGTGCGCAGCTGTAGTTAACTCGCGCGTAACTTGCTAAATGTTTGTCAGAGCAAAATACCTTTTTATCAGACGTTATTGATGAAAAGGGCATACTTTATGTCTTATATGTTATTTCCGTAAGTCGTATGATCTTGTAGGCAACTGAACAACACGAAGCGAGCGAACTTGCTTAAACTGTTATAACGACCCGACTTCCCCAGCTTGTTTGCTTTCAAATTATACGTTTCAAAATTCGGAAACGCTGAAATTTGGTCAAATGCGATGTGCTGATATAAAATCTAATTAAATATTTTTATGTCCTTTTAGAAATCCACTAAAATGGTGTGTTTCATTAAAATTGCGTGTAACTAACATTTTTAAAAACATCGATTTCCGAATGACAGCAGTCTGAATTACATTCCTCCTAGTCAAATTAAATTAGGATAAATTAAAAATTAAATAAGGATAAGATATTGTTATTTTGATTTTCCTCTTTATATTTTTGTAGTACCTAGTCACGCAGCAAAGTGAAATGTGCCTTGAGTGTCGTTCCCACAAGAAACAGTGTTACCAAACTGACTGTATCAATAACACATATCCAGTTGTATCCAATAAAGATAGGTCGCATGTTCATTTCCGTATATGTTTAAGAACAGATCATACAGACGTGCAAAGTTAAAGGACAGAAACGTGCTAGCTTTCATCAGCACTTTATATAAATATTTCAATGGTGTAACGCATTTTCTTACTGTCTTCTTGGCAATCGGCGTGTCTTATTAGTCGTGGATATTCATTTTTCTGCCATACGATCAGTTCGTGCTGATTCAGACACATTACTGCGAAGCTAATTACGCGAAAGGTTTTAAGCCAAAGAGTAATGAGTTAATTTTCTTTTTATTTCTTTAAATATTTACCACTTCGAATACCATTTAAAATCTAATTCACGGATCTGAGTGAACATAAAGTATTGTAAGATTCGTACAAATTTGCTGTAACTGATAGTTCTCTTTCAATTTTAAGTAAAGGAGGATTTACATTGTCCAGTACGAAGTAAGAGTTTATGCATTCGAATACTTGTAACGTAGAACTTAAGTAATAAATGCAGAGTCCCTTAGGTGGGTTTTAGATTAAACATATCAGTGGGTAGACGGGCACTGTCACCTAACCATTATGCGTCAATTGTTGTCTGACTCATACAAATAATGCAAAATGTGAAAGAGAAATTCGACAGAAAGTCGAAATGCCAGTAACCAGCGTCCAAATTGAACTTTGTATGCCTCTTAATTTTCTTGTGGCATTTGGGTCTGTCACGGAATTGCAGAATGCTGGCGTCTAGAATCTAACGCCGCACAATCTAGTAGAAATTTACAGTGTTCCAGATAGAACGGTGAGAACGGTGGGGCACCTAAAGATGGACACAGCATATTCATTCGAAGCTTTGGCAAAGTTCTATAAAACTAGGAGTTGACACTTCTCGGAAGACAATGATTTTTTTATACTTTGTTTTTTCGGAAACAGTAAAATTGTGTTATTTACAAATATTGCACTCGAAAGAATATGTGTAGATTGTATTCCAAGATTTAGAACAAACAGTTTACTCTCTTCAGAACAGCATGAAACACATTGATAACTGGAAGCAATACACTCTATCCAAGAGCTCTGCATCTTGTCCTACCAAATATCCACCCGTAACTAATAACTGATTTCAATAGACGTACCATACAAACATACGGTAAAATGATATATATACATGTTTCATTCAATAGGCTTTCTCATAAATTATTTTATGCAAATTGTTTAGAACTCCGTTATTAGTTTGTATGAGAAGGAATGGGGATAGCTCAGGCTGTCTAATGACTGATTACGAGTAGGTTGCTGGGCAATTTGGAGTTCTATTCCCTCTGGCAGGAGGACAGATTTCCCTATTCTCCACTGCGTCCAGACTGGTTGTGGAGCCCAGCTAGCTTCCTATCCAGTGGGTACGAGGGATTCTTTCCCCGTAGATAAAGTGGCAAGGATGTGAAATTGACCACTTACTCTGTCTATTGCCGCGTTTGAAAATGCGTCGCGCTATACCCACACATTCCCATGTGTTTTAGAGGGTTTTGCTTAATTAATCACAGGCCCAAATTTGGTAAGGATGTGTAAGACTGATACAAGTTTGAAGGATTCATCATTTGGAAACCGCCGACAGAAATAATTTATGTGTCAAAACGTAGGTTTCTGTGCCTATTAAATTATACGACTAATTGCAGGAAAAGTCCTTGTGGAACTGATATTTACCGACTCCGAATAGCTTGTGTTAAGAAAATTAGTTGTCTTTGTGTGACTTAGGTCTTTCATAACCGGAAGATGTAAAGTATTGAAGATGTTAGGTATTATAATTGAATGAATACCACAGAGCCGAAATCCGAAGATCGAATGATTGAATCTTGTATCAGGAAATTTTAACAATCTTTGTTTATATGAAGGTAAATGACTAGGAGGAAAGAAATGAATATATACATATGGAGTAAGACAATTTTCAACAAAGGGAAACATATCATATTTCACAGTCTAAAACCTACCGAAACGCTGCTATAGACTGTACTATGCTTTACATATAAATTAAATAATAACTATTAAATGTGTAAGAAAATATATTGTAAAAAGGGTCCTATTATAATACAAAGTGAAGATATTGTACTGTCTCTGTAGTGTTTAAATGAAACCTGTGTGCGAAGGTAGAGTGACTGCTTCTCATAATGTTACTACGCTTAGCTGTGTATGTCAATCAAGGAAATATAATGATGTGTCCTTCTTGCCTGTTCTTAACTTTTATTTCAGGTGAATTTATGTTTTCTCCCCTTACAACAACCATAAAATTTTCCTTAAAATTGTGAAAGATTTACCCCGAGGAATATCACTTAACTCAACGTCACCGTCGACGTGAGATCAAGCCTGCTTCGTAATCCGGGGCTCTGGGGTTCAGATCGCGCCCGTAAGACCAGATATCCTCACGAATAATTTGGTGATTTTCCTCGCTCCCTCCAATCAAATGCCCAAAAATACCTCAAATCAGGCAACTACCGCTAGCTTTCACAGCCATTCTAATTTACCACTTATGCTGTTCTGTGTAGTGCGACATGTTTTTAGATAAACTGTAAAAAATATAAACATAAATAAAGTTATGCTATGACGTGTATAGATTGCCTGGTATTTATTAAGCGTCTAAGTATCCGAAGCCTTCTTGGCTACAGCCTGCTTCTGGTTTCTTTCCCGAGCACAACTTTGTACCCAGGTATGCTTAGATTCCTTTTAAGGGGTCCTGTTGTTTTTCTGACCGCGCACACATGATTGTGGGGCGAATATAAATACCAAGTGAAGAAGTCTTGTGTTAATTAGTTTTAACGGCGCTGTATCCGGTGCATACTTAATGCAGCTTCGAAAGACAATATCGATTTGAATGGGTGAGGAGAGTGTAAAAGGATGACGTCGTGATCTCTTGTAAGGAACTTTAGTTTAGACGGACTGACGCAAGACTTCACTCAANGCCATTCTAATTTACCACTTATGCTGTTCTGTGTAGTGCGACATGTTTTTAGATAAACTGTAAAAAATATAAACATAAATAAAGTTATGCTATGACGTGTATAGATTGCCTGGTATTTATTAAGCGTCTAAGTATCCGAAGCCTTCTTGGCTACAGCCTGCTTCTGGTTTCTTTCCCGAGCACAACTTTGTACCCAGGTATGCTTAGATTCCTTTTAAGGGGTCCTGTTGTTTTTCTGACCGCGCACACATGATTGTGGGGCGAATATAAATACCAAGTGAAGAAGTCTTGTGTTAATTAGTTTTAACGGCGCTGTATCCGGTGCATACTTAATGCAGCTTCGAAAGACAATATCGATTTGAATGGGTGAGGAGAGTGTAAAAGGATGACGTCGTGATCTCTTGTAAGGAACTTTAGTTTAGACGGACTGACGCAAGACTTCACTCAAGGTAGAGGACTTACTGGCCGAAATTTGAAACTAAGACGTCCCGAATTTGGACTAGGGATAATATTATATTTACAGGGACCTGTAACCTCCAACCACTCCTTTCCAAAATGCCGCGAAAGAATTTGGTAATCATAGAAAAAGTTTGTTTTGTCCAGATTTGTTTTGTTGTTTTGTGTTACGTGAGATTCTTTTATTTTTTAATTTAAAAATTAATTAGTCGTTGCTTTTATTTGATGTACGTTTGTAGGCCTAAAATGCATGAAAGTGATTGGTTTAACTCATCAGTATTATATGCAAAATGATTATTCTTTTTAAGAACAAAATGCCCAGGGCACTGCATTTATGTAATACGCTGCCAGGGTGTAGCCACAAAGAGCAGTGGTGGCATTCTGTTAATTAACAGCATGTTCTCTGAAGGGTCGATGAAAGCTCATCCATTTCCCTACATTAAAATTTACACCTATGGAAACTAGACTGCTTTCTTTCATATCGTCATATATCAAGTTTTGTCGGCGTGCTTTGTGGACGCCCAAGTTATATATACAAAATTTGCAGAACCATATTTTCTGACAACGTCAAAGCTTTCACTGCCAAGACCGATACACACATACATACAGTATATATGTGTGTGTTTATTTACTTCTAGAGATGCAATTCTTTCCCGAATTAATGAGAAGGAAGGTAAGCAGTAATTCCGGAGGGTAACATAAATTCTCCTATCCTGCTGCATAGCTTTCCATTTCCGTTCATGTGTTAGTGATATGCAGGTTAGTTTATTTCATTCTTGTGAAGAGCTTTTTAGTGGTCTAGAAGTAAATAGTGAGGAATCTCAGTATAAATTCATGTCTCATAAATATAATGCTGGACAAAGTCCCACAGCATGAAGAATGCCTGCTGCAGTTCAGTTTAGAATCCTTTATCCTCCCATTTACTCTCATGAGAATATAAATAATAAGATGAGCAGAACTACAATTTTGCCTCCTGTTTATGTGAGTATGGGACTTGATCTCTCTTAAAGGACGAACAGAAGCTGACTGTTCGAGAATATGTTATGAGGGGGCTACTGGGGCTAAAGAGGGGGCTACTGGGGCTAAAGAGGGAGGAAGTAACAGGAATTGGAGATAACTGCATAACGAATTCCTCCTCCTCCTCCTCCATGCAGCAGAGGCCTTCTTGAGAAGCTAACAGTTTCTCAGCTAGTCAAGAAATTGCCCGCCTTTTATGGAACCCGGAGGTTCATTACCGCGTTCACAAGAGCCCGCCACCTGTCCCTATTCTGAGCCAGGTCAATCCAGTCCATGCCCCATTCCACCTCTTCAAGATCCATTTTAATATTATCCTCCCATCTACGCCTGGGTCTCCCAAGTGGAGCCTTCCCTCAGGTCTCCCCACCAAAATCCCTGCACCCCTCTTTCCCCATACGTGCTACATGCCCCGCCCATCTCAATCTTCTCGATTTGATTAGCCGAATAATATTTGCTGATGAGTACATGTCATTAAGTTCCTCGTTATGTAGTCTTCTCCACTCCCCTGTCGCCTCGACCCTCTTAGGCCCAAATATCCTCCTCAGCACACTATTCTCTAACACCCTCAGTCTTTGTTCCTCCCTCAGTGTGAGAGACCAAGTTTCACACCCATACAACACAACAGGCAAAACTACATTTCTGTATACAGAACTGCATAACGAACAGCCTCATAAATTGTACTCTGCACCAAATACCATATTGCTTCCATCTTCAAGTGCCCAGTTGTCCATGAGAATGGACCCTTGGACTTCTAAAGAAGAAGGCACTACATTCCTTCGGATCTTCGAGATTTGTTTACCCAAAGCCACAACGTCACATCCCAGAAGTCCGGAATCCCCAAAACCTAGGAGTTGCGTGCCCACATGTCATAATAAACTCTTCAAGGAAGAGCGTTTTATATATCTGTGGAGCGAAAGTGTTAAAACTTCATAATATCTACGAAATTAACTTCCACACTAAGTTGAAGGGCCAGAAGTAAATGTAGTTAATAAAAACCCTATTGCTTTTCTACAATTATCGTGTAAAATCTGCTGTTCGTGTTACTGCGGCAATGTTCGGGGACTGGAAAATGTCACTGAATATCAGTTCTCAGGAAAAGAAAAAAAAATGTCGCCGCTTATGCATCAATTGGCACAAAATGCTTCCGCAGTCGAAAAGTGGCTTTGTAAATGAGCTGCTTCGGCAGTATCAGACTTCAGTAAGTTTAAAAAAACGTGAAAAAGAATTGCATTTGTAAGACACAACACTTCAGAGGATGGATAAAATTGTGGGCCTATACTGAAAGGTACATTTGGTAAAGCTAAATGCAGTATTGCAGTGCTGCAAACCCGCGAAAACAAGCACATTCTAAGGGCAGGAGCTGTCGACGGACGTACCGGCGGATGCAGACTTTCTCTGCATAAAGCTACCGTGTTCGGTGCTGTCACTGTGGAAAGGACTTTGCGCGCGCGCGCGCGCGTGTGTCGGTGTTTTTGCGCATGCTCACTTCGTGTGCATGAATGCGTGGGAGCTAACTTTTCAGAATTTCAAGGTGTTCTCTTTTCATGTTTTAAATTTTCATTTAGTTTCAACGGCACTTATTCTTTGTAATTATTTTTATTCCTCTGCGATATACGTTTTGAAACTAAATACTTCATTCGAGGATTTATTTAAGGAGAAAATTACGTCAGATCTAATGATTTATAAAGTTGTATGTCGGATATAATTAAGTGGAAATACCTTTAAGGCATTATAGTAAATAAATAGGACTGAAAATGATGTAATCCCTGACATAGTAAATAGACTTTACGTAGGTAGTCCTTACGTTTAAAACGTCACAGATTTAAGAATAACAGTGAGATACAAGCACAGATTCATTTACAACACAAAATAATTTACAGCTTTGACATCACAATTTTTCACGCAACTCACAACCAATTAATAAACTGTCATAAATATTTCCTTTACCGATGTTTACCCAGCTCGGACAAATACTGTAGAAAGTACTGGCAAAATTCGTTGATGCCCTCAACTGAGGTATGGCTTTCACTGAAAATCTTTTCACGAAACACAGACTTACTGAACTGCGCTGTGTAAAGATTTCCTATGCGAATTTCACCCAAATCGGCCAATAGGTATCGAAATTAAGGGAAGAAATTCATTTGTTCCATGAAGTAAAGCTAAACTGCCACTGTGGTGTTTTTCAAGAAATTTACGCTCGCATGACACCTTTTAGTAAACAAATCCTGTTCCAAATTTTACGTAAATCTGATAAATCGCTTTTTGCTGATATTTCGTCACAAACAGAGGGACACATTGCGCATAGGGTTTTGCTTTACGTCGTAAAGAATGCTTGATTTTTAAAAAGTTAAAACTGGAGGTAAGAGGAGTTCAGCAAACTCGCCTACCATCTCAATAGCATCGGCCCATGCGTGGACGTAGATATCTCAGTATTTCATAATGTCACTAAAAGGAATGTGTTAAACGTTTGTGAAAGAACCGGTTTTCGCTGAGTTTTGCAAAGGGCAGAATTTTAGGATACACTTACTGCATTTTGAACATCTTTTTACTTAAATACGCTTGAATATAAATTGCTTATGTTTAACTTGTTGATATTGACCGTACACGAACAAAGTAAACACACACACACACACACACACACACACACACACACACTACTTATTTTTGTGGGAGGAAAGTGTCTGACGGTGTCAGGACGACTGAACACGCAAGGTAAATATAATTCTAGACAACACATTACTTTCCTCTTAATGCATGTGAATATTAACCATATGGTACTGTTGTTGTTATGACAAACACATTTCTTATAAGGTGACAGAAATTTGCCTGGAAAGAATATGGAATTTCCACATGCAAATTATAAGACACGTTTGCTATGGTTTGTACTCTGGTACAATGTACGACGAGGATGGTGCACGGTTCAAATACCGGCCGTAAACCAACGATATTTGTAGTGGTTCTAACCAACTTCAAAACACGGTGACAAATGTACATATGACGTTCCTACTCTGAAATACTGCAAGTCTTAGAATAATTTATTGTGGAGTTTTGTTGTTCCATACTAGAACATTAACACAAGACAATAAAGGCAGAACAGTTAGTAATGCCAAATTATAGAGCATGAAAGTCATAAGTACACTTGCACACGTGTTCTGGAATTAGCTCGAATTTTATGCTTTGTGTCCCGCGCATTTTATCGCACGTCTACATGAAACCGACAAACACACAAGATTATTGGTAAGTATAAGATATATTTTCAACCCCTACTTATGTTAAGGTAAATAAATTGCTGTCTTCAGGAGGTATGTATCAGAGAACTACAAGTGCTATCTGCATGCAAAATATATATAATATATGGTTTCACATATATAGTTATGCATGTGAAAGCATATATTTTATATGTAGTTATATATGTGAAACCATACATTGTGTATTTGGATGCAGATGGCACTTGTAGCTCTCTTATACGTACCCCCTGAGGATGGCAATTGCTTTGTGGACACATAAGTAGGGGTTGAAAATATATCTTATACTTACCAATAATTTTGTGGGTTTGTTGGTTTGATTTAAATTTAGCTCGAATTATTCGCTTAAAGTTGCCCTTTCATGTGCACAAATGATAGAAGCCAAGCAACTAATGAAAGCGTATTTTAATCATGAATACTTGCTAAGAATTTACAAGGAGATGGATGTGGGCGAGGTTTTGCGAATTTATTCAGGAATTCTCTCAGTGATGGTTTATAAAGTTTCTGTAACCTTGTCCATGTGGACGTAGAGATAGTAGGTCGAAATAAGCCACGATTGCTTTTCTGTCGATCCTGAAGAACTCCTCACTACAGTTCCCATATGACTCGGCGATAAGTAATTCGTCAGAAGGAGAAGCGATAGGCCTATAGTAATCAGCGGGCCCAATGCAAAAAACCTGGGGGGGGGGGGGGGCGGGGGGTGTTTTTCGCGCCCCGCCGGATGTATATATTTTATTTTTTGCCCCCCCCCCCCCCCCCCCCCGCCCCAAGTGTTGAGGCCCCATCCAGCCGCATAAATCACGACAGGTTTTTAAGCGACCCTGAAATAATGTAAATTATACACCAGATCTTATTACCTACGTTACAGTAAACACGATCTCCATTGTATTGAAAAAACAGGGTTGTTCAATGGAGCTATCGCTGTTTATGCTGAAAATCACATAAAATCAATAAACACGCTGTATGAAAAAATTTAGAATTATTTAACGTTAAAGCAGGTGGTACATATAGTAACCACTGTGCTTTAATGTATCATATAACCTAAGAATAAGACAACACGAAAAGAGTAGACCCGCATACGGCTGCATTACCAACATTTGTAAACATACGAGTATAAAGAAACGTAGTGGTTTTACGTACTTGCATGTCAGCTAATGAAACGACACGTTCATCACCAACATCAAACGGTGGGTTGGTGGGGGGGGGGGGGGGGGGCAGGGCGGCAGCGAGCCGCAAATGTAAAGGTGATTAGTGGTTTTGAAGGTCAGGGATTACATAAAGGAGGAAAATCTATCCATTCGTGAAACAGTTCTCAGGTTTGTTTTGTGACTGGAAATGTTAAGAGCATTATTTCGAACTTCTGTATCAATACAGGGCGCAGCTACTGTGGGCAGTACACTAAGACTGAGTAAATACGAGTATGATACCCTCTGTGGATTGAGTGGAAAAAAACAACTCATTTACAGTGTCCGTCCATCTGCCTTTCTTCATTTAAAATTTGCTAAACTACTGAACGTGTTCCGATTAAAATTGGTTTTAGGAGAGTACAGTATTATTTGCAGGGCAGGTTTAATAAGATTCATTACGGTTTGCGTCTGTCCCAGTCAACTCCAGATTTACATAAAGCTTAAATCTTTGTCGATTTTCTCAAGGTTCATGCAAGGTAATGTGTGGTTCTGGTGAATTCGGACTCGGAAGATAAGGAATGTGCCTGGTGACGTTAACATGACTCAGCGACTACTACCTCTGCAAAAACATTTATCACTTACATTTGAGTGTACCGTCTCCAGATATTCTCGAAGCGGATTTTCATGCTGGTGTTTTTCACTGACATCTTGCGCCACAAAACGTGTGCCAGCCTGATACCCTGCCCCTCCGCTTTGCTTTTGCCTTTCCCCACTTCCTTACCCCGCCAGTTTCAATCTGTAAGATCTGGACAGTACGAGTTGGCCCACACTGAAGTGTATACTTAATTACAATGTACACATTTTAGTAAATATTCTTAATATATAAAATATTTAGCACAGTGGAAGGAAAATCTTGTTTTCTTTCACAGTAACTTTCGCCGATTTCTTAATCTGCATGCGTTTGTCAATGAAGTTAATTTTTATGGCGTGTGACTGATGTTTTTGTGTTAAGAAGTGCTTGTTGCTGATATTACGGAAATCTAATTCCCCTTGAATCACATTAAAGGGGAAACCGCATCGAGTTGCCAATTCAGACAGTAATACCAGTGCTGCCACAGCATATTGTAATAGGGTGAAATATTGAATGAATAGTACAGTCATGTCTACTTAAATAGGAGCGCAGAGAATCAGATTTGTAATATTTCAGTGTCATTGGTACTGATTTTTTAATTAGGAAGTAACGACATATGTAGAAGAACATACACAGATTATATAACGTAATTCATATATACAACACTCTGAATGGTGCAGCTTAAAGGATGAGAATTTGAAACTCTAAGTAACAAACTGTGTATAAATAAGAACAAAAGTGTCAGAGCTACACGGAGATGGTAGTATGCATGGGAGTTGAGAAGGTGCAAACAAAGTTTCTGGAAGCTTTAAAGGAATTTTTATATGTTGATAATATTAGAATAGATGATACGGTTAGGGCGTGTCATAATAATAAAGGAAGACAGAATCTCATGGGAAATTTTGAACATATAACTAAAAGTACAACTTCTAAGAAGACGGCTGAGGTAAAGATGGGAACAACCAGTTAGAGAAGATGACAGAGGGAAAGACGTGGGAGGGAAAAGAGAGGAGAAGATTTGTAGAGACAGAGGGATGTACAACCTTAATTGTTAGCAACCCACGCAAAATATAACGGTCTGCTAAGACGTGATGGTATATAGCCTCTTACAATTTCGCTGACGGCTCAGCAAAACGTAATGCCTTTACCCTGCGGGTGGGTGAATGTCTCATGATAGAGACAGAGGGGGTTCTCTGAAACGTCGGAACACATTTACCTGGTTACACGATGTGACACCCCGAACGGGAGCTATTTTTCGTCGTTAGAACTCCAAAATTCACTCAACCCAAATCAAAGTGGAAACATTTACGAAAGTATAGGAAGATTGAGGAAAGAAAAAAAATGTGAACTGCGATGGAGCTTTTTCAGCAGCGGGTTCACATAAGGGCTCCTGCGAATGTCGCAATTATCCCTCAGATCACTTGAAAGCGGAAAATTCCGTAACAAGTGGAGCAACAATAGGCCTAACCTTTCAAAAAATACCCTTTCAATATGAAGTCCTTTAGAAAACAATTTAGGTGTAGAGAAGCCAACGTCACACGCATGAAACCCATTACCCTCTAACTGTCACATTTCCTTTTCAGCATGCTTCCCCTTATTACCCTCCAATCGCCTAGCCATTCTGTTCACACATAGGCTTGTAATGCTAATCTTCGCTAGCGACAAGCATCTTGGTCTGGTTGGCATGAGTCAGAGGGAGTAGAGGGGAACATGAGTGTGCAGAAAGCGGAAAGCCTCAAGCGTTGTCAAATCTAGCAGCCATGAGGCTTCTTTCCGTAGCCTGAGGTAATAAAATGCTCACTCATTTAATTAGGTTGTGGGTTTGTTACATGGTTAGTTATCTGGCTTTTTGTTCGTTCATTCCTTCGTTATTTTGTTTGTTAGTTTGGTTGGTTGGTTGGTTGGTTGGTTGGTTGGTTGGTTGGTTAGTCGGTCGATTGGTTGGTAGGTTGGTCGGTTGGTTGGTTGGTCGTTCGGTTTGGTAGTTATTTAGTTGGTTCTTTAGTTAGGCAGCTAGTTAAGGAGCTGGGTGGTTGGTAGATTGGTTGGTTAGTTGTCTGTTTATTTGTTTGGTCGTTTCGTTGGTTAATTAGTCAGATGAAGAAAAGCTCGTTGAGAGACAGAAATCCTGCCGTCCAGTCCGTAGCCAGCCACTCAGCTGCCAGCTCTCTGTACAGGTATTTTTCTTGCTTTATTTGTTTATGTAGGAACGCGTATATTTTTGGAGCCGTGATATCGTAGGCGGTATACTGACTCAGCTACAGGCTGGAGCACTTGCGGCTAGAATCAGAGGAGCGGCAAGATGTTTATCTTTGCTCCAAACATCCAGATGGTCTCTGGGACTCACGACCGTCTTATTCGATGGGCACCAAGGACCCTTTCCTCACGGTAAAATCCTGGGTTCGAATCCCGGCAGGAGCAAGAGTTTTTTTTTATTCTCCAGGTCCTGGGTTCCACCGAGCCACATATTCAATAAAAAATGTGTTTCTTTCCGGGGGGCAAAGCGACCGGGGAGTGGTGTTGGCCACCCTACTCCATTTAGCGCCGAACTTGAGAATGAGAAGAGCTACACCTCTACGCCTCCCCCCCCCCCGCCCCCCGCATTCATGGCGTGGACAGTGTCAACTTTCCCTTCTTCATTTTCTCAGAATATATAGCTTTGTTCCTTTTATAGGTCCAGATAGAACCAGTGAGAATAAAATCCTTTCAACTGAGAGAGAAACCGTTGTTTCCAATAAGCTGACCGCGCTGTCTGTTGGGTATTAAAACAGTTGTCAAGCTTTGTTGTGAGGACAACAGAACGCGTTCTGATTCAGCACCGAGTGCAACCACAAAATGAGCCAAACTGCGGAATGAGGGCAAAATGTTCGAACAAAAACACTGCTCCACGCAGTGGTCAACCGTATGCTTTTGTATGTACGATAAACGCACATTGTGCTGCACACTTATTGTGTTAGCCAGCAGAATGAAACGTAGTTTCTAGGCCTTATTGCTGTAAATGTGTTCAGTTACATAGGCTGACTCTTTGCTCTGCTGCAATATGACCCTACGGACTAACTGACTCTACGGAACAGAATCCTTCAAGTGACGTTTAAGGTTCTCTCAGCGGTGTTGCGGAAATTTCATATTTTCTCGGATGTGACGCCGTGTCTTAGTATAAGTTGTTGTCAGCGTTTGGAGGATCATACGGTCTTCATCTTCTAGCATCAGGCGAAGTGTCATATATGTAAACCGACGTTTCAGCAGAACTCGCTCCATTCTTGTCTACTCGGATGATGGACGTAACGGGTTTTCATGCAACGTCAGTTCGTATCTACAAGGCCAGGAGGCGTCACGTCACAGAAAACAGTAGTGTCGAGAAATATAACGGGTAAAATATATAGATGAATAATGGAGTTTTACGCTGTTCTTTTTCTCTGATATTTCAAAAGAAACTGGCGGGGTATTTAGTTCCACTAAAAACATGAAAAACCGATATACATTCGTGAGTTCTATTATCCGATTTTTTGTTTTTTAGCGTCTTCCAGAAAGGTGGCACTCACACACTGTTAAGTATACGATAAACGGCTCTCACACTTAACAGTGAAATATTCACCCCAACCTAAAGCCCTCATGAAGAGCATGGCATGTCATAGCGAAAAGAACATATGAGATTATTGATTTATTTTTTAATATGACATGAAATGCAGTCGTCAGAATTTGTCCGTTTTATCCTATAGTTGTACACAAATTTCAGGGTGATTACATTAACTTCTTTTTCCTAAATTCGTCACGTGATCGTTACAGTGTTTTATAGTGCGATTTGTCCATGTCCACTTGTTCGTATCTAAACAGATTTAGATAAACAGTTCGAAGCCATGTGGCTCTTATTTCGCTTGCCATTGCTATAACCCCGGATTATAATTTTCTGGCTGTTTAATTTTTCTGTTACACAAATCCAGACGGGAGTCAGTTTAACAAATCTTAATAGAGAAACAAATATTTGGCTTACGTTAGGGAATGTTAAAGATGGCCTTGCACTGGGGAGCAGTATCGGCCTTTGTGAACATGTTAATGGCTGTTAGTGTTTCATAAGGTGATTGGGAATGTAGTCTATAAACTTCACATGGGCTGTCCTCCATTCAGTCATGTTTTGACCCACGCTGAATCACGTGAAACGTAAGCTTCCCACGGCTGTAAATATAACTCTAGGTATGTTATGGGATCTCCTGTCGTGTAGTTTTACAGATAGGTTCTGGTGTTTCGGAAAAAGCAGTTCCTCTATCGTCAAGCTAGAACAGGGGAAAGCCTCTCCTATCCCAAATATATAAATACAGTTTTCTCCTTAACTTTGGAATCTAACTAACGACATAGGTGGTAGAGGCATGTTTATACACGCATCAAAATTGAAAAAGAAAGATAAACATATCAGGCGCAGCATTCTGCTATTCAGCGGCATAACTGATTTGGCAGTGTGTCTTGCTTTGGCACTTTTCTGAACCGTTCCGTCGCCAGAAAAGTAAATTAGTCGCTAAAAAGAAGCTTCGTGTTACTGAGTTCCTAAGTCTCCCCCCCCCCGCCCCCCTCCCCCCCACCTTTTAGTAATCCTTACAGAACACTACGTTTCGGCAAGGGGATCTGTTTTAAGTCCTCAGGTGAAAAATGGGGAAGACAATACTTGGTTCCATTGCTAACGGAGATCAAGTAGAAGAAGAAGAAAGGAAGGTGTGCTTGGGTCGGTGTTACACTTTCCATATTTGTACATTCTCAGTAATTTGAATCCCACCGCTCATGTTAACCCTTTTCCAGCGACAGTAAATGCGAAATTCTCTCCTTTTAAATAGCGTACTTTATTATTTTATACACTTTAGTACAATATAAATTATTATAGGGACGTTATTATTTTCAAGAACAGACATCGACCAAGCCGAAGACAGAGACCAACCAGCAGAACGCCTCCCATAGTTTCAGACTGTTCTTACAAAAGAGCACCTCGTAGGTAGGGTTTAGGATACCGGTCAAAATCTTAATGCCGGTATTTAGGTACTTTTAATTTGTGAAACCAATTTTGCAGTGCCTCCCGGGATTAACGTTCCTAATCAGAATCAATACACCCAAAAGAGATCCTATTGGTAGAGTGGCGTCACACGCACTCGCTGAATCCGCCTGTACGCTAGTCCAAAAGTAAAGCTGCCACCATTCAATTTTGGGATTTGTAGCAGAGCACTGACAACTGCTATGCGTTTGCATGTAACTACTAGGACTCAAGGATGCTGACTTGTAAGGTGTCAGGTTCGTACTGCTACGCGTACGTTGAAATCGCCCCAGGAATTGTATAGTCAGTTATCTAAACTAACTACTTTCTTCAAAAAATAAATATGCAGCAAGTTACACATTTACAGTAATTACGATTTCTAAGTTTGCACATTTGCTAAAGTAACCTAACAAATTAAAAGAAATAACTGCCTTGCCTTAATTGTTCGATATATGTATAGCCCAACGCCATATAAAATTTGGAATTTAGACGTTAATAAATAATCCAGATGTATCTAGACGAATATGCTCAGTCTCACCGCGGGGAAATTCGGAAATATTATGCATAAACCAAATATAACACAGCTTATCTTGTGTAATGTGCAGCAAATAAACTCGTTCGCACTTCGTAATAAAACTTTGCCGTTGAGATTTAAGAGCCGTCCTTCGCGTAGTAATTCCAATTTTAATTTTTCTCAATAAATTTTCATGACATTTAGGTGCAATGACGTGAGGAAAGAACAAGTAGCCTAATTACCTGAAATCATGTTTTAAATCAAATTTTTATTACAACAATAAATGTTCTAACAAAAAATGATCCAAAATACAGTTATTCTAAACTCAAAAAAAGTACGTATTAGTGCTGCAAATTGTAGTTATGTTTAACAGTCAACACTGCTTGCCCGAGTAAAGTGAGCACTTAAGACACTAAGCAATCAATAGTGTTATCGTTTAAACTGGCTGTACTTTTGGTACATATTTGATACGCGGCATAAAACGCCCTTGCGGATTCTATGCTAGATGGTGCTATTGTACTGAAACAGTCCTAGACGAGTGGCAGTTTTACTCCCTTTATTGCCTCATCTTCAAAAAACGTTATTTCCTTTTTAACCATATTTTCTACTCGGCTTTGAACTTTGGTATTGTGCATAAAAATGGCTTAGTTGCAAATTCAGTAATATTGCTGATTTGTTGTTGTCAGTTTTTTAACCTTTATGTGAATAAATCCTAAACAATTATTTTTAAATTAGTACCGAAAAACCGTTATATTTTTATCAATACCGGTATTTGAATACCGATAAAAATGGCCGGGATCCCGGCATCCCGATAATGTAACCCCCAATCGTAGGGCATGATATTACCCCATCAGGCTTAGTATCTTACTAGAAATACAGCTGTCTTTCTAGAATTCTTGTAGCAATTGATTCTGAAATCTTCCGATAAAACTTCAGCAGACAGAGAGGTGTGTTCCATTGAAAGATGCTGTCAGCTGCTAAGTTAACAAAGCGCTAATGATATGTGTATAAAATATGAATGTCAAATATTGGTGGAATTATACCGAGACAGCAAATCGAAGCACGTGTTGAAGTACCTGTCCTTTTGCCAATTTGTTCACCACAAATCCCACATAAATGTCAGCGGCGGCTAATAACCGTGTAAACCATGGCACGGCCGAAATTCCAAAGGGATTTATGCGTTATGAAACTTAGGTTCCTATTGCGAGTGATAAGTTTTCAGGGGTTGTAAGAGCTTTGTTTGTTAATTACCCTGTGAGACAAGCCGCGCATCCATTTAAATGCCGTGGTACAATGCAACTGCTTCATTAGCCCCCATTATTATAACTATTCCAAGGAAGCTCCAGAAATAGAGAATCTGCAAGAGACATCTTGCTCTGAGTTTCGTAACTGAAGCTAAGATTGATTACTGCGATTTACTTGTTTCACTGTGCTGGGCATTATAATTGACTTGAAGAGAGAAAGTTCTGTATTCGTGTTTGTACTGCGGAGACAATAGACGCGATCTCTACTCCAATGTGGATTATAGGCCTAAATGTTTCGTTTCATATTTCTAATACCTTACTTGCCTTCATACAGACACACAAATGGGTATGGCTGCTGACAATGGCTCATTAATGAACTGCTGATTCCGGACGTCCAGGTTTAAGTCTCGCATGCAACACCAACGACACTGTCTCTGTCCTTTCCTGTCTTAAAATTCCTCCATGAAAATTTCAAAATATCACTTAAAATACAACTCGAAGACTCACATACGTAAACCTTCCCATTACGCAAATTTGTCCGGTCTTCTTTTACACGTGCTGCATTTAAATGTTCTCGTCAACCCCTCCAGAGGAACTATACTGAACAATTGGTTGTTGAAAAGGTAAAAATATGAATATTCTTCTATTAGATACAGTTACAAAGAATTTAAGAGTCAGTATTTAAACCAAAATAATTTTAAATATGTTGTGCTGAAAGACAACATTTGTGGAACTGATAGTACCTGATTACTTGCAATAAAGCTGAAAGCACCTGCCGGAAATTGGAATGGGAAGACTTTATTAAAGATTACACGCAGAACGAGATAAAATCGCAAATCCTATGTTATGTCAGATAAAGCCGCCTGTCACTTGCTTGGAAGAAGGGAATGTCTTAATAGAATACTGTTAACTGATGGAACCAATTAGTTTATGCTGTCCATACATCTTCATTGGGAGAACAAAATGATTGATCTCAGAATACTGAAGCTCCCTACTTTACTTATCATGAAGGAACATAAATTTTAGGAAAAGGTTTTAGCATCATACGAATGATTCAGCCTATGGCCCCACGTAACAAATCATAAAGAGAAAGATGAAATTTTCAATGATTTGTTTCATAAATGAACGTAGCAGCTCAGCACCTAATGAAGAGTTTCTAAACTTTTAAGGATCGACAAACCGTTTGGTCGCAAAATAAACCTCTGGGTACCCCTGGGTCACACTGTAAAACTTAGCTGACCTTTGACTTTGGAGTAAAACTGTAGGTACGCATTAGTCTCAGAGCGGAATGTCACCAACTCTTTGCACTCACAGTGAAACTTCAAGATTGTTGACCAAACCATCTTGAAGTGACACTTTCTGGACCCTTTTGTCTCGGAATAAATCTTTACGTACCAAACATGATTTAAGGCTTCCGCTGCGATGTTGATGAGATCTACGCACCAGTCGACGCTGCGCAATACCCCAGATTGGCGTACATTTTTCTCAGAAGTAAATTCTCACCTATTCGTTGGTATGAAAGCGGAACTTCACATTCGCCATGGTCTCAAAGTGAAATTTCACGAACCTTTGTTCTGTGAATAAAACTTCATGTAATCCTTTGTCTCAAGTGTGACTTTTCACGCACCCTTGACCTCAGAGGGAAAAGTCACGAAATCTCTGGTCTCAGAAAGAAATTTCAAGTACCCCTTTCTCTTAAGAAGGACACTTCACGTACCCTTTGGCAGCACAATGAAACTTCGAAAACTATTTCAGTAACTCTGCATTCTCGGAGTCAAGTTTCGTGTATTATTCTGTTTCGGAGTGACACCTTGGTCGCGTAATGAATCTTCAAGAATTCTTTGGTCTCGGAGTTAATCTTTATCTCCTCCTTTTTCTCAGGAACGAAAAATCACTACCCTTCGTCCGAGAGTGAAATCACACACACCTCTCTGAAAGTGAATTTTCAAAAATCGCTAGCTCTCAGAGTAAATATTTACATACGCCTTGTACCTACAAAGAATGGAAAGAATTGTTCAAATCTTTGAAATATACAATCCTATGACGACTTTACATACAAATACCAGCTGGACGTAAAAAAGTCTCAACAAACTTTCAAAGTAAGTTTCAGCGCAATACAAATAATATTTTGTTCTACAGCAGTGAGACCGCAAATAACAGGACACATTTTCTGCAATTTCGAATTGGAAAATAAATATAGAATGTGTGCCGACTGTTCCGCTGACGATGTTTGATGAGATGGGCCCGTAGAAAAGAGGCAGTCTTTGTCCCTATAACTTCAACTGACTCGGTAAGTGGTAAACGGAAAACCAAACTTCATGGCGGCAGAAATTAGTTGCGGATAATTTCCTGCCGTATTGAACACAATTGAATTCAGTTGAGTGTCTGATATGGCAACATCGCCTCTCCGACCTCAGCACCTGGGAGGATAGGTGCAACCAAAATGAAATTCTGTCCTGAGTCTTTCAAATATTGGTCGTTAGAGAGAGAAGACAAAAATATTAATTAAAATGAGGATGACATGAATTTGTGAAATATTTTATGTTGATCGAGTACTGTTAACAAGAAGGAGGATAACTGTTCGGAGTCTGTAGCATTTACATATTAAATGAAAAATGAATTCAAAATGTTGTTCCAAATAAATGAAGGAAATTATAACTTGGGACTATAATTTTTAAAGTTGTATTATTATTATTATTATTATTATTATTATTATTATTATTATTATTGATGGGTAACGATATGTAACGCATTCTATTGGCTGAGGATTTGGTCTAGTCTTATGCACTTACGAAGACTGCAGTGGTCCTTCGAATCCCATAGAACAAACTGTATTTATTGAACAGCTAGGAAATTTTAGGCTTGTTCGACAAAGTGTTGGACGATGAAAGGCAAGTAAACCATAAAACTACACGGCGTCTTGTCCCAGAATATCTCGTCTTAATTTTAAAAGCTGTAATGTCTTCAGATTCCAGTTTGTGGTCAATAAAACACGTTAAAAGCAGTAGTTGCTATATGTACCGTTAAGCTTAACTTTAATAAGTAATTGAGGTCGTGCCATGGCTCAGGCGGTTGGCCGCCGGCTTCCCACTGCGGAGACCTGGGTTCGATCCCGACTCAGTCAGTGTGGGATTTGTCGTGGACGAAGTGGCAATGGGACAGGTTTTTCCCCGAGTACTTCGGTCTTCCCCTGTCCATTTCATTCCATCGGTGCTCCGTTACTTGGAAAAGGACAAAAACAATCATCATAATCATCATCAGCTTCATCTTCATCGTAGGATTACACAAGAAACTTTAAGGCTGCGGGGCGTCCGTAGCTTCCGCTGCGGGGTCCTTCTTCACTAAAAAATGTAAGTAATTCATTTTTCCCAAAGAGTGTACGTTTCTCACAATAAACAACTATTTTACCCTAAACAACCATAACATATTGCTCTTGATGATGAGCACGGACTCTGTTCTGTGTGAGGTAGGAACAGAATAAGTACAAGAAATGTAGGTGACATTTTAGTAATCTTCTCCTTCAAGTCAGCCATTTCGCACAGGTTTTCTTGGTTGCCTTTTGTCTTTAACAAATGCAAAGTTAGTTCCGAAATTCGAAATTGCTACTGCATTCTTTTTGTGCAGCCCTCTGGATTCAAATTCATTAAAATTAATCCCTTTAGACCTGGGGTCTTCAACCTGCGGGCGGCATGCAGCCCTCCGGATGTTTTTGTGCGGCCCCCAAACACGCCCTGAAAATGGTTTCCCTCTTTGGAAGTACGTACTTATGCCAGCACCTTTTTCCAAGGATGAAGGAAGTTAAATCTAAATCAAGGACCCGAATAACCAACATTAATTTGGAGAACTCACTGCGAATTGCTCTTTCCCAGATTAAAGCTGATATAGAAAGGTTAGTGAAAAACAAACAGTTCGAAATTTGTCACTAAAGATGAACGTTTTTATGCTTGTAAAACTGTTTAGACATGTCAATTAACAATATTAAGAATAAAACTTATATTTTTCAGTTCTGAATATGTACCTTTTTTCTAATTGTACGTAAATCCCTCTGAGTTGGTCTAGCATATTCTTTTTCTAGGAATATTCTTGTGAGCAAAGTAAATAATAATAAAAAAATCATAAACCATAAATGAATGAATAAATAAATAAAATAACAAATCCATCCTATGTATGTTTATATAGGGAAATATTAGTGGGCAGGTCCTGCAATAATATGCAAACTTTACATTGTAAAACGTGAATGCGGCCCGCGAATCTTTCTGCCATTAAAATGTGGGCCTTGAGCAGGTAAAGTTTGAAGACCCCTGCTTTAGACTAACGAGATCAACAATTATTTTTCAAAATCTTCAGTATTTATCGTGAACCGCCTATCAAAATTCCGTAACATTTCGTCAGGCTTCATATCGTTAATGGGACATAAGACAGACTCAACTAACTAACTGACTAACTAACTAACTAACTACGTAACTAACTCCTTGGAGCAGAGTTCTTTCTGAGAAACTAACAGGTCCTAAGCTAGTCAAAAAAATCCCCTTTATGGAAACCGAATGTTCATTACCGCATTCACAAGCGCCCGCCACCTATTCCTAATCCTGAACCAGGTCAATCGAGCCCATGCCTCTCCATCCCTCTTCTTGGAGATCCATTTAATATTATCTTCCCATCTACGTTAGGTCTTCCAAGTGGTCTCTTTCCCTGAGGACTCTCTACTAAATCCCTGTATACACCTCTCCTGTCTTTCCATAAGTACCACCTGCCACGCTCATCTCATTCTTCTTGACTCCTTCACCCGAATAACATTTGGTGAGTAGTACAGATCATAAAGCTTCTTGTTATGTAGTTTTCTCCACTCTCGTGTCACCTCGTCCCTCTTAAGCCCATATATCTTCCTCAGCACCTTATTTTCGAACACCCTCAGTCCAATTCCTCCCTCCATGTGAGAAAGAATTAATGAAGACAGTTGCATAAAAATAAGTAGTATAATCCAGACTTCGATCCTAATACTGTTAACAGAGATTAAACCAAAATGATATGGACGAGACCAAGAAAGATGAATAAAAGACTTTTTCGGAATACCTCAAGACAAAGTACGCAACTACTGTCAGCGTCTAAGGCATGGGATTAGCCATTACGCACCCCAGGCATGTGAAAACTTCTGTCGAAAATAAGCTCCTTTGTATCTTAAACTGGCCTTTCTCACTAATAGTATTAAAATCAATCTTAGATAAACAAATAGAGGAGTGGCTCAAAATGGAACAACTTAGGATACACACTGGGGCTTTCGACAACACGATGAAAAGTATTCATACTCCAAAAAGGCAGAACTGTAGCCAGCTACGGAAATATAAACTTGTGAAGAGAAAATTCGAAAGCGTGAATTTGATTTAGTTAACTTGTTAGATTATCGTTCAGTCGGCTCTTAATATTCTAAGTTTTTAACTCATTACAAAGGCTGTTTAATTCAAACACACAATTTGTTTTCTGAAATTGTAATAGAGGAAGTGAAATCTCATTACCTAACAGCTCATGTGATGATACTCGTAAATCACATCACCGCAAAAATTCAGTCCCCATAATGACGTCCAACGTCCCGCGACGTGAGGTTACGGGGACACTTGTTCACCGCAGGCTGCACAATCTTATTATTCATCCTCTTGCACTCTTACTTTATCTGTGTATTGTGCCGCATGAAGATTCACATTTCTTGAGAAATGCTTACAAGATTTTGGTGGTAAAGCCTGAAGGAGAGTGACATCTTGCAAGACATAGGCCTTGAAATCAGGATAATATTCAAATAAATTTCCGTCACATACGACGTTTAGTTTTGTCCGGACTCTTTTTGATCTCGGTATAAATTTCGATACAAGATCTGATCTTTAGATGTGGCATAGAGAATGGTCGATATTGCAGTGCTTTTGTTCTAAAATAAAGGGAGTAAAAATACGTATGAATTGAATAATTAAAATTATTGGTTTAATAGACGTTAGTAAAATTTGTAAAACTGCTTACGTTTCGTTCTCAGAACATGCTGTCCCCTATCGTTGCGAGGTTTCGTGTTTAATTTAGCGTCGCAATTTTAGATGTGCAATGAAACATCCAATTATGCAAAGATGCTGTTACACTTGTGTTGTTCATTTCTTTGTTAGTTGTTGATAATTGTTTGTTGTGGATGTATCAATGTCCTCCTTCTTCCTGGGTGAGTGCTTACGGAAGGAATGTCGCGATATAAATGGAAGCTTGTCTTATTTACTTTTATGAGTTCAGTTCTAGTGTATAAGCGAATATATACATTCCAGCGTTTGATATACACAGCATCAGAGGTCGATGCTGGGCACGAGGTGCAGTACTACAAAAACCAGCCTTTTTCCCGGGTTTTATTTACATCCTTTAGACAAACATACTAGTAACCTGCTTCTTTTACTTAACTTTTAATTCTTTCATAATTCCTAATAAAGTAGGCTTTGAAAATTTGCGACGCATGTCAGTTGCTGCAGCTGCCTCAAACTCTATAAATTTACTCGGGCTACGCAGCTTACACAATAAAGGGCTTAGCTCAGTCACTGTTCTTAATTATTACACAGGCAAGTAACTTATTTTTCTTAATATTTATTACCACAGTGCTACATGTTTCAGCCTAAGCGGTCATCATCAGGCAAACAAATATAAAAGAAAGGTGTTTAGGGTAAAGGCCTTTTATATATGTATGCCTGATGATGGCCGCTTAGGCCGAAACATGTAGCAGTGGCGTAATAAATATTAAGAAAAATAAGTTGTGTTTGCCTGTGTAATAATTAGAAAGAGTATTGTATGGACACAACGGGATGGGAAATCCAAAAATCGTTAGCCCAGTCAATAACGCACACAAACTGAAGGTCTAAAATGGAAATTTGTTGTAATTTACTCACATATCTTATGATAAGGGGGCCGCGATGGCGCAGTTGGTTGAGGCACTGTGCTACAAACCGGCAGGTCGCCGGTTCCATTCCCGATTGTGTCAGTGGATTTTTTCATTGGCATAGTCCTCTCGGTCGCACTATGGCCCTGGGGTCGACTCAACCTCTAACAGAAATTAGTACCAGGAATATTTCCTGGGGGTAAAGGCGGCCGGTGCTTATGGTTGACAACCTACCACCTTCATGTGCCGACTGTCTAGAAATCTGGGAGCCTCGACCTCCTGGAACCCTAAGGGCCTGTCCAGGCCTGTAATGGAACTGCTTTACCTTTACCTTTTACCGTATGTTAAAACCGATACAATCTTCTAAACCGTTTTTGAGAAATGAGATACAAAAATGAACTAACTGCCTGATAAAGCTGCCTGTGTGTGTGTGCTTGCGTGCGTGCGTGTGTACGTGTGTGATCTTGCTTGCTTGTGGTAAGAGTTAAGTGTCTCTGACGTATATATTCATGCACTGAGTCAAACCATATTTCGTTGATTGTGGCGGCCTTGGACTGTACTGCAGACTTGAAACCATCTGGCTATAGAGGCAGGAACGCACGATAAGACACGCAAAAGAAATCTTGAGGCCGGGAGGTTCCGTGCGTCGCATAAGTAGATGTGCAGTGATCTGTTACAACAGGGTTTAATTCTTGAGAAGACACAGCAATACTTCTTATACTAGCGACAGTAGTCAAATTGGTCAAAATACCTCCTCCATGACTAACCGCAGTTTTCCTCTGGAGTTACTCAGTTTGTCTTTTAAGCGGCTCTGTCAAACAACCAAAATGCGAAATGTTTATGTTGGTTTTTATGGGCTGGAGGTTCTCCATAATTTTACCTAGTAGCCTAGGTTATCATATTTTACACAACACGAACTGAAGCAACTCCAAATATAGACAGCAGTCACTCACAGCCGCATATACCACCAACTTAGTCCTTTACAATCTTGACCTAGCCCAGTTTGACTACCCTCCCTTCTCCCTATTCCTCCGAATGGGTATCGAAACTTATTCTTGAATGCTGTCTAATCTAGAAAATTTAAAAGTTACGACAAACTTCGCGTGGGAAGGAACATTCATGCAGACCTAGGCTAGGACTCTCTCGAGGTCTAACGTGGTCACTGGTCAAGAATTCTCTCATAACATAGAAGTTAACATTATCCTCACAACAGGAATACGAAGAGCGAAAAGCAGTAGTCATAAAGTGTCTGGAGACTTGCTGCTTTATATCACAGCATTCTTATGTTACATATATTTACCCCGGACCACTTGTGACAAAAATGTTTTCTCTCGTACAAAAAACATTAAACACCAACAAATGCACAAAGGGTTTTTTTCATCACTTGTAACACACTCCTACATGTTTCGACCCTGCTGGGTCATCCTCAGGGAGAACTTTCTGCCGTGGTTACACTATGGTTGCACTTTATAGTTGAGCTGTTGTGCAAGCCGAGACCACAGAGAGCTCGCGCCTCCAAAAGGCCACGTAGTACACAAACAACAGCTCAACTATAAAGTGCAACCATAGTGTAACCACGGCCGAAAGTTCTCCCTGAAGATGACCCAGCAGGGTCGAAACATGTAGGAGTGTGTTACAAGTGATGAAAAAAACCTTTGTGCATTTGTTGGTGTTTAACGTTTTTTATATTGCACGGACATGGAACACATTAAAGTTTTCCCTCGTAATTAGACTGAACCCATAGACCTGTGCCTCACGGCTTGTGTCTAGCTAAGGGTTATTATCGTTTTGGAACTGAGCACCACCTCTGTGAAGAAACCAATTTTTTTGCCTATTGCCTCAAATTAATTCGTATTATGCGACACTTACAGCTCGGAGTTTTACTCTGGCACACCTCCGGCCTTGGTTACTTTGTTGTTGAATAAGACGAAGCGTAGTTGCCCCGTTCAGTGGTATATCCTGCGTACTTTGATGCTGCATTCTTCATTTGTCGGCCACCTTGCCCGCCTCATCCCGTTCCCGTCCCTTCATTTGGTACATTTCAAATCTACAGCTTTCACTTTTCAGCAGACAAGAACGTACGCATCTGCTGCTTTACGTAATTTTTAAAGTATCGTAGTTCTTCTAGGTCAGAAATTAATTTTCACAGGTAATCTCCACTTTAAAACACGTCGTTAAAGAAATTAGAGGAGGTACAGCAGCATCTTCAATTGAAGATCTTTCTCGATTAGGCAGTATAGGAATACTTACAGCTGTCCGCTCTATAATCCTTCGGATTGTTTGACACGATGGTTGCAGTAATACATCTTCAGAGAAGTGACCTATTAGCATTCAAATTAGCAGCAGTCCGCAGAGCCAGTATAACTCTTCAAAATTCGCGCATGGAACTGCAGTTCTTCACTTGTCTTCTTAATTACACACGCCTAATCTTCTCCATCTTCTCCGTTTACTGTCTTCTGCCGCCATTTTTTCACCTTCGTCTCCCGAAGATCGAAATTGAACATTCGTAACACTAAACTCTCTCCCTGTACAGTACACCGAGCCATTTCCATAGGCCCAACTTCGGGGAGCGGGCAAGGGGGCAAATTCCCCCATATTGTTTCTACGTATGAACTTTTTCTTTTGCTGCTGAGTTGAAGACGGACAAATAAAAGAAACTGGAGTGACAGTGGTGGAAATGCTTACTTATATTAAGGACTGTTTCAACCAATCTTCCCCCTCTTTCTAACATAACTCCTTGACTTGACCCTTAATATCCACGGTCGACTTTGGGCCCCCCCCCCCCCCCAATGTTTGAAGCCAGGTTACGCTTATGGGCATTTCCATACACTTTTCTTCCTCCAAATCAGTGTTCCAAGGACGCAGTTTTCTTTAGAACTTTGGGACACACTTGCAAAACAACAAGACGAGACGACCCGGCGGACTGCTAGCTGAAAAATCATCGCCATTGAAATCTAAAAGTTTGCAGAAAACAATACTTGCTCATGTTAGTGTCATTTATAGGCCGCAGATACGAGTGTACTGTAATGTCAGGGCCCTACTATGGCCTACTTTTTCTCTGTTAAAAGCTTACCTTCTGTAATATTATTAAAAATATCTTACCCCACCTCTTAAAGTAAACCTGCACACTGGCGCTGGGTTAGGTCGGGTAAAACTCTTCGGGTTCTTATCCAGAAGGTCCACATATCGAATTCCAGGCTGTGATTGCCTAGAGTTTAGCCTCTGGTGTGTTTTGGCTTCTTAATTTTGAAATCTGGCCATGTAGGAGCACTTAGTCTAGTAAGGTTAATTATTGTGCTGACTACTTTTTACGTAGAACGAGAAGGAGTTAGAAGGATGGTAATGGCTGGTTGGGGAGTGGGTTAATGAAAACCAGGCGAAGTCCAATTTTCTGCACCACTGCGTATACTTCGGAAAGATCGACCGTGCTACTGATGGGATAGTTAGACGAGGCCTTTGTATGGATTGGTTCAGTGATAAGTGAGGAACACTGTAGCGGAGTTTGTTAACATTTAATATTCTGATGTTTATCTGCGTCTCTTCTTTGTCATAGCCTGGATAACCAAAATCAGTGTAGCGATTGGGGCACATTTTCCAGACCCGCTCCGAATTGTAACCAACCTCTTATCTGATGGGTTCCTAGGCCTCGGAGATGAAGGGACATGAGTGTGAATCCGACCAGATTTATCAACTTAGTGCTGAGGTTAAGAACACCTGTATTATGCCTCTGCGCTCCTCTGTAATACTGCTATTATTAAAAACTAGTATGCTTGCTTTACGTAGAATTTAGTTTGTTCCGGTTTGAAGCCTAACTCTGTAAGTGGAAGGTGCTGTGATTATTAAACCAATAAGCGTGACATGGGTGGGTAAGAGGTCAGGTTTGGAGTGATGAGATGCGAGAAACAGAGTCCGCTCGCAAGGCCATACTTAGATGGGACAATAATGTTAGACTGCATTTTACTGAAAGAAGATTGCATTAATTTTGCTAAGGATAGGTCCCATTTCCAATTTTTGCATATAACGAAAGGGGTTCAGAATTTCATAAATTTCTGTAAAATTCTTGACTAGTAGAATGACCCTTAGATTCCACAGAAGGACCTTGTTTGATGACATTAGTCACCGTTCCGGTAAAACGGCCGCCCTATGAAAGTTACTTTACTGAACTCTTTTTATGACTTTCGATAAAGGTAGTAAAAGAATAAATGCAAATTCTCGATCATTCTTTTTTCTGATTTTGATTCATGGTGGGAACTCTCCGAAATCTTCGAAAGTTGTAGCTATCCTGGCTTACATCTAAGACTCCTCCGGCTTTAATCTGGATCGAGACATCGGCTATCCTGGCTGAGGATTTTCATGATTTTCCTTAGTGTGCAGGAAAATTCACGAATAATAAGCTCCGCTGAGCAGAAGAAAATCCCTGCTTTGAATGGGTGGCTGTACGTAAGCATTTATAGCGCTTCTAGCAGGTATTTTCTCCTGGTCGGTTATTTGTGCTTCTATTAGGCCACCAATATTTCTTTTCAAACCCTGCTTATTCATCATTGCCAGTTAACCTAGCAGGTAACGCTGCATATGCTGGAATACTAAAGGCGTCATGAAATGAAACATGCGTGACAGAACGACAGGATGTCAACCACTCATGGTCATCATAAATCACGCGACATGTGTCTCAGTAATAACAGTCTCCTGTCAGGAATCGAACTGGATTTTCTCCTGCATTCTTCGGAGGCTTTGCTGCAGTTTTACCGGACTAAAGAGAATGGTAATGCAGTCGGCAGGCATCACTTAATATTAATGTATAAAACGTTTCTTTTATGGGTGAAGATCCAAAGGCAATGAAGTGAAAATAAAGGTCGACCGACCCGCGCATGCGCACAACAGCACATCGAATACGATACCAAATCCAGCACCCACAGTTTTATTGTATTTCCTACAGTGCTACGGTGTATGTACATATCGATATGAAGCAGTGTAAAGAAACGGCTCTCAAATTAATTGAACTCTTTGTACTAATGAATGAACAACATTATTGGTAAATTCGTAGTACGTAATTAAGTAGAAGTATGTTAAGAGAGTACTGCTTTTCCTTCTATTGTGAATGTGTTTTTATTTGATTGCAAATAAAGGGTTTTATGGCCTTTCTAGGCCAGTAATTTTTTGACGGGTAAACGTACTAATATGCGTATATATGTAGAAGTGTACGGTTTGTGACAACGTGTGTGTGTTATGCAGTAGTATGGATCATGGATTGTGTTCAAGAAGAGGTCTAAATATAGCAACAATAAACGACTTGTCTTTCAATCGGCACTTGTCCCCACATTTGAAAATTAGATTCTACGTGTTTTACATATTTATTAAAATTGGGATTTCAATTTTTAAACCCAAAAATTTATCTATAGTCTGTACACTAAATGAAAGCGCCTGTTTGCTTGTCCGTTTGTGACAGCCAAAAGTCATCGAAAAATTAGGGTCAGAGCTTCAAATTTTGGCAGTATATAGAATGATTATAACATATGCCATACAAAATGCAATCAGAATCGATCTAAGGGCTCGGAGGAGGGTCAGGGTTTATCTATCCCATGCAGTGATGGGATGGAGATTACGTTAAGCAACGTAGGGTGCGATAGTTACCATACATAAGGTGTCTTGCTCTAGCGAAAATGATAATTGCATACAAGCAAGATAACGTTTACCGCTAAAGATTAAGTGTCAAAACATAGGTTCATAAAAGGATTACCTAGATTTAACCGTGTTTGAATTGGCTCAGTCTAGCACAATACTTAATCAAGTTAAATTAGGCTGACGTATAAAATCTAGCACTAGTAGCTCAAAGAAGACATTTAAAACGGAATATTTCAAGTCGCAAATTTTTCGAGAGTCGTCGGCTTGGCAAATACGTTTGTTATAATTTAGTGCTTTTCTGTTTCTGCAGCCGAAATTTATCTTTCTACGCTTTGAGTGGTTATAATCGTGATTTCAAGTATGCCTCAGTGGCCTAACGTGTAATATGGATCGAAAAAATGATTACATGATAATTCTGTAACCACAGACTGGAACCATCAAATATTCCCGTTGAATTCAATGTGTTCCATGTCCGTGCACTGTATTATACGAAAGAGTAAAGGCCAACTGATGCACCAAAATATATATAATCTTTATTCGTGAAAGTCTCCTACATGTTTCGACCCCGCTGGGCCATCTTCAGGGAGAATAATTTTGATACACTATGGTTGCGTTCATACAGTTAAGTGTGAATGTGCCCTAGGCTTCATCCTCCGTTTGAAAGGTATCGTGTGCTGTCCGCCATCTGTGTATGAACTGTCCTTTTCCTTAGACCGATAATTTCTTGGTGAACATTTCGGTGCAATCCGTGACGTTACTCTGGTTCTGTAGTGAAGTTAGCGGGTTTATTCACATCTAGTGTAATAAAAATGTATATATATAGCCATCTTACTTTTTGTCTTTGTTCGGCTAGGGTACGCACAAGAGGGAGCTTAGAATGTAACCTAGCAGGTCATTGGCAGCCGGGAAAATAGCCCAGCAGAAAACGACGGTGGGCACAGTGATGCTTTTTTCAGGCCTACCAATCCAGTCGAGTCATTGTCGAGACTGTTCAAACCCGCGATCTCAGCAACCAGGTGCCCAAGACTTTCGCTTCAGACTGCACGGCCACTGGGACCGGCATAAACAAGATGTGCATTGCTTATTAAAACGACTTACTGCCTGTATTCGCTTCGGATGCCATGTCTATGCACAGTTTCAATATAACATGTCGATTATGGTAGTCCAGGTTGGCCTGATCCCATGAAGGTGGGCTGCAAAATAGGCAGGCAATCAACTTTTCCACATCCATTCACATGGCCCTTCAATCATTGGAAGGGAAAAAGTCCAACTCTGGTGTTCTACGCGTGCGTGACTTCCGAGCAGGTCGCTTAAAGCGCTTAAAAAATGAAAGACTTCGTTCTTCCACCGACCACTGTGCTGGCAAGCGACCGGACCGCTTTCGGGTCGGCTTCGCCTTGCACACTCCCATTTAAAATACACTCCTTCCATTCTTCCTGCTACGCGACCGTCTGGCCGCGACTATCGGGACCGTCTTGCGCTTTGGAATTTCAAGCTTTACCCGCAAGAGCGCGAGAAGTGAATCAGAGCCTGTTACTTACAGGCTAGCCTAGAGCGTAAATATTACATTTATTTCCTGACGAGAGCGGAATCTGTTCCTTTGATGTGCCTTGTGTGGCTGAATAAAAAATATTCTCCTTTGTAAATACAAACCTGCATTCAGTTGAGTCTTCTGGCTATTAGTCAAGTGTTCCTTGGATGTTCACATACTTTCCAACATGTCCTCTGTATGAATTGCTTTTTGTGTCAAAACATTCAGAAGGTCATGGAATTTTTCTTTATCCCTGACTGGATCGAATGCAGTTTTTTTTATCAGAGCTGTAAGTGGAGATATAAATCCTTTATTTAGATAATTTGTAAGTCCAAGGGCAGATATCTGCAGAAAAATAGGAACTAAATTTGTTACAAATGTACGTACTTGAATTTAAGGTGTATAGTTCCCAAATACCTTACGCTATTGTATTCTCTTTCCCGCAAAAATACATTTGAACTCTTATGATTTCGCTCTTGGTCCTAAACTGGGCGTAACAATAGCCCCTTCGAAGAATGGGTATATCAGCTAGTATACAAGGTGCATGCATAAGGTGAGGCAAACTGCAGGATTTTGTTACACAAGTTATTGTAATTGAGAATACTGTACCAAATATGCCCGATTATCAACCCTTACATTGTTTCGAGCACTTTAATATAAGTACGTGACTTAACAGAAAATTTTGCAGTACATACGTTCTATTATACTGTATAAAAGGACAAAAAAATTATAGGTCAGAAAACACTGCGAAACAAAATATCCATTAAGTCTTTACGTATTTTACAACGTATGTTTCCTCCAGCACCACGAAACAAAGGCGGTCATTAAGTCTCAGCCTAACTAACTAACGAACTAACTAACTAAATAACTCCATGGAGCAGAGGCCTTCTTGAGAAGCTAACAGTTTCTCAGCTAGTCAAGAAATTCCCCGCATTTTATGGAAGCATAAGGTTCATTACAGCATTCACAAGAGCCCGCCACCTGTCCTTATCAGTCTGCAGTTTTCATTAGATAGTATCAAACATGTCAATTTTCTATGATTTTAGAAAGAGTTTTTTAAACGACCTACAAATTTTGTATGCCCAATTCTGCCTTCCTCAAAAGAGAATTACAAGGGAGTAGCCTTTGCCAGAGGTGTGCGTAAGCGTGAAGGCGATGAATAAAAAGTGATACTTGACAGTATCGTACAGTATCAGATATTACCTTGAAACATTAAGTGCTCTAACGATATAAGGGTTAGCAATCTGGTCTATGTTGATAAAAGTTTTTACTCAAAATTATTCGTATAATAACATCCTGAAGTCTGGTTCAGTTTATGCAGAACACTATGTGTAACATGCCTAGGATGCTTAATGATTCTTATGTCGTTTTCGCGGTGCAACACTTTTACGTACCTTTGCACGTGGCAGCTCTATGCTCGAGAACTTCAATTTCAATTTCAATTTTATTTAACATTTCGTATATCCATGCAATACCAGCGTTTGGATATAGAACATGTCATTTAAAAAGAGAGAATAATAAAAAACATTAAAAAACATCAAGAGATAAAAACAAGGAATAAAAACGGAGCAATAATCAATTCTTTGTTATATAGAAGTATAAGGACAAAATGCAACAGGTGTAACCTCAATAATACAAAGTCTTAATGAAACTGAAACTTAAATAATGCAATTAAATCAATTGCTTTGAAAGTTAAAATATTCTTCTATAGAATAAAAAGAGTTGTTATAAAGGAACTATTTAGTGTTGTTCTAAAGAGATTTATATCATTTGATAAGCTTTTTATGTGCAACCTACAGGATAAATATGTAAGTTATTCCAGTATTTTAACGTAAGCCAGATCAAAATTAGAAATGTAGAGGAAGAAGTACGGAAGTGATGAAGGATAAGAATGTCAAGTAAGGTTTGGAGGTAAGAAAGGTATTATTATTTGTTGAATTTGAAATGTTTCGTTTTGTGATGTAATGACTTGACTCACATACGGCTTGGATGTGACCTGTTGACATTTTTAATGAGGAAGACGATTCCCAGTTCGAATTCATAATCTCAGAAATTAATACGGCGTCCCTTGCGGAGGGGAAGCACTCATGTTGACGTGTGGCTTCGTCCTCGATTACACTCACATGCCAAGCAACGTAATACCCATGTCCGTCACGATTATTGCGTCATCACTTACTATTTAACAGACCATAGAGACAGTTGTGAATTATGATCGTAGTTGCCTGTTTAATGGAGCTGTGTTACCTGCAAAGAGTACGAAGCTTTGAAAGATTAGCCTCTTGTGGTCTGGAGTATTCGTCTTGCAGACCGGGCTGCAGTCACATTGCAATGAAAGACAATCTTCGCCCTCATCCCCATCAGGAAGCGAAACATCATCTGCATTCTTTTTATTGCAGACAGATAATTTCACTGTGTTTATAGCCTTCATTAAAAATTAGAATAATAAATATAATCCTGTTTCGCAAAAGTTTAAGTAACGTAAATTGTGTAATGCCGTTTAAAGCCCAGTGGTTACTTTATGTGCCACTAGATTTGACATTAAAAATTTTCGTCATGACCACCAATGCATGTTTTTTCCTGAATCCAGAAGCAAGCAGCTATCATTTCCCTACGCAGTAGTATGTGATAAGCTCTTACAACCGAGTAGGGGATGTTTACTGCGTGGTACAAAATGAATTTTTAAATATTCAAGTGAATCTGAGCAGACTTCCAACAGTCCACTTCCCATCACGCTACCTTCTTCATTTCCCAACGTTCTGCTTTGTTTCCAGCCTGCCTTCCCCTGAAAGAAAAGCGGGTACTGTCTGAGAACCTCCAGAACCGTAAACATTCTGGTTTCCCCCGTAACAATAAACAACGAAGTGCCTCTCGTTGTACCACCCCGTTTCTTCTCTCGCCCTATCTCTCTATCAGTCTTTAAAGCTTTTAACAAAACTAGGCGTTTGTACTGAGAAATACCCCCCATAATCGACTGGGCAGAATGAAACAGCGTCTTTAGTTTGCCACGTTTTTGGGTGCTGTTACCAGAGATCTGTATATTGGCTCCAAATACTGAAAAATTGTCACGTTTATGACATTCTGGGTAGTGACACCATATAGTTTCGCAAATACGAGTACGTACGAACGTTTCAGAGGAGCCTGCTACCTTCTGTTAATACAGTAAGTTTCTCTGAAATGTTGGTACTCATTCGACAGCTACACGGCCTCACATCGCAGAAGACCATAATAATGTTTATCGCCGTGGAAGCCACAATATCAAAACACACTCCTGTAGCCTCGGCACCAAATGTGACCATCCAGCAACTGCTTTGCCCTTCATTCTCTATCTCCATTTACCGAAAGGCGTGTGAAGAACAAAGCGTTTTCACTAAGGAGTCAGGTCGCGTTTTCGGTTTATTTACAGCGTTTCAATCGTTTTTTGTCATCATTACGGCAGAGACGATACACCTCTCCATCCCCCATCCCACCCCACCCTCCAGCGTTACGACCGCAACTTACGGGATCAAAACTGTCTGCCGTCAGCCGCTCCTGATGGCGGTGTGGAGGGGAGCAAACTTTCATTCAACTTTCAGCTGCACAAATAATTTTACTCCTATTTCTTTTTTATGTTTATTTAGTTAAATGTTTCAAATCGAAAGATGCGCACATAATTTCGACTGGAACATCTTCTGTATGGAACAGTTAGGTGAAAATGCTGTGATATTTTCAGTCTGCGCACTAAAGGCTAATGCAAAGTTCGGGACCCAACTTTGCGAAACCAGACGCTGGGAAAGTGTACGGAAAATGCAGGGAAAATGTTTGGAAAGATTTGCGGAAAGAACACTCCTTATCGCTGCTGTAAGAACGAGTGGGCATGGTGTGGTGTACTGTCTAGAAACATTTGTTGCAAGACAGCCTTCTTAACTCGTGAGTAAATGTAGTTTACGTTTTTTGTAGCGTGAGCTACATCAGTTAGAAAAGGAAGCGTGATTTGGAATCCCTTCCGGAGACGCAGAGGTCAGTCCCGAACTGAAGGAATTTCGTACGCCATTTCCTCGCCACCATGTCTTCAGTATTCAGTCAAACAGTATTCTCTTCAAGAGCTTTTGGCTGTTTTGTGAAGCTAGACAGAGTTACAGGATGCAGATACTACGTACTTTAATTCGGTGCATTTCCATCACATCCTCGGACTGCAGGAAGATAAGCCGTTTGATAAGATCACAGCGAACGTAGTATTTATATTTTGCATTTTAAGTACATTCTTCAAAGAAGCTGTCAATTGCTGAGGGCATAGACCGTCGGTAACATAAACGAGTGCGGAGCATTGTTGGAATGATACTAACGGGAGAAAACCAAAGTACTAGGAGAATAATTTGTCCCAGTGCCAATTGGTCCACCACAAATTATGTTCGGAAGGCCTGGGATCAAATCCGAACCTTCGAAGTGATAGGCCAATGACCAAAACTCTTTGCCCTGGCAGGCCTATATTATTATCTAAAGTGCTTGGACAGACTTTAACAGTGAGTTACTCACATCACAACAAAGATAAAAGTTCTTATAAACACACATCCACAAATAAGTGGTTTTTGAATTTGACATATTATATTCAAAAATAAATACCTTATATGTATAATATTTTCTTTACAACTGATAATACAACTGGTAATACATTTACGACACACTCTTTCAACTTAATAAAAGTTGAGACCTTATTATTTATCAAGTCATATTTCACAACAAATGCTTAAAACTTCCTCCACCCTATAGGTTCACGCTTGGACACGTCTGAGTATGGGCTATCGCACCCTTTCATATGCCCGGGGTGGTTGCGAATGGTTTGACAGGCATCAAAAATGTGTTGGTTGTGTGTCTCTTTATTTTCATTTGGAGCTTAATAGTGTAGGGATCCTATGTGTCCCTAAAAGACTGAGTCTAGGCGAATATGGTATCTGTGCATCAAATATGCTATTAAATATTTGCTAACATATATTGATATGAACTTTTTTCCTTGTTTGGTATGGGAAACTTACTTGTGAAATTTGTCCAAGAATTTAGGTACAGTACATCCTACGTATAAAGTTGTTAGGCACAAAGGGCGGTTCTCCACGCTTTGAACAGGGAGCTGACAACACCCCACTGTAGAAAAGTATGATTTCAACGCATGACGTGCGAAAGAAGGTAAGGTACAAATAGTTTAATTTTTCGTGCTATTTTTGAGGACGTGGAAGATTTACCCTCAGCCAGACGGTAAGGGATGTTAAGTTTTCAATGAATCCACGTGTGGTGGAGTGTAATGGTTTTCGCTGCATTTGTCTGGCTTAGGACAGGGTCATGTGGCAGGGTTCTGCAAACAAGGCAGCTTGGACGATTATCAAAACCAAGTCTGTTCCATACACTTTATCATTTGTATTCCTAAACAAACATTAAAACTTTGCGTCTGGTTTTAAATTAAAAGTATCGAAAATACCAGCCGCCCAAATCAAAATATTTTGTATTATAAACACGCAGACGAGAAGAAGGTAGGTGGAAAAATATTATAACACTGCCTGTAAAATGTACCGTTTGTTATGTAAAAGTGGAAATTTTTAAGCCTGCGTCGCGCCAAAGGATTTCAATTTATTTTCACAGATCCTATCCATTTTGCAGGAAACTTGACGGGAACGATACAGTACAGGGTTGTCTGAATTTCTGAAAGAGAAACTCCATGATATTGCTTGATTTATGGTCTTCATCCATCGTATAGTGTTATGAAAACAACACACTCTCCGTAATCTGGATCTGTTTGCTTCCTCGGGTAAAAGGCTGGGGAAGCATCTGGTCGGTTGCGTTTGGCAGTCACTGGAGAAGCCAGACGGAAGTTAGTCAATCAGTCCGCCTTGGTGCCGAACTGCTTTTGGTGCTCATGACCAGATAGCAGTTGAAGTTCCAAAATTTAATGTTGTAGGGTTGTGAGGCGCCTCTCCGAGGAAGGAGTGGGGACAACTTAGGTAAACAAAACAACCAACCGAACGTTTAACTAATATTCCTTATACCTGTAACTGTGATAGTGTTATGATCTAACTTTCTGTATATATAAAACTAGGATCAGGAAATTGCCTCCTCATCCTTTCACCTAAAGGTAAGTGCTGATCTCTTTTCCGAAACCTGTGTTGAATTGCGAAAATGAGGCGCCGAAAGCGTCGAGAAACAAAGTAATTCTGAATGCAATATACCATTGTCACAACCCCTTCGCGTAGAGGAGCTGCATACACATCATCATTATTACAGGGCAGAGAGATTTACCTAACAGCCCTTGAGCCCAAAGGAAGAAACAGAATACAAGAAAGAAGTTCGGATGTTAGAGGGATGGGTTCTCTCCCTCCATTTAATAAAAAGCCCGTGTTATTTCCTGCACTCACCATCTGCCGTCCAACCAGTAAAGCAAGCCTCGGCGTCGTAACTTGAGGAGGAATCGGTTACCGATAAACAGACATCCTCCCTCCCAGCAACCCCTAATGGACCAGATAAATCTACCTTTCAGTACACATCTACTAGTAAACCTTGATGGAAATAAAATTGGTTTGGGGTGGTGATGGAGAGGGGTGGATTACCATTTTGGTTCGTGAGTACACATCACTCAAGTGACGGGTACCCAAACACAGGACGGGTTAGGCCTTACCATGGCGCAAGTGCATGGAAAGTGAGGGACTATGGTAAAATTGAAAATGGTACCGAATCCATGGTGTTAGATATAGAGTACAGAGCGTCAGAAGAACAGAATTACATTAATACGCTGAAGACTGAAATTCATCTGTATAACATTTAAAAAGTTTAGTTTCTAACTCGAGAAAAAAATATGAACCTGCAATACAAAGATCGGTCACTGAATCATGTCTAGAAACGTAATTACTGTGTATACTGTAAATCCTACGAAATACAGAAGACACTATGTAGAAAAAGTGAAAAGCTTCGTTACTGATGAACCAGGAGTTATACGTACAAAACAATGCGATTAGGACCTGACATATTTAACAGAATAACTCTATAAATTTTACCTTATATTATTCCGTACTTAAAAAATCAGAAGTTTCTCGGATTCTATGGGATTCGTATGTTGAGTATTGTACTGAAATGCATCTACACATAAATACGCACAGAGCATAGAAGTTAATACTATCGAAAATGCACATTCTATAAAGTGTTGGCAAGTGAGAATTTCCTGATATTTACAATAGTGCTGTTTTCGGCATCCAAATAGCGACAATGACTATCAAGGAACGTCTTTTGGCCTCGCTTACTCCAGCGAAAGCACTCCGAAAAACAGAAGGCCTTAATCTCAGGAACACCTCTTCCATAGGCAATCCCGTACAAAACCTAACATCAGTCCAATACATGTGTTGGCTCTCATCTTTTATTCCACACAACGGATCAAACGTACAGTCTGTTTATAGAGATGTCGACCACAAATATATTTAGAATTTGTGACTGTTAAGGCAACCTATCAAGTGTTCTGCAACGTGATTTATTTTAGGCAAGAAAGGTAAAGTTTTCCTAGTCTTTAAACTTTGCAACACGACAGTAGTGTAAATTATAAGTAATAATAATAAATAATAGATCACTATTGCATAGGAAACCCAGTCAGTGCTGTCTGCTATGAAAAAATACAAAACACGAAAATGCGATTTGTGGAGAAAATTGACATATTTATAATCTTAAACCAGATGGTATGTAGTAATCACTGTGGTTAAACATCCCTCCACATGGACACGTGGAACACTGGACATACTGCTCCACGATTGCATAACTTCCGCACTAATTCGCAGTGCATTTTCAGTTTCATCTTCTGATCACCTCAGAGGAAAGAGCCAGGGAAACCATTAGACCAGTAGGTAGGTGGGTCCCACGATCGGTCTTGGCGTTCTGAATGAAGGAAAAACTCTGTTACCTCTGAGAGGAATCCAGCCCCTATTTCTTCATCGTCGAGCCAGCAGCCTGCTCATGGTATCAACGAAATTCATGCGGGAAGTAAATAGTTCGTTTAATTTTGCTTGGTGTTGGTGATGACTGATTTCGGTTCTCCGAACCCAGAGTTGTCGAACAAATGCAACGTCGTCCCTTTTACCCCTTCTTCAAGCTTGGAATCATCATCATAAAGAGTAACTGCATTCGCTGGTGCATCCGATGAGAGCTGCCATGCTCAGATGAAACGAAGGAAGAGGCACTGTGGATTTCTTAGCACCGAATGGAAAGATAACATGAAAAGGATGTGAAAGGAAGCCACAGTGACCAATTTTATAGTATTATACAGACATCACTGTGAAGAGAATAATGTGGGACAAAGTTAGCTTTGAACGTAATAAATAAAGATAAAGGAACCCCGAAAAAGGTGCTTCAGACTCGGTGAAATTAACAGCCCCTCAAAAGTAAGAACATTGAAATAATATGAAGTATTCCAAGTATAAATTTGTCTTTCTTCGCTTTCGTTAGGTTCTGACTTCAAATCTCAGTCCGAAGATCTTTTCGTGATATTCCTCAATTTCTCAAGAAAATTACAAGACAGTACCACAAATTACACCATGAATTCTTCCTTCTACAAAGTTCTCGGCTCATTACTCGCTAACTGGCTTATGATTTGTCTCTATACACCCAATAAAAGGGATTTCAGTCTTCTATAAAAGTTTGAATAATTAAACAACAATAAATATTAAGTTACATTAAATTTAATTCCACAAGTCACAGAGAAAAGCGCCTGTTCATTAAAAAAAAAGTAATGCTGATTGGTGGACGCAGTAACACAGAAATAAGTGTATATTCCATCATCATATTCTGATCATATTCGTAACTACATGCTGACATACGTAAGTTAATTAAGGCCAGTCCAATAATAGGAAGAAGAACAACAGAAGAGCAAACCTTAATTTTTCATATGAGCAAGCAGGCCCTTTTCTGAAGACTGAAGTCTTCTGGGACATAATGTCTTGTCGATTCTTACTTATTTACCAATTTCAGGCTATTCCAAGATGGGTGTGGATTATATGGGGAAAGAGCGGTTTAGGTGGCGGCTTATTGTGCCGTTAAGAGAAGTTGTGATTTGAAGTGAACTAAACCATCGGTAGAACACTCCAGAATAGTTTTTTCCCAAAAGGTGTTCCACAATTCCATCAAACTAAAAATAACTTGCAAATTCCTTTTCAATTAAGTACAAATTCATACCAACTAATGTACTGTTATTGTTCAAGATGCCCTTATGTTACAGTACTGTGTTCCAAAGTATCGTAACGTGAGGGCTTATTGAATAATAACAGCACATTATTTGGTATGAATTTGTACTTAATTAATAACCACGCACCGTATGAATAATATAAAGTTTCCATGTGAATATTAGAAACTGCACGTGCTGTGGTTTCATTATTTTACAATTATTTATTAATTAATACATGTATGGAATTTTGCAATATTAGAGAAAATACAACTGCCACATTTCGAAAAAAATTTTTATGAAACAGCACTTACATGAAAAGCTATTTTATATGTACAATTAAACAATACGTTGTTCTACTGTCCTTCTCTAAAATTTGTTTATTATTTTCCCTATTCATCTCCGGCGTTGTTTTCTTCTTAATTTGTAATAAACGTATTAGGGAATCCATAAAAATATTTAGGCCGCGAAAGGGATCCTCATCTGTTTACATTTGGAAAGGAAAGACAGCGAAATGGAGAGGTTTGTGGAAGGAGATCCTGGGCCTGTGGGCGCTGAAAAGGGCCGTAATGCTAGAGTTGTTTATTCTAGCACGGGGACCTACTTCATTCCTTCGAGTAATGAGTGAGAAGTTTCAAAAAAGTTCACGCATTCTCTAAAGGAAAGGATCCCACCCAGAAGACTTTAATATTCCTCTAGAGCGCGCGAAAACCGCAGATAATACTGGCCCCTTGCTGTCTGAACCAACTGTACCTGAGAATGTTACTCCGCTGAATCTACATATGCGCTCCAAGACTTTCCATAATATAACACTTCCTCAATACATATGCCTGGCTAATGCAGGCTATGAAATATTGCTGCCAGCTTTTTGTATAACAAGAAGACAGAAAAATGAATGGAAAGAAGGTTATATATCGATTGCATATTTGTAAGGTTATGGAATTCAATCCCACAAGATATTTTCTAGTCCTGAAAGAAAAAATGGGATGAATTTGAAAGTTTTTTTTTATCGACATGACATGTAAATTGTCCCAGCTAAATCTGTTTTTCACTAGCTACAAGTCTGAATCAGGCACCCAGCCCTTCCACTTTACAGACACCAACCCTAGACCAAAGTTCTTGAGCATTACTTCGAGTAACTTGGTCTCAGAGTGAATCTTCATATACATGTACTGTACCTCTTGCTTGCATGGTAGAACTTCACGTACCCCTTGATATCAGTGGGAAACTTCACATGCCTCTTTTTATGACAGTGGAACTGCAGGTAAACCATAGTCTCTGACTTGAACTGCGTGTACCTCGTGGTCTCGAAGTGAATATTTACACACCTGTCTTTCTCAGAGTGAAGTTTCACGCACCCCTTGGTCTCAGAGGGAAACTTCACGTACACCTTGCTTTGAGTGAATATTTGCATATCTCTTGATCCGAGAGTGACACTGTACTTAACTCTTTGCCGCACCGGGAATTCCTCTTAAGGCTCCGTCCCATATTCTCTCTATCGGAATGTTTCAGTAGACTTCTTAAACAACCTGCTGTGTTCAGTCCTTGTTTTCCCCATTCTAACCACATATACAGCCCCTAATATTATCGTACATCTCATCACTTCCAAAAACTACGTGAACGATATAAACTTCTATTTTTAGGCGTGTTATTTGAGAAGCTGTCAGTTGCAAAGTTCATAAAGACCGAGAAGAAGAGGAAGACAGCTCGGCCGGTCTGGTGTCGTATGCTGCGTGTCGGGAGGTGAAACAGTAGATGAAGGCAGATAAATATTCTCAGTGATGATAACCTTTAAAATGTTTAATAAAAACTCACCAGTGGTACAGCGAATGCTGAAAATCTTGCCATCCAGAGCGAATGCACTCAGTATATCTTGGAAACATTTTATTGTTAACTTTTGGGAGTTCTTCCCCGGAACTTGTTGCAATTTCTCGGTGGATATTGTTTCTTAATTCTTCTAAAGTACGGCTATTCTTTTTATACAATATATATTTTAGCGTTCCACGCAAACAAAAGTTACAAGTCACTATGTTTGCTTGGAAATATTCTCCTGGAAACTGACACCGAAATTTTCTGCGATGTTTTCCAGAAGACTCAGGTTTGAAACAGAGTTGCGAAAAACACGTATGCTGTTGAATAGTGCACTTCACTGGAGTCCTGTATTTACAGCATTGAATGCTTAACTGAGAAATGCATTATGAGAAGCAGACGAGCATGCTGCTTCGTGGCGGAAGTCTCTCATAGCCGTCTGCTAATGTTACACTCACACGGCATATTTAAGTTTAGAAGCATTCCGAGATGTTTTCGTTGGCCGCGTACTCATCCGCTGTATTTGGCCTCCACGTTCCCCGTAATTTAACACTTGGTGAATTTCATTTCTGGGAAAGTTTAAAAAATTAAGTGTATACAATAAATCCTCACCTACTGGACGAACTAAGAAACCACATCCACCGCTAGATTTTAACGATATCTGAAGAAGAACTCCAGAGAGTTAATAAAGACGTTTTGCGTTGCTGTCAGGAGGGCAAAATTTTAAGATTTGCTCTAGCACTGTTAATTTCATACTAGGCTTTCTAAAGTTACTATCACTGCGATACTCTGTGTAGTTTACTTCACTGATTGTTACTCCTCCCAACACGCGCCACATGACGCAAGGCCGGCCAAGCGCCCGCCCGCTGCTTCTCGGTCAAGCAGGGAATGCTCCACTCTCTATATGCAGGTGACACTTCAATGAATGGATATGCAGCATTGGTGGAATTACATTGACAGGCTAAAACGGAATTACTCGGCGAGAAACTAACCTAGTGCCACTTTGCCCACTGCAAATCTAAAATATTGTGACCTCCTATTGATCCGGACGGCCAGCTTCTTTAACTGTGTCTCATATGGCCGTCTTTTTCGTCCTGCTGATGTCCAATAAATTTCTTTTTACTATGGTCACAGGTACATTATTCCTTTTTTTACATCTTGATCACCTGGGCATTGGAGTAATAAAAGCTGTTAACCTGACTAATCACATACATTTCCAAGTTTTAATCTTCCCCTGATTTCAATAAAAACCTCGTGATATTTTGATTCTACTTAGATGTAATTTATTTTGTCTCAACAATACTTTTACTTCACGAAAGTAGGTTCCTATAAAAGATTTTTCTTTGCGTCTCGCCGAAGATACAACTAGTCCTATTCACAGATCTTATTTTCATTAAACAGATTAGTTTAATAAACATTTTTAAGCTTATTCCCGCACTGTCACCTTCGTTATTACGTAAGCCGTGGCGTCGATCCATTAGCAGAAGCGACTCTTGGCTTCAGACAGATCTCTTGTGGCTCTTATCTAGACTTAGTCGCAACAAGAGTGGCTCAAGTTTCGGAAGAGTTTCACGATAATGTTTGTGGAGGAACTTGAGTATATTTTTGTATAATATTTAGTCTTGCATAAGCGCATATCAATAAGTTGCAGCTCTGAGTGTATGACGAAATACACGCTTGTTGCTGTTATTGGTCGCTGTTGTCCCTTGAAATAAGTCGCCTTCCAAGTTTATGCAAGGGCTAGAGCGTTTCCGCCACTGCTAGTAACACAGCTGGAACTGATTTTTTGGCATCAAATGTAGGACGGCCAGTGATTTTGCCTAAATTTCAGGGACACACTAGAAATGACATCCACGCAGAAGGGAATTTATTCTTGGATAAAGAAGAAGAAAACGCAAGAGGCCAAATCAGGCGTATGAGGGTGGTTGGGGATCACAGCCATGATTCTGGCGGGCAAAAATCTTTCTACTGGTTTAGCATATTGCGTTGGCACATGTTCTTGGTACAGCAATTAGTCCTGTTGCCCCCATTGTTCTGAAAGTTTTCGGTGGACTTATTCTCTCAATCGTTGCAAAACCTACCGTTGCTAATGCTGATTCACCAGTTGAACTGAAGGAAAAGTTCCTGATGAACTATGCCCACACAGTTTAATAACTCACCGTGCTCGTACTGTTTGAGCCGACTTGCCTCACTTTCTTCGAAAGCGGACAGGAGGGGCTTTTCAACTGAGAGGACTGTAATGTAGGTTCCGTATCTTAAGAAACCCCCAGAGATTAAATTTTCGTCGTTACTGACTTCACCCAAGAGTTCCTGCCACACAAACCACAGCTTTGATTCTGCTCGTCGGTGAACATCCGAGAGAGATCTGCAGACTTTTCAGCCCTTCCGTAGAATTAATTGGCCTGTTCCATACCAGAGGCCTCACTTGCTAGCCTTTTCCGAAATGGTATTATTCAGTCTTCATAGAAGAAAACGTGGACTGTGTCCACGTTTTCTTCTATGAGTCCTATGGAAGTACTACCTGAAATGTCACAACCTTCAGCCGAGGCTTTCCTAAGTTTTGATCGAGACACCCCCTCAATAGCCAGTGTTTTCCCCGTTGCATTGTCACCGAAGGCTGTCTTGAGGATTTCACACGTTTTCAGTGCGGTTTTGCTGCGTCTGAAGCGAAAGGTCAAGCAAATATCCTTTCTCCCTTTAATTACGCCATTATATAAAAGCGGGCTGCAGTGATGAAAACAACGAATACAAGAAAATGTTTGCTCCTTACAGCTAGTGTCGTAACTAAGCTGTGGCCTGAACGACCGAGGAGTTAGGGTTAAGTTCCTTAGCAGAGGCAAGAGACGGCTCTGCTCGACAGCTTACACACATGGTGTGGTTTGAACTCGGTCCCTTATAGCGTGTGTACTGGGAGCTGCTCTACCAGCGTGAAGCGGCCTTGGCTTGAAGCTGCACAGTCACGTCCATATATTGCCAAGGTCATGAATTAGCTGGGCTGTATCTCAAATCCCCTTCAATTTTATATAAAAACATTTTAAGGCCAATAAAAATTTTACCTACACTTCTTCAGTTTATACATGTTGCTCTGCTTCATTATGTGACTAGAGGAATATTCGAGTAGGCCTACGTGCAGGTTCCGTTGTAATCTAGATATCACTTCAGGCAGGGGTTTTGCCGTATATTGCGTTACGTTTACACTATAAGAGAGCCTATTATGTTCACGCATAACTTACGAGCATCGAAAACGTGTCGATAGTAAGAAATCATAAAGGCAGTGTGTTTAGAAGCAATATGAGCTGCTCAGCTCCAAACGCCCGTGTATTCACTTTGGCAAGATTTGGGCTATGTATGGGAAAACGTGCACAATACTCACCTTTATTTCTGGTACAGTTACAGTGGTCAGGGTCGGTTAGCCCCAGCACTGTAGTTTAAATACTTTTTGCTGTCGTCAATACATCTGTTTGTTATTCAGTGTCGTGTAATCAAAATTAAATTCTTGTCAAAAGTGGACATATTTGTTTCGAAAAGGAGTTCCTCATATGTAGCTGTAAATCAGAAATTCTGTCATCCGTTTTCAAATTTGCAACTCAAGCATAGAACACTTTTGCACTTTGAATCGTGGTTATATTACTGCAGCTCTGGGAACTTTGAATAATAATCCTGCCCCAAGTTTACTCTCCTGCTCCTACAAGTTTCTTCTCACTGTTGTTCGGGGAGCTCTCCAAAGCCCCGACCACCTAGTAAGGGCTGCATCTATGTCTTTACGTCTGTAGTGATAAATATCATTAGAGATCCTATCTCACTCTGCGTCTTGTGGTCGGTGATTTTGAGAACTGCACGGAAGAACCTATTATTGTTAATCGATTAATTTCTTTCATCTAGTACCTGCTCATGAAATTATACCCTTTATTTAACGCCTGAAAGAATGTTCAGGTGTATGTCAGAAAATCGAGTCTTGCATGTTCGCTAACAAAAAGTTGGCTATAAAATTATAGACTCTTAAGAAGGGTCATCTGAGGCGTAAAAGTTAATAAGGCACCGTGTTAATTGCAAACACCCGATGCTGACGGCTTATCACATTTGAAATATGTAGTAGAAAAGAGGATTTATATTTGAAAGAAAGAAACTCTTGTGTATAGGCTGTTACTTATATGGAAGTAATTATACCGTTACATTCTTGCAATTAGTGTCCAGGTTCATTTCTGAGAGGTCTTGGCTTTGATCCTCGGTCCTGTAACAAGTTACCTTGAGCCATGTCTCTGGTCGCTTCTTTTCAGTCCTGTGGGTAAATCTGGGAATGTACATGGACCAAAAGTGCCGCCATTTTAATATCATTCTTCCACCTACGTCTAGGTTTGGGATGTTACTTTATAGGCAGTTTTAATTACATAAAATTTTATGGATTATTTTTTGAATGACAAACATATGGAAATATAGGCCTAAATTTCTATTTAATTAGACTTTTTACTGTCTTACCAATGCAAAGTAAATTCCTTTTTTTAAAAAATATGTTTTCAAAATGTCCTAAAAATAGGCTTCTCTGTCTTTTCTAGAGATAGGCCAACTGTCATAAATTTTACCTTATAAATTATAAATCAATATTTCATTAAGTAAATTAGAGGATGTAACTATGGCTACGGCAGATAATTTATAATACGATAACATTAATAAAACATTACAAAATCGTAAGCTGGAATCATCTTCTTATAATCACGGAAATGGAGCAGACAACAGCTGGCGTCAAAGAGGGATTACCTTGCAGGTCAACTAGATTCAAAAGGCACCATGCTTTACAGGCAACGGATATTTATTCAGGCTTCTACCCCCTACGTTTTATATAAAAAGCTTTTGTATTAGCACCATATTCTGTTACACCAGACAGAAAATTTGAGAAATGTAGAAATATTTCTCTCTGCTTATGTCTTATTTTGACGTTATTTTGGATCATATATTTAATATCTTGAGGCTATATTTCTACAATTTGCAGCATTATTCAAAATCCAACAATGCAAATGAAACATTCAACTTGACGTTTACTATGTCACTGTATTCCTGCAGAATAGGTCCTATGTGCCTCTCATTGACCGTCAACCCACAGAACTTACAACAGCTTCTTGCAAAACTCTCAGAAATTGATCAGTTACTCTTTACTAAGATTTATGTGTGTCAGATTTACAACAGATCTGGATTATTCATTGTAATTCGGTTTACAATATTTGTATTCATTTTACAACACATACATGATATATGTACACGCATTCATAGGGATTTTAGCTCATTATACTGAAGAACAAATTTAAACTTTTTGTCTTGCCCCTGGATGTAAATAGGTGACTCTTTATAATTTGAACCCAAATCTGAAAAAGAAAATACACTATCACCTCACTTTTTTTTTTGAACTTCATTTCGTGGTTTTTGGATTTTCAATGATTTTTGCTATATTTTACTAGAATCTAAAGTTGTGTAACTGGGTCCGATGGTTTAAAATCACTTTTTCTTTTTGAAATAAACATAAGGAATTCAAAAATAGCGGTAAGAATGCGGTACCAAAAAAAACTCGTGCAATTACATAACAAGAATTTGAAAACAAATGTTTGGTTTAACTCACGCTTAAAACCTTTTCTGTGTAACTCCGTCGTTTGTAACTGGCGATAGACACATCTTCAACAAGATTCCAACAATAGTCCGCTAACAAGTTCTGTGACGACTTTCCTGCATATCTTTTCTCCATGGTGGAAATATCCCGATGGAAACTTTCCTCGTGTTCGTCGCTCGCTGCGCCCAGGTTCGGAGGGAAGAAGTCCAAGTGGGAATGTGAAAAATGAATCTTCAGTGACATATTATACACCATAGTCCGGTATGCGTTCAACAAGTCCCCAACAAATTCCTTGTAGTTTTCGGCTTTTACGTTTCCAAAAAAATTTATACAAACTGCTTTGAACGTGAACCATACAGATTTCTCAGTTTCCGTCAACAGGTGTACAAATAGATCATCATTAAAGATTCCACGAATTTGTGGTCCACTAAAGATGCCCTCTTTTAATTTAGCGTCACCAAGTTTTGGACATTTATTTTTCAAGCACTCAAATCCCTTACCATGTTTGTTCATAGCTTTCACGAAGTTTTTCATTAACCCCAATTTAATGTGTTGTGGCGGCAACAAAATCTTATTTTTGTCAACTATCGGTTAATTTCAGACATAATTTTCCCCTGGAACTGAGTCTTCTCGCATGGGCCAATCCTTAATATTGTAATGTTTTTCTTTCGCTCGGCTGTCCCATTCACAAAGAAAACAACAAAACCATGTATAGCCAGACTGCATTTCCAGGAGTAACCCTATGACTTTAAGATCTCCACACGTTTTCCATCCATATTTTGAGTAATTTATACCTTTTAAGAGCAAGTGCATAGTCTCGTATGTTTCCTTCATGTGGACAGAGTGGGCAATCGGTAGTGACAAGTGAATATTTCCGTTGTGTAGCACCATCACCTTTGAAATAAATTTAGACGAATCTACAAAAATTCTCCATTCTTTAGGGTTACGTGTACATCCCAGCTCTTGCAGAAGTATTTCTACATTATTACAATAGACTAATTGGCAGTCCTTAGGAAAAAATTATGACAATGATTGCTGGCGTTCCATGTATGACACCTTGCTGTTACAAATTCCATCCCTGTAGAAGAGAAGCCAAGATTTCCCCCTGCATTTTCGAAAGATTGAGGTCTGCCACTGGATCTTTAAATTCAGACTGCGATATAAGATGAGGTACAGTTACTTCCGGGAAATGAGGGTCCGTATTGGAACATGAAGGTCCAGTTTCGTCTTCTGGAGAGGTGCTGGCTGGTTCTTCTTTATGAAGGGTCCATTGTTGAGGTCACTTAGGAATTAGTAGGGAAACATCATGTTTAACAGGTCTTAGGGCTGAAGGAATAGTGGAGTAAATTACGGTATGTTTAGATTTTGAATTATGGCGATCTATTTTTGTTCAACAAAAGTAGCAATTGGTAAGATGATCCTCCTGTTCTCTCCACAATATACGGACTAGGAAAGGCATTGACTGGTGAGTGCCAATGAGCCAGCCACGTAAATATTGCGAACGTCTAACGCAGCATGAATATGGTGCCCAGCTCTTGTCCTGATCCCCAAATTTACAGCCAAAATATAAATCATACACCTTCTTCACTATACCAGTAATGGACTTTCTCTGCGACTTTGGGGTGATTTCACCACAGACGTAAAGAACAATTTCGGCCAATTAACACATTTACGAGATATGGCGAACATAACAACTCAACAAAGTAAACCTATGTTATTATTTTTCTTAATATTCAAATGAACTACGCGTAAATTCACACTATCACACTTTGGTTCACAATTTCAGTGATCAAGGCGAAAACAAATTCTCCCAAAAGAATGTTACCGTTGAAACTGTCTAGCTGGGTGAGGCTTTCCGGCATTGCTCACAGAAGGGTTAGGAACACCTGCGTTTTGGAGGTATAAAGGGATGCTTTTCTGGGACATTTTGTAGTGCCCTTTTAAAACTTTGTGATGGGATGTTTTGAGAGATAAACACCTTATTTTGTGCTGTGGGAAAAACCTTGCTTTGGCCGACCAAAATTTCCTGCCAGTTGTACCACAGCAGGGGACTTGCTATATTGTTGTCCGGCGGTAAGGTAGGGAAATGTGTTTTGGAATTGAGTTGTGCAGGAGGTGAGTGTGCTCGACGTGCCGGCTAAGACGGAGGTACCTGCGTGCTATGTGATAACAGATTGCAGTCAATTAAGTTTATATAAGTGTATATATACGTAAATAAATTGACATTAAAATTATTCATATTATAACAGTGGTTAGACTTAACCTTTAGGGTACCACCGTCCTCTATACGGGACGGCATTTAAACATCCTCTAGGCTCCACCGTCCTTTATAAAGGACAGCGAGAACGCCAGCCATTTAAATACGTTGCTCTCCACGCCATGGAAACATATAGAGAATCAAAATATAGCTTCACGCATTTTTAACACCGCAGCAGACATTTCTTTGGTCAGCTTAATGCTCCGGCCTATTTACTCCAGGATAGAACCCGGTTATCCCTGTGCATACAATGCTGTTTGTACCTACGGCCTGTAAGGAAGTTTGTGGGAAGGCGGTGAAACTTGCTTTATTTTTCCTGCTGTGATCATTGGGTGTGTTTTTGTATGAATAATGGTTTAGTCTGGAGAGTGTCAATACACAGCTCTAGGGTTACAACGATAATGTGGCTACTAACAGCAATAAGCGGACCTTTATCTGCAACCTCTTCGTTTGAACGGCCCCCATTCAGAGCTCGGGACACTGCGTTGCATTTCTCAGACTCGTTGCCGAGTTTACACAAACAATGTTGCTGAGGGAGTTTATTATTTCTTCTCAGAAAGCATTTCGCAGTGGTGTGAGTGGTGGCTAAATAATGAATGGACCCAACCAAGGTCGCTGACGCCCGGAGAAATATCTGAAGTAATTTTTGACACTGAGAGCAAAGAAGCTTGGATGTCAAGTGACGGCATTACAGATATTGGAAGGGCCTGGGTGGGGGGGGGGGGGTTTAACGGGGACCAGGGGTGTCACAGCAACAACTGGACGGCAAGACACTAACCTGTCACGACTCTAGCAGCTCAATTTTGCCCAGTGCCTGGGGTGAAGAGGATGATGGTGACAGTGAGCCAGGTCAACAGACTCAACAGCGAGCAACCCTGCGATGGGCATGCCTCCCTTGCCCTCAGAGAATTATAGTACAAGCCTATACATGGGGCCGCAGAAGAAAGGACTATGAAGCGTCACACATAAATGACGGCTGTGTGGATAAGACAGAAAGAATGGCAAACAGCTATTCCGTCGGCAGTAGCTCATTCAAAAGGACAAAAAAAATTGTTTTTCCTCCTGCTGGACCTGGATATTCTCAACAGTTCCATTCATCTTTCCTCAAGGAGGGGTAAGCAACGTTCACACTGAGATTTTCAATTGACCCTCGTGAGGAATATGTTAGCACACGCTGCACCAGAAAGGAGAATGCGAAGGCCATTAGGTAGACCACAAAATATTGAAGCACATGTCGCTGGTCTCGGAGTCAGCAGCAGCAAACACTGGCCTGTGCCGTCTGGTGTCGCGTAAGCACGGCCAGCGGTGTAACACGAAAAGTTTGCGTAAAGTGCCGAGAGTGTGAAGTCGGACTGTAAGAACATGTTCTAACGAATACTACACCAAGGCACAACTGTAAGAACCACAAGTGAGGCCACCTAAGCAAAACTGGGGGCTCATACCGAAATGTAAGTGAAAGAAACTGAAATTTTTGAGTATTCTGTAAAATTATTTTGTGTATTTACGAAATAACAATACTTGCTGCTTTCTCGAAGACACGCAAAAAATATCTCTGGCTTATTGCCCACAAAGTGCCACTTAACTCATTATTTAATCTTGTTTGGTTCACATAATATAAAGGTTTTTTGTAAACCGTGTGAAAAATGTAAATGGCTGGCGGAGAAAAATGTGGTACGCGAAGGCGGTCTGTGGGTATTTAAATATGACCGCCAAAAGGTTAAAAAGTCCGACTTGGGAGCTTACACGTCAAATATTCCCTGAGATAGAGCATGAGAAACGCGAGCTAGTACGTTCTGCTTAGCACGTAAAGGAAAAGTCGGCCAAATTGAGGAAAAGACGGTAAAAGCGAAGTGGCGACCAATTGCGGGGCACGATAAGGAGTGAGTCTGCCACAGTGAAGTGTGTAACAAAATCATCAACCGGACAGAGAGCAGAACTAAAATAATAGCTAAGAAAAAAGTAATTCTACATCGAAGCAACTCTGACACCAGAATATGAGGAGTTGTGGAACGCCGCTAGCTGGAAGACGAGACGTCGAAGACGACTTAGTGGCACCTACGTTCACCGCAAGACTAGAGGACGGCGGCCGGGGGAGAAACAGAGGCAGATCTCCACGAGGCTCGAACAGCGGACTTCAGATGAGGTAATTACCAGCATCAGACAGCAGCACACAAGCGGAACCGAACGGCGAGGAACGAGACTGAAGACCAGCAGCGGGCAGCCGTCAGATGACAAGAGCCGCACGCGATCACCGAGCACCAGGCAACAGAAGTCATTACAACGGTATTGACACAACTGCATCTTTAGTTGAATCAATTGTGCAACAAATGTAGGTGAAGGTGCTTAATTATTATACAAAGTGTAGATTATTGTTGTCTGTGTCAAAAATTTCCATCATGACGGAGAGGCAATTGCGTAGTAGGTGCATTTCCGTAGTAGGGAATGTCGATGAAACTATCGCCGGGACTTGTTTCATGGAGTCCGAAACAAATAATGCTAGCCAGGAAACTGAACTAGATAGAGCTATTGTAGAAACCAATGTTGAAATGAATAATGGCCTTGATAGACATGTTAAGGATTCTTCTAATTCAAGTGACAATGTTGTAATGTCAGCAATACAGTTTCAGGAGTTCATGAGTAATGTAATGAAAGGGTTTGACGACTTAAATTCTAGGATTGAATCAGAAAACGTTAAATTATCTGCAAACATAAAGGCAGTAATTGAAGAAATGTCAAAATTGAAACTGCAAACAGAAATTTTTCAGACATGTTGACAAAACAATTCAGAGTGGAAAACGCTAAGCTTAAGGAGGAATTATCTAGTAAACTAAAGTCGGGAGTTTTGAGTTTAACTGAAGCCATAAACCAGCTGCGTAAAGATGCGGATCTGGAAGTTAATAGTCTTAACCACAGTGTGGAACTGCATGTGAGAAGATGAATGATAGAGTGAAAGAAAACATGAGTGTGACTCAGAAACAGATCGAAAGGGTTTCCCAGGAAATGAATAGCAGAACTCGCAATGTAGGGGCAGATTTAGCAGAGCATACACGTGTATTACACAAACAACAATGATGTAGTAGCCGTTAGGCAAGAAGTAGGGCAGTTAAGAGAGCAGACTAGTAGTAAGCCAACAGAAGAGTTTAAGACAGCAGACAAGGTTGCAGAGTGTAGTAATCAGATTCTGGCAAAGAAAGCACTTTATTGAAGTTTCAGAAAGTAAACCATGAAATAGAGATTTCGAAGGCAGGATTAGCTTCTAAGCAGACCAGTGAAAATCTGTCAGCTAGTAGGGTAAATATGGAACAAAACCAAGTAGCGAAGACAGCTAATGCAAGTCAAAGCGCCATTACTCCATCAGCCAGTGTGGGCAGTAATAACCTTACTGATCAAGGGAGTGTGAGTGAGGTGAATGGTTGTAATAATATGTCTGCCTATGGTGATGTTACCAGTGTTGAACTGTCTCATTTGAGCAACACTGCTGTTGTAAATGCAACTTCTCAGATGCCTGTCAATCAGGACTCATTAAGACAACTAAGTCTACCATCTTTTTCGGACAGTAATAAAAAATGTGCCGTCACTTTTCTGCGAGATCTGGACATTTACTTTAAATCAAGAAAGTCCCTGAAGATTTAACATTGCCTCTTGTTTTACGCGCTGTTAAGGACCCTTTTGCTCAGAATTGGGTTAGTTCAGAGTATCACAAGATACACTCGTATCAGAATTTCAAGTCCCAGTTTTCTAAATTATTTTGGAATGAGTTGGAACAATCTAGGGTTCATTGCCAAATTTACCATGGGAGGTATGACAGGAAGGGAGGGGAGTCCATGACCGAACACTATGTCCGCTATGCCAGCCTTGCGACAAACTTGCAGCCACCATTGACAGAATATGACTTAGTAACACGACTGACTTCGCATTTTTCCATGGAAATTCAAAGCGCCGTGTTAGCTGCGAACTTGAAATCGTCTCAGGAAGCATTAGCATTCTTAGGGAGAATGCAGTCACTAGAAAATTCGCGAGAGGCCTATAAGAACTCGACACAAGAGAATAACCCAAAAGATTTCGAAAGGGGGCAGCAAGAGGTGATGAAGTCACAAACTGAGAAGAACGGTTGTGGCTAGATCCAGATAGGCAGAGACCGATACTCAAAGAGAAAAAGGTGCATATGAGAAGTTGTATTGCATTGCATTGTATTGTGTTGTATTGTATTGTATTGTATTGCGTTGTATTGCATTGCATTTTATTACATTTCGTTGTATTTTTACGAAAAGTTACTAATAATTGTGAACCAAATACTTGATTTGACGGTAACTTTAAGCAGACCACACTGGAGTAAGTTAGCTTATTTCCTAATAATTAATTTGAATGATCGCACGTAATCAGGGCAGAAAAGTAGGAAGGACAGAAGCCAACAGCTTGGCGACTGCAGTGTAAAATTGTATAAGCAATTTATGAGCGTTCTTGTATTAATGTGCATGTATGTCGTGCTGTGATAACTCAGTTGTGTAGGAAAGGAAGTCTGTGACTTGCTTAATCGCACAGCTGGATACACGGGGATGGAGGAATAAAGGACGTGTTCACAAGTGCTTAGTGAATTTAGAAACAAGTGTGTAAATGAGTGAATCAAGACGGTGGTCTGTGAAAGAAGTCGAAGCTCTACATTAAATACCAAAGTGTAAAAAGGGGAATGAGTAGAATGGTGCAAAAGTCGAAAGAGCTAATATTAATAGTAATCATAGGAAATGACTTGCAACAGTAACAAAGAAATGTTGAATTAAATTATGCATATTCTGCGATTCTTTACTTCCTTCATTACTCATAATACAGTAGAGCATACATCTCCAGTTGACTGATATGTATGCCTTCATGTTTGATTTTCAGTAATTTAGTATTTAGTGTATTCAGTAAGTCGTATTTAATTGTTTGTAGTTAATGATTTGCAACCCATCTTCACTGCAAAGGGATAAGAGGTAGATGTTAAACGGGAGTGTCTTCCCAGGTTGTCCTTGACTGAAATTCTTAATTTTGTAACGTGTGTCTTAATGTGTAAGTGTGCAAGATCAGTGTAAGGTTGGCGGCAATCTGAAGTAATCACATCAGTCCCTACGTACTGAATGAGTATTCAGAGCGGGAGTTTATGTTACCGTTGAAACTGTCTAGCTGGGTGAGGCTTTCCGGCACTGCTCACAGAAGGGTTAGCAACGCCTGCGTTTTGGAGGTATAAAGGGATGTTTTGCTGGGACATTGCGTAGTGCTCTTTTAAAATTTTATGATGGGATATTTTGAGAGATAAACACCTTATTTTGTGCTGTGGGAAAAACCTTACTTTGGCCGACCAAAATTTCCTGCCAGTTGTACCACAGCAGGGGACTTGCTATATTGTTGTCCGGCGGTAAGGTAGGGAGATGCGTTTTAGAATTGAGTTGTGCAGGAAGTGAGTGTGCTCGACGTGCCGCCTAAGACGGAGGTACCTGCGTGCTATGTGATAACAGATTGCAGTCAATTAAGTTTATATAAGTGTATATATACGTAAATAAATTGACATTAAAATTATTCATATTATAAGAGTGGTTAGACTTAAAAGTCCGACTTAGGAGCCTACACGTCAAATATTTCCTGAGATAGAACATGAGAAACGCGAGCTAGTACGTTCTGCTTAGCACGTAAAGCAAAAGTCGGGCAAATTGAGGAAAAGACAGTAATAAGAACGTGCGGTACGTGAAGACAGAGACGCTTACCACTGCGGAAAACAGATCTTCACGAAAGAACAAGATCAACTGAACTGACAAACCATATTGAAACGTTGGGTACAATATGCTGTGTTCTCCTCCCTAAAACCCTGAACGTGTCTTAAAACTGAGGGAAGAATAAGCTCTGTGTTTCGGATTGTACGCCTGGCTGCGCCTATAAACCTGCCGACCGCAAGCGCTTTCTGCACTACATGTGTCTCTTCCTCGGAAATTTAGGTGTTATCGCAAAACGGATTTCAGATCTGTAATCAGCGCAAAGAAATACACTAAAATCACCTAATTTTACTTAGGGGCAAATTTCATTGCTCGATGGTGTTATGCTGCTACAAGGCCTTGTTTCAAGTTGTGCCTTTGTTCGTTAAATCTATCGTGATTTTACAGTTCGTGAATTTAAGGCTAGTTCTAAGAAACAAATACAGATATCGTAATTCTGTGCTGAAAGCTTTGCCATTTTTTTCATAGAACTTTACAAATTTGTATTATTATAATTCGAACCTCATGACGCCTATATAATATGAAGCAGTTAGTAAATGAAACTACAGAACTGAGACAAAAAAAGACTTTATCAAAACACCCAGGGTTTCGTAATTTGAAAATCATATAGCGTCAACTTTAAGATGTCACTTTCCTAATTAATTCAACTTACGGTTATTCACTTCTATCTGCAGTAGTCTTTTTGTTTATAAGTATCATTTCAGCCACAATTTATACATCGGAACTGAAGAATATTGATTTTGACAAGAACTCCTATGCAGTCCTCTTTTATGGTGTAGTTTCTCTTTAGTTTCTTTGGTAACCATGTAAGTGTCTTGCAGTCTGGCTGTCTTGCAGTCTGGCTGTCAGTACAAGCAGTCATTCTCCTACCATAGTCCAGAAAGTCGCTCTACATCATGGTATTGATGGTGAAATTGTGAATGAACTGGAGGTGTTCGCAGACTTGCAAGTCATGAAATCCGGATTCACATTGAAGAAGGATTTCCATTTATATGTGGTATTATTGGTGTTACATTTTCATATTTTTTAGTAATTTACTGTTCTGAAAATAATGTCCTTAAAACCAGAGTATGTAATTTTAAATACTTGTTTTGAACATAACAATTATTCCCGAAAATTTACAAAAAAACTAATCTAGGTCCCTATGTCGCCTTGTGATTTATTTTACGCAAACCCGTCAGTGTGATGTATGTAGCATTTAAAATAAGCTTGGCGGCTTTCATGGCTGTTGGTGTGAAGATTATTGGATATAAGGGCATGCACTCTACGACAGAGGAGCCAAGGATTCTGAGGATAGAAAATGGAGGCATCGCGTCTGTTCTCGAATTCGGTAGTCAAATTGTACGACGTCGTATTTCAGAAGATAGTAATCGGCGTGCTTAAAGTCTAAATACTTTCGTCTATTGTGATAGAAAATATTTAATATTACTGTCTTTATTATTTAATGTTATACATATTCCATGCAGCTGTTTTCTACATATCATTTTTTTTCACATTACAGGGCAAAGCTTAGTTTTTTGCGATCCTACATGTTTCAGTCACATATTGTGGCCATCATCAGAGAGATATAATATTACAAAGACTCATGCATCTTATCGTATGTGCTACAACACGATCACTCATGGAATAAACGTGCCAAAATTATGCAACAAGTAAAATTCATAAATTAGATATTTCGTAGTAGCGAACAGTTCCTCAATAAAGAAGGCTTAGAACGCCACGCATGCTCTATAACAGCCGTTCCTAATCGTGAACTTGTAAGGGGGAAAAAATAGAACTTTATTGCACTAACGTCTAACTGAAATTGAGCTTTTCATTCAAGAAAGAATCCAGACAGCAAGTTAATTTATGGTTTCTATACTCCAAAAATGTTTGTTGACTTAATAAGACTCACTATTTCTCTTTTATAAATTTAAATACGTTTCTTCTGAGAAGGGGTCCGGAGGTTTCACCAGACTTTCAAAGGGATCCATCGCACAAAAAACGTTGAGAACACCCGCTCTATAATGTAAGTATATCACACAAAAAATTCACGAAAACACAAGGACAATTAAACGTAAGTAACAAAAAAGTGGTATGCGTAGATTAACAGGTACACAGAAAATATTTTTCAGGAGGAACAATGCGATTTTCGAAAAGGATGGAGCTGTAGGGATGCAATTTTTACTTTGCAACAAGTTATGGCTAAACGAAGAGTGTACAGTTTACTCACCTACATTTTATTTATTGGCTATGAAAAAGCATATGACAGTAAACCGAGAAATGTTATGGAAAATTCTAACAGATGATGGAACACCAACCAATATAATTGCAGCAACATAAAGCTCAAATAAGAATACAAAAATGTGTATTAAACGTCCAAATCATAAACTCTATAAAATTTTGAACACTAATAAAGGAGTAAGACAGGGTTGTGTGCTGTCTCCAACACAAATTAAGTTGTACATAAATCAACTAATATGAGAATGGAAATCCGCCACCACAACTGGATTTAAACATGTAACAGTAAAATACTCGAAACAGTGCTATGTGCTGATGACCAAATAATACTAGCAAACACAGAAGGGGAACAGCAAATTGCAGCAAACGCACTAAACAAATTGCTTGAAAATACAACATGAATATATCAACTACCAAAACAAAGGCTATGGCTATATGAGGCAAGAATATACAAAGAGCCAAAATTGTTATTGGTCATACAATTATTGAAGAGGCAACGGACTTCATGTATCTAGGAAACGTGATTTCCGAATTTAAAACAAATATTACAAAAAAATACACCGGTATAATAAAATAAATGGCACTACCAAAAGACATTTTGGTAAAAATATGCTCCCAAGCACCAAATTATGACTTTACAATATTTGTCCAAAGCAGCGTTGAAAAATGGCAATGAAATCTAAGTTTTAAATAAAAGAGAATATCAACAACTAGAAGCAGCACAAATGAAATTTCTGAGATCACTTTGAGGACTGACAAGGTCAGACCATCAATGGGATTCAAACAACTCGAGAAAAACTAAAAATAGAACACATAGTAATGAAATTCAGAGCTACCGAAAGAATTAGCTGCAACATGTTAAAGAGGAATACGCAGGAATACCCAGGATGGCACTGGAATATCAACCAAAGGCAAACGCAACATAGATCGACCACAAACAAGGTGGAGAGACCAACAGCATCTCCAAGATTGAGTTTCCACAGGAGAGGACACAGGTGTCCTACACCTGTTAACGTTCATGATGACGATGTGTACAGTATACATGGCAGTAGTACAGCTACTCTAGACTGAAATAAAGTAAAGGTAACGGTTTCCGTAACAAGACACGAAGACTCAGAGAGAAGGTGGAATATTGGGCTTCCTTCCTTACTCTGATTTTCGGCAAAACCAGGAGGGCAGAGTTGTCATTACTGCGCGCTAGGCGCACTTTAGTCCCAAGGAAGTTCCCTGGGACTCATTCCTGTTAGAAGCTCAGTGGAAGCCAAGCCTACTGAATAAGGACAGAAAGAATAGGTCCCTGCAAAATCTTCCAAGGACCCTACAGGGGATCTAAAACGGAACTTGCCGTCTTGTGTCACAGCGCCCCTGGACTGAGGTAGGCTAGAGTAAATACACGTAACGTGTCTTGATATTTGAATTTTATTACTCACTTTTTAAGCGGGTATCTGTATTTTACGATATTTTAAAGTATTTCTTAAAAATAGCCACACAGTACCATTACAGTTAAGTTTTGTGTAAAATGGAGTTGGGTTGTTCAAGCTGAAACGAGCCTCATTATACATAACTCCTGCTGTAAAAGGATATATTTTGTGTACGTTAATTGTAAATTTCTATACGTGAGAAAAGCCGAGAAAACGAGTCGGCAACATCAGCCGAGCAAAATGGTACGACAGGAACAACGTAAGCTCATTTTTTGTCACATATCAGGCCACCATTTTCTTTTGTCATGGACAGAAGTGCTTGTATTGTCTCGAATGTTTTCGACTTGCATTTCGGATATGAGGCCTATGTCCAACCGATTGTAAAAATGACGTCACAGGCGAGTTAAGCTGGTAGTCTTATTAAAGTTGTGATAAAATGCATGTAACGCTGATACTGAGAATAAAATGCAGTTCTTCTTATAGTCCGACATATCCGCTGTTTCAGTCCTGACGGTGCCACACTATGGAATGCCTACTCTCGCAAGTTTGTGGCAAAGCGATAAAGAGCAACCATATTAATCTCTGAGACTTGAAGTTCAGCTAAATGATAAGGCTATATAAAAGATCAGTTCCAAAGTCACAGAGAAACATGTTCAATATCTATGACAAAGATAAATCCGCTTGTACCATTCAAGGGAATAATATTTTTTATTGTGGTAAACATGGGGGAAACTGCCTCGTTCTAAGTATGAATAACAGACGCAAAAAGTTTCATCGTGCTTCAGAGTTAATAGATGATTCATTTATATTATAAGTAACCACGATAAAACACACTTTCCTAGAAGACAACTAGATATTCTTGAAACTACTTCGTCCTCAGTTTTCAATCTATATTTACTTTGTTCAGTTCGCTGTTGTTCCTCGGATAGCTGAGCTTTCCAACCGGCAGCCCAACAACCAGCAGCATTTCTTCTCTCTGTGGCTGTGGCCAAGTGGCGCACCCAGCACACTGTGTACACAAATATTTCTGTCTGTCTTCCTGCAAGCTTGGCTGTGGTAAATTATGATCTTGATTAGGGGACTGTATCTACGAGTGTGCTCTATTTTGTTGTGGTCAACGATTGTAATTTACTGTGCAATTCGAGTGAAAATTCTGAAGAAGGCACACATAAACAATCAGTGGAACCACCAGAAAATTCACTGGTTTCTCGAATTAGTGCAAGTTGTTCATGTGTCCACTCTTCTTGTGTGGGACAGGAACAAAGGTTTTCTTCAAACGTAGAGTTTTGGTTGTTATTGTCATTACTGGCTTCACCACCAAATGCGCTGCTTCCAATATAATCTGAATACTCGTCTACAATCGGATCTTCTAGCACAGTAAATCCATTCGGTTCTGAACACAAGCAGTCGTAATTACCAGCAGTCCAGTTGCTTCGTGTTTCATAATTCACCACTTCTTTGTCGGATCGGTTAAAGAATCCAGGACACTCACAGTTATCTGTGTTTTATGACTGGGCCTGAAGTGTTTCTAACGAAAACGTAGTTGATTCAGAACAGCCACAGCCCTCAGAACTATCAGAAATATTACTTGTTGTTTGTGCTAAAGCAAGTGTTTCAGAAGTCGGTCCGTCTGTCGCTGGAGTCACAGGTAGCCTTGTTAGCGCTGTCATTGCTAGGAGGACGGTGTACATAAGCTGCTGGTGGCTTCCACTTGCTACCTGCACTTCCAGATGTGCTAGTTAATTTAATATTTGTCGAGCTGAAAACATAAAATGATTAACCTTATCAGGCAAAGAGTAGGAAATTTTCGATTGTGGTATTCTGGATTATGACAGCGCGTATTCCAATGAGTTACCGGTGACATATCAGATGAATGTGCTGCTTCCATCTGCAGGGTAAAGTGAAAGAACAGGCAAAATACAAGACACGATAAACCATTAGAACCGAGTGTTCTCCGTACACGTGCACGTACATTATAGGTATGTTAATTGGCTTTTTTGTTAAAATATTTTTAAGAAGACAATATTTCTGGCTGTATTATTTTCCTCAGTTGAAACCTCGTACATGTTCGAGGAAAAATTGAATATTTATAGCTCTTTATCGATGAAAATTGTAGCTGGTAACGCTTTATTTAACTAGTGATACGGTCAAACAGCCTACAAAATTAATTCTTGATGCAGATTATAAAATAATCCCAGTATGTCTTCTTTTGACACAGACGTATTTTCCGCTGGTGTACTCACCCGAACCCGGTGACTATTTTGCTAGACTCTCCAGGATTGTTTACGAAGTCATCTGCAAAGAAAACAGCTGTCAGCGCTTCGTCTCACTGTATCATTGTTTATCAGCCATATTCTAAAATTTTATTTTCAAATACACTTTCCCGACAGTTGATTGTATTGAAGAAAATTTTAACCAAAGTGTGATATAGCTGCACACATTGCGTCCTACATATGTTCTTTCGTTCCTACTAATAGACATTAATGTACGTATCCTACACCAGTAGGTATAGGAAGAGAAGCTTTACAAATTCTATTCTCGTCGTTAACACTGAATATGGTATTACCTAAATTTATTTCATTTAGGTATCAAATTCGTCAGGATTAAATGTCTCGTACACGGCTATTTACAGAACGTCACGTACGAATGATATCAGTCCGTCCTCATCCGCCTTCATAAGGTTCCGTGTTCAGATCAGTTTCTGGATAGGGGCTGTTTGGATGAAGTTCTGGGATGTTATCCTTGGTTCTGGCCAGACAAATAAAGGAAAAGTACCACAGATTCCTGCAGGACACTATCGTTTCCTTGTGTTTTTTTTAAGTTCACAGATCATCTTAATATTCTATTGTACCATCAAATATTGGGAGTGTCTTTAAACAAGCCATATATGTCGCTCTGCCTTTACAGCTGTCCTGAGCGTCGCAGCACGGGATATCCAGGCGGATGCAGGCTGTATATGTGATAAATGTGTTGTGGTCAGTACCACAATTAAAGACAGACACTCTGTATACAATGTCATTGATAAGTTATGCAGACAAAATGTATGAGATAATTTCTTATGCCCTTGTGATCGGAAATGTTTCTACCAACATGGGTTCTATTCACAATGGTTATGGTGCTAAAGGTGTTTTCTAATTCCCCAAAACGCACTCCAGTAAACCGGGCATAAAATTCGTGGATTTTATTTTGTGCCATGCAGCTTTCAACAAGTTTTTTTTACTACTGAATCGCATGTGATATAAACAAATTTCGGAATTATCTGTTGCTTTTCCACATCTTTCTTCCCACACGATTCGGGTAGCCAGTGTGTTTGTCATTGAAGTTTAGAAGAGTATGCCGCCAATTAGGACGGTGTTTCGTAAGGCGGGAGGTAGAAGCGACGTACTGTACAATACGTATAGTTCACAAAGTATTTTTCTCTCAGTATATCTGTCAGGTTAGCCACTTATATTTTCAATTGCAGAGTATGCGGACATGGTCCATGTGTACGGTTTTTTTGGCCATAAAGCATTTCATGTCATAGCTGAATAACAGCGACGTTTTCTGAACCGTAGAATACAAACCCAAAAGTCGTTATTCAAGTTTACCAGACATTAAGAAATACAATTAGGTTCACGATGTTCGCGTTAGAGCTGAGCATCAAGTTAATCAAAGATTCGATGTAAAAGGAAACATTTTTCAGATGGTAGAGGCTAGTCCACTTGGTAGTAAGAGAAGAATTGCAAGACGTCTTGATACTCCGCATAAGATATTATGGAGAACACTGCATGTACCAACACCACGTGCAGCGACTGCAACATATGGTGCCTGGTGATTTTGCCAAGAGGCCGTACTTCGGCACGTGGTTCAATAGCAATCACCGGTTGCACGGTTACATCCTATTTACTGACGACGAAAAATTCGATCGCGGCGGTGTCCATAATACATTTCTTCTATGTGGTCAAATGAGATTCCCTATAGCACTGTGGAAGGGAACTTTCGTATGCGTTTCAGTGTCAATTCGAGTACGTAGTGATGATATTGTGATTGGTCCTTCCCCCTTTGAAAGCAGTCTTGCAGGAGATCTGTACATACGACTCAGGCAGGAAGAATTCGCCAAATTTTGGAGGATGTATTTTTGAATAAACGAGGTGTTATGTACTTCAAACATGAAGGAGCACCTCTTAAATTTCGCTTGGAGTTAGAATTTTCCTTAACGATCATTTCCCTGGGTAATTTCTCGGGCGTGGGATTCGCCACATTTGGCTAGCCAGGTCTCCATATTTGAATTATTGTGTATGGCGATGAATAGCCAAGGGCCGTGCAAGGTTGACAACTCTCGTTCCCTATTGATTGGGGAAGTTCAGTATCCGTGAGCGTGGCCAGTAGATGGATGGGTAACCGCCGTCCTCGGCGGTCACCCATCCAGCTACTGGCCAAATGCTGTTGGCGCTGCCGGGTTAGCGACTCACTACCAGTGTCTAAGCGAACAGTCTATCTCGGCAACTCAAGCAGAAACGGTTGCAAAAGGTATTGGGCACACAGGTCAAGGTACACGCCCCTGATGTTTAAAGCATTCAAGGAATGAAGTTCGGACGGCGAACTGCATTGCAACGTAGCATTTTGAATGAGATAGGGGAAGCTGAACGAACAACGCGCGCTTTTAGAAACAGATCTGTGAGGTGTGTTGCGGCTAAAGCCTGGATTTTGTAAAACATTCCTTAAACATAGGTTAATGTCAAAAGAGGCATGAAGTAAAATTTGTACGTTAAATTTATCAGATAATATATTTTTATTATTACATTCTGTATATTTGGAGTGATACTTTCCTTTCATCCCATGTTTCTAGCAGTCATAATTCCGTAAGTGTTTACATCGGACACATATTTAAGTGACATCTTCTGATCACAGTGCCGTAAGGAATTATTTCATAAAGTTACTTCCATAACTCGTGATTTCCTATCTATAAACGGATAACTTGAGACCATATAGTGTAAAGACGTGAAAAGTGTAAGGTCGTGTAATAATCTATATTCTGCCAAAATTTTTAATTAGTTGTTTCTTTAATATTGAAAGGTCTGAAAGTTTACTTCAATAAAGGGTAATATACGCATACTTTCTCTGTGCTTTGTTTCTCTTGGCGCCCCGGTGTTCAAACCCAGCTGCTGCACAAAAGCCACTACACAGGATCAGAGAATTTACTAGCAGTTTGTTAAATACTTAGCAAGACGGAACGTGGTATTTGAGCTTTTCGCAGCAATATGCATCAGATTTACAGCTTTATGGAATAAGACTGCATGTAATTTGGTAGAAAGGTACCAGTGCTTCAGAGGAAACTTCTGTCTCCAACTTCAGGCTTAGTTCCGAACTACCAAATTACACGACGTCACCCACTAGAAGACCTTGATATCTGCGCAGAGAAATGTTAAAATACAACAGTGTTACGAACATTAATTCTACATTCTCTTATTTAAAACAGACTCATTTTGCGAATTGGATAAAATTCGAGTTTACCTTAATGTGTGAGCTAGGTATGAATCGAAGCTAAATTTGCCCAGTATTCTGTGTAGACACATCCTCCGACAAAACATTTAACCCGAATTCCTTAAGTGGTTGTGATGATGAATCATGAAGACCGACAGAAACGATCTCCTTTTTATGCTTATATTTTAGGGCGCATATGAATGCATGCACTAAAATAGATACTTGGATATTAATATACAAAAAAATTAATAATAATAATTAGGCTAAATTTGTCTCTTATTTAATTCTATTTAGTGAAAGCTGGCACAGTAATCTAACTTTTGTTTCATATAGTTACAAACAAAACTTACTATGAGAGGATATTAGGGCAGCGACCCCTAGAGCTACGCAAACCGCCAGTTTGATGAGCAAGGCACTTTTCATTGCAACCTTTCAGAGAACTGCAGTCAACTGGAATGGTCAAGGAAACTGCTTTAGTAAGCACCTCTAGTGTAAACGAGTTTTAGACAGGTTTTATAAGTTCCCTAGAGCAAGGTTCCGTGAAGAGGGATCACAAAACTCTAGCTTTCAAGCCAAATATGATGCTTCAAATGTTCACCGGAATGCTATTCTACACAAGTAGGAAAATTTAATGGCTCCTAAGACTCATTTATATACTGACAACTATGACGGTCAGTGTTTTATTTAACGTAAAGTTTTGTAGTCAATTTGATAGCCGTTGGGTTATGTATTTTGAATTCATCAGAAGGTTGTGAGAATTATTCATAAATGTGAACCTAGAGTTCATCTTCAAGATAGAAGACTGGTTCTTGTACAGATATGTGAATTATTACTGCATGGTTTCCCGGATTCAGTAACTTGTATGTAAATCCAAAGCAATTAATCTTTCTGACTATTTATTTTTACAAAAGCGTAGCTAATGCCACTTCTTACAGTAGGATTACTCTAGCAGTAACTGATTGATAACTGATGTGGGAAGAAGTTGTATTGACTACTTGTTCGAACCTCCTAAGACAAGACACAGGTTTTCGGTAACATAGACGAGGCTGAGGCCTTCAGAACACGGAGGCTTGCAAACCACTAAAGTGCCTCGATTAGGTTTAGGTTATTTAACGACAGTGCTTCAGATTAGTGCGTTGTATGACGTTGAGTGTTACAATAATATTACACCACGGCCTTGTTTTTCAGCACAGTTGTGTTCCTAGAAAAGTGGGCGTAAGTAAACAAAGTGTAAATCAAAAGTGATATTCCCATCAGAAATAAGGAGTTAACATAATAGAAGGCAGCCAAAAAGCGTTAAAATGAAAATGGTACGGCTTAAATTGGGAAGTCATGTAAATTTTAAATGGTCGTTAAAGCAAAGAGGTGTAAAACAAAGGGGTGCGAAACAAGGCCTACGTGTATTATGACCTTTGCTTTGACCAGCTTTTCGGAGGAGCAAGTCATGAGTATTTAAAGGATGTTTCTCGTAATGCGTTATAAAAGGCAGAGAAAACCCCTGAAAAACATAGAATTCCTTGGAGCTTTTTTTTAAAGGGTACAGTGCCCACCATTGAGGGGGGGGGGGAACCGAAACAGCAAAGAAGAGCCGTTTACTACTGGATGAGCCAACATGATGTAAATAAATGTATAATTAATTGTCCCTATACTGAAGCACAACGCCATAAGGGTATGTAGGAAAGGAGAAGGTTGAATTTCACGCATTTTGAGGTATGGATCATCTTCATTTTCTATGAGTTTCTCCTGGGTACACACTGGTTAGAAGACTTAGAGGGCATCAAAGCCATTAAGGATGGGGGGACGAAGATAAAATCTTCTGACACTGCAAGGAAATGAACCCTGGTTTTCCAATTCACTTTCAGTTAATGAAAGAAATAAACCGAATCTTTTATAAATTATAGGAAAATAGGCATGCAGATGCTACTGCACGGCGTTATGATATTGCCTCCTTTTGACAACGGCAGGCGAAATATTTAAACAGAAGATAACATGCTGCAAACGTCTTAGCCCCTGCTTATGGCTGTCGGCTTGCGTTTCCTGCTGAAAGTCAACGAAAACCTCTGGATCAGCTCCTTTATCCGAGGCCTGTGAGCGCAAGTTTTTGGGACTCAGAACTTTTGTAAGATATTAATGTCCACAGATACAAATTCTGTGTAGGTGTCTATATGTTTTGGCATTATTAGCTGTGTTGCCTGGGCCATAAATGAGATTACGTGACTAAAAAACTCATGAATTTCAAATCATCATGCAAATTACCGAAGGGTAAAAGGTGGGTTTCAAATTAAATTGTAGAATTAATTTGGAAAACGGAGTAAGATTCAAATAGCATGAAGCAGATCTTCCTTCAGACGCTGATAGTTGTTTAGCTGATAAGACCACTTTCTTATGGAATCCATCTTACAAGATTCGGCAGCTTCATTTTTGCGTGGCACTTTGAATTAAATCCACGGTGTAATAACCTGTGCCTCTCACATTATTTTTAATATTACCTCTGACTTGGTTCAGGTAGGCCTTGTAATTTCTTTCCTTCATGTTTTCAAGCCAAATTTTGTAGGCATCCCTCGTCACCTACGTGCATGTTAGGTTCACTCATGCTCTGGGTTTTATCATTCTTAAAGTTTGACGAAATTCGGAAAATGTCTTGTACTCCTGAGAAACCGCTGTTTTTGGCACACCATTAGAAGTCGTCAGAGCTGGATATACATACATATATATATATATACACAAGCACACACACACACAGGCACACGCATATATGCACGACGCTGTTATTGAACACTTTCTGTGTCACAGACATCACATATATAGGCCTTGTGCATACATATAAGACGGCGCAGAGCCGACGGACATATTTTGATCCTCGATAATCTGTTTAATAGCTGGAGAACATTGAAATGAAGTACACCAGTTTTCTGTTCACAGAATGCAGTTTTTTATTTATGGTGTATAAAATCATGCACATAGCCTTCATGACTTAGCGTGCACTGTCTTGGACGATCAAAAATTTATCAAAAGCCTTACGCAACAAATGTTGGCCTTGATTGAGGAGAGCAATTTCGTCTTTAATTGCACGTTCCAGGTCCTGCGTTGTGTGAGTTATGTTGACTCATTCTTTCAGGTATTCGCACAGAAAGAAGTCTGGTACCGTGATGTCCGGCGAACGTGCTGGCCACGGGATGTCTCCAAAACGTGAAATAACCTTATGGAAGAGATTCCGGACAATGTCCATGCTGCAGTGTGCTTATCATGCAAGATTCGTCCCAAACTTCTCCTGCTTATGCCCATGATGCGAGAATGTCGCTGAGCTGAATGACTTGGACTGCGCAGGAATGAATTCCCTGTACTGCGAACATTTCAGTATGCACATTTCTTGAAGCACCATGAGGACTGCCCCTTACACTGCCAGCGTTTTCAAACTTACATATCCACAGGAGAATCCTGTTGTGTGAAGGAATCTTACCACGCCTAGGAATACTAAGCTGATGCCTCAAACAACGCTGTGTCCGATTGGCGGACTTTGCTTCGTAATGAAAATGAACAGCTGCAGTTATGTGCGGTAGAATCCACCACCCCACTGTGACTAAACCGGTGCGAAAATGGCATCAAATCCTCTCTTGCTCGCTGTGATGTTACGCACCCTAAACCCCACCACTTGGACTGGAGGGAATCCTGAAGTGTGTCTGTCAGATCTGCCCCATCCTGTAGATCAGCGTAGTGTGCATCCTCAGAGTTAACTTCCCGTCCCGCCTACATTGACTAGGCCCCTGCTCGTGGCGTGTCCATAATTGGTACTTTCTCAAGGACGGTTTTGGTCCATGGATTTACTTTCTTCCTAAAGCAGGCAGATTTTTCGCTCCTGCATTTCGATGCAGTTCAGCGTAGCTGTATGCCTGAACCAGTTTCAGTAGACCTACCCCTTGCTGCCAGGGTGAACTTCATCACACCGATCTTCAGAGACAGACTAATTTTTACATATCATCTACTGTAAACAAGAAAGAACACAACATCTGGTACGAAATGGATATTCAATAATGTGAGATTTGAGATTCTTAAGTCGGTAACTAGGAAGAATGCTGTCTTCACTGATGTGATGCCGTGTATTTGGGTAGACACGTTACAAAATACTTCAGAATAACGTAACTGACTTCTTATACAGGACACGTTACTCTTCCACCCTACAGACAGAAACAAAGGCTTCCTCCGGAATGATGGTACTTATCTACCAATGTATACGGAGTCACCTCCAAAAGACGTAATTCTGATACCGCCGTGATGACCTCAAATCTCATATAGTACTGAGAGGCTATAGTATGTCCGCAGATGTGAGGCCATTTGAATCAGGAAAGCCAAGTTCCTTTGTCGTATCTACCCTGAAGATGGAAGCAGAACTTTCCTCCGATTCGTTGATACCTCGCCAGTAACTACAGAACATTACATCCAAGAAGACTTTATCTATTCTGCACACAGAATAAGTCAAGACGTTTTAGTTTTTCCAGAGTGTTTTTGACCCAACCACATATAGCGCCGAGGTTAAAGAAAGGGAACAGCTATACCTCTGCTCCCCCTCTGTGCCTTCATGGCAGGTTACTTTTTTGACAATTGATGAAAAAATCCGAAGCTCTGACACACCTAGAAGTAGCAAAGAAGTTACGAAGTGCAATTCTTTCATAGTCAGTAGGCCCCCGAACTGCAACGGCCCTTAATTGCGATCTCTACCTTCCCTTAAATGAGATGCTGAAAATTAATGAATTTTATGGATACAGTTTTAGTCATGTTTTTAAGAATTTTAAATCTACTTTATAAGATTTCTGCTGTATTAAGTACTTGTTTTTACTCAATAAATATTTGTAAATCATACGTGTGTGTATAATTCGAGTTTCATTTCGATTTCATTTATTTTCGTGACAGATCCATATTCTTGCGGTACGGAACACGTCTCCAGGAACGAAGCCCCATTTTACGACATTACGCTTGTGTAAAACAGTCTTTCGACTTCAACCGCTGCTTTGCGACTATCGAGCAGGAATCATTTAGATCGTAGGTGCGGCATGGTCAGCATTTTCTTTCAGAAACCGTATCTGTGGGCGATTATTTTTAATCACTTCAAAATAATCCTTGGCATACGGTAGACCATGTTTTATCTAAAACTGATATCGAAATTAAGTTGCGCGTTTTCAAATAATTTTCTTACCTTCAGCTCCGCACATGTATGTAGCTGTTGCAGGTCGCACCAGGAACAAAAGTCTGTGAATCCTAGCTCTCGTGTTTATCGCATGTACTCCTTCATGATATTTGGCTCAGAACGACTGCAGTATGCAAACAGGATTTGTGGGTTTATGCGTGGGAAGCCGACAATAAACCACTGATTTAGCATTGCTTATTTGCTCTCTTCGTGCCTTTTGTCATTTACGTAATGAACAGCTCGCGCAAAGTTCGGGTTGCATGTTTGTCGGGAAATCTCTGTATCTCTGACAGAAACGTAGCCGACAGTGATGAAGACAGGACTCTGGAGATGCAAAATGAATGTGTGTATAGCTACAGAAAAGAGAAAGATGGATAGAGAGAGAGACAGAGAGGAAAGGAAACTGAATCTTGAGATTCAGGAACGTGAGATTTCCAAAGAACAAAGTGTATCTGAGAGAGAAAACAATGAAATTGTAAATTATAAATACAGGTTATCGAAACGGTGACTCTCAAAATTATGATCTGCTAGGGTGTGACCGCTTCAAGTTTAGTACAGGGTAGCAACATTTCAGAGAAACCTGTTCCCTGCATTTTGAGGACAGAAGTTGTAGGCGGCGGTGGTAGCCTATTACGAAACATTCTTACCCATCCACACGGCGTCATATACAAGAACATCATAAACTGCCTTAACATAACCAAATAAATGCGCAGTTCCAATGTGTAATTTTATAATTAAATCATTTCCTCTCCAACATGTTGCGATCTTCCTTGGATCATCATCAGAGCGACCACACATATCAGTGAATAGGTACAAAATATGAAGTGCAATAAAATTTCTAAAATTCTATTAGTATATGGTACTAAGTCGTGGTACATTGAACAGCGCACAGAATATAAAATATGGAGTGTATATGATCCCATATAAAGGGAACGTAACCATATACTGACATGGAACTCTGATTATTCAATATCTTGGAAACAGCTTAATGTTATATCCTTATCGAGTGACATAATTTGATATCGCTGATGATGATCTACGAAAGACCGAAACATTTGGGTGATATAATATTTTAACTGTAAAATTGCACGTTGACATTGTGCATTTAGTTGGTTATAAAAAGAGAGTTTATCAAATAATTCACGGAATAATAATAATAATAATAATAAATATAATAATACTGTAATCTCAAAGGCAGATTTTGACTCAAGAGCCGGTGTATTATCTGATGACTTAATTCATCTCCGAATTTAGAAGCCGTAGTTTTGTTCGACCCCTTCAAGCGTAAAGAGTAAATAAGTGTCGCTTATGCTTGGCGTTGGTTACGGACCGTATGCACGTAGTATATGAATACATAGAGCCCCTGAACTGGCTTTGACCAATTTATTCTTAATTTCCAGGAAAACACTACGTTAGCGATTTGAGCATATAACTTGTGTTCACACACCAACGACACTACAAATGACAAAACAAGAACTAGTGTAATCACAGCACTATCAGTTGTAACAAACAAAAACATGAGTGAAAATAATCACATTTAATTACTTGACTTTATTTGTAAAGCGTCTCTTAGGACAGCCAGTATTAGTAAGTTTACATTCAGTTTATCCCAGCCTCATTAATGACAGTTACAAAGAAAGAGTGAGGAAACGGAAAACTCCCTTATACCTGCTGAGAACCCAAAATCGAATCTTTAGCCCCTTTCCATCCCATAGACCAGTCACCGCAGCGACTGGGCTATTCCATCTCTCCTAGGAGAATCTTTTGTGTTCATGCTCTTGTTCTTCTGTAACCCTCCCCTTTCAGTTTTTTTTTTTTCCTTTTGATCCAGTACGGGGCCATAGCAACAAAAATTAGTAAATAAGGAAACACAGGCTTGCTCTATGTATTTGCCTTTCAGGTGCATGTGTATTTTGTACCAAGCAGAATTGCCGGTGTTGGTAATTATTCATTAGGCGTTTCTAAAGGGTGGCATGGGGATGGTTAATTTAATATTTTAGGCTTCAAAACATTCAGGGGGAAACCTGAAACCCTCGCTGCTATGCAAGGAAAACCTTCTCAGCAGCTGGGACTTGGGCTATGAGAACTGTGGGGTTCCCTTGAGACTAGCCTGTGGGCGGCGTACAGCTCACCCACAGGTACAGTTCAGAACACGTGACAACTGCAAGTCTACAGAAGTAACAATTTAATTATAAAAATTAAATAATTAATTTACAATTCCTCTTAGCCACACAGCAGAAGTCCATACTCTGAAGTTGGAACGATAGGCCTAAGTGTTTCTGTATTATGGAATGTGACACAGTATATTTGGTGAACAGCAGTACCTCAGGAAGAACCTGTTGTCTCATTCTTCAGGGTAGAGGATTTAGCACTAAAGACGGAAGCTTTCTTCAGGTGTAAAGTAGTCGAAAGATGAGCTACATCTCCAGTACTTCGCAAGTCCTTATGGCGTTGCTCTTCATTAAACACATGGAAAAATTTATTTTTTCCTTTCATACTAAAAATTGATTTTGGAGTTAATTTAGCACTCTATTTCGAAATACGAACGTGGCATTACCTTAAGCTAAATTAACTCCAGATATTAAGTTTAATCGCGGCGAGCCGGAATGAAATACAACGTAATTTAATTCTCGCTCAGGCAAAATTATTTTCTTCTTCTAGTAAAAACTCTTGCAATAATGAATAATTCATTCCATGACCCAAGTAATTTGTGTAGATGGTCTAAAAGTATTATGTGTCACTTAACGCGACGCATTTGTGACGTATTTGTGTGGTCTGTTACGAAACTTATTTAATGTGACACACCCATTTCCCTTTCAGGTAAAATGTACCTAGTACGTGATTCCGGTACATGATATGAAGCTTAGAATGCAGAGAGGGGTTTGAGACGGGGCTTGCAGGCGTAAATGATACGAATTGTAAGCGTGTGTATGTGTGTTTGTGTGTGGTGGGATGTTTCTCTACTAATGTAATTGGCAGTACCACGCTAGTGTATACCTCACTCAGGCTAATTAAAACGTGTTCTAAATGGGGATTAACCACTGGGCAAGATTAATTAAAAAGATCTCCCCGCTAAAACAGAAGATTATGATCGAAGTTGGTAAAAGAGTGAATGTTACGTGAAAGCTTGTAGCGTTCTAACTCTTAGGAGACGGGAACACAAAGATATAAACTTTCTGTTTATATAGACGAGTGGGAGACACAGTAGGTCTTTAGTAACTGAGGGATGGGCTGGACGGCAGGAGAACTGAGGTTCGATTACCAATTTAGAAAACGTGTCTGGCCTGAATATGGGGCCTACCCAGTCTCCTACCTATGGGTACTGAGGTCTCTTGATGGGGTAATACAGTAGACAAAGCGTGAAACTGGTAACTCACTTCAGTGTGATACCGACCTTTAAACAACGTGAAATTATACTTGCTCACCCCATACATCTTCATAGTGTGGTGATTAGAAACATAAACACAGAGACAACCCTGCCGTCTGTTTATGTGCAAAAGTAGGATGAGTCTATAAACATAAAGTGTGTATGTACCTACCTGCTTGGAGTCCAGTCTTTCACAAATTTATTGTCTCTCGTCTAGCCAAGAAATCCTCCTTATTTTAAGAAATCGTAACACCCATTATTGTATTCACAAAATGCGCTACTAGGCTCTATCAGGGCTGTTCGGCTCCATTCCATGGCCAAACACGCTCTCATAAACATCTATACCGAATGGTGTTTTGGTCTCATATAAGCCATGTTTACTAAAATGTTTCCCTCCGTGCAGGATTTCAACTTCTGAAGTCAGTGGTAACTGTAGATACCGTAAAAATGAAACCCTCACAAGACAGGCAGGGCACGTGTGACGTAACGCTGAGGCGTGTTCGCATAAACATCGTTGCCTTGGAAAATCAGTAAGTAGTAAATAATACGAGTGTGTCTGTATTCTTGCTTTCGTTACCCGGCATGCAAATCGCATAGATTTGCATCGTATTGTGGTGCCTAGTTTGTGGCCTTTCCGGCGCTGCCATATGTTCCCACATTATCTTATAAAAGGAATGATTTTCGAAAAAAAGTTATTGAACTTGAAATGTGTGTTTCGATTTTACCTGCAAACTTGTCTGCAACGTTTCTAATTCTAAGAATAATCTAGTGGGACATTATTAAAAATTTACACAGTTCTTCATGTAAAGTACCCGTTTTTCTTGTCGTATTTTAATGAAACTTGCATTTCCTCGACAAAATTTCTAAAATCTTCAAATATTAGGTTTCATGAAAATTGGTTCCTTTGGAGTCGAGTAGTTACGTGCGGACAGACAGACGGACGGGCAGGCGGACGGGAGGACGGAAGGACACAGGGACAGACAGACAGGCAGACGTAAGGGCGGAAGGAAAATTAGGCATGACAAAGGTAATAGTTTTTTTCCGTAATTTTGCGAACGTCCCTAAAAACTCATAACTTTACCCAAATTATCTACTAATGCGTTCATTTTGACGTGACAATAAACAGTTATTGCTTCTGAGGATTCTGGTCTTTTGGAGCGCGAGAAAGGATGAAAGACTCCAAGAAGAACAGACTTGCTTGGACTGCTTAACCCGTGGAAGAAGGCAACAGTCTCCTTTGGAACGCCAATAACCACACTTCAAGCGATACAGCGTCATATAGCAGAGGACATGAATCTTCTGCAACTCCACTGTGGGAAGCTCAAAGCCGTTGCTTCCTTATGCGGCGTACAACATTAATCGATTGGTCTTCCTAACGGACGCCGATTGTGTTTACTTAGAGGAAGCAACTAATACAATAAAGCATGAGTGCACAAATTTTCCAAATATCCAGGAGACAAATAAAAATTCTCGGCGCCAGGAAGATGAGAGGAACAAGCTCCATGCTGAGGACCCACAAATACTAGACGCCTCAAGATCAAATTTAGCTACCACGGCGGCGTGGAATCCGGGATTTATGCACTTCTGCAGTAAAATGCAGATTAATTTTCGCAGCCGTGCCAATGCTCAGTCGGCATGTTGCTAGATTTCACTGTAGAATCCTAGTTTTGGTGGTGGGCAAAATGGCATTTGAGCACTTTGTTTTCCACATATCTCCGTTTTCCCTTGTCAGTACCACTCCAACAAAACTTCACGATCATGCTCAGTTTAGCACTACCCTTATTGGAAGGCCAGGCAGCTAAACTTGTGCAGTAGTAAACAAAGTAATATTGCTGCCGATGTCAGGGAGCAGTGGCAGAAACACTTCTTTCGCTTTTTTTAAATTTTCCTATTTAAAGAGGTAAGAGTTTTTTGTGCTTTTGTCTAATTAATTTTCGACATTAAATACATGTCACAGCCGCAAAATGGTCATCCTCAAGCGAGATACTACAACAATATACACAAAGGAGCAATACTAAAATGAAATATAGATAACGTAGATAAAAATACAGATAACATTCCCTTTGAAAGATATGGTGTGCATTGCCGCCTCGAGCAGTTTTAATGTTAAAGAGTAATAATGTCTTGATACATTGAAATATAAACGTAAAATTTTATGAATATAAGTATAATATTAGCGAATCTTTTAGTCTATTAATACACTATGACGAAGTAAGTGGTAAGGAAGCAAGCTGCATTTTGTTTTCTTACGAGACGTTCGCTCGTGTGTAGATAAAACTTCGAAACAGAAATCTCTTTTACAAGGTTTCTTCGTATCAAATGTGGTTGTAGATTATAGGATTATAATGAAATTTGGAGTTATCAAGGACATGCTATGTGGCCACTGAAAGTCAATGCGTCTGTACGTTATAAGATTTTATATTTATATTTTAATGTATGAAGATTTTAATACTCTTTAACATTAAAGCTATTCGAGGAGGCACAGCACGACTCGTATGTTTTAAAGAGAACGTTGTCTTTAACTTTCACATTGCCGTGCTTTTCGAAGTTTTTATGTTGTCTCTCTGAGGATGTCCCCTTTACGGCCTGAAACAGGTAGCGAAGTTATTGGCTTAAATATTTACTTACAATAAACCTGTTGTGTGTGCGTCCATTTAGTAAATTAACACAACGGGATGACCCCTCCAAAAATACATGTCGTGTGTCACAGTTCGTATTTCTCTAATCGGCATGCCTGAATCATAATCGGGAGGTCAGAGGACCGATTCTTGGTTCTAAGACTGGTTATCCTGAGTGTGAAGTTTATTGATTATCCTCAGTCAGTCCAGAAAATTTGGCAGCAACAAGAGTTTAAAATGAACCAAGATAACATTCAGGCAGTCGGCAATGCTATTTAACCCCACCCCTCCACTGTTCGGACGCGGAGATATCTCATTCAGTGTCGTGACTGCGTCATACGTTGGGTGAGTGTGGGTTCACTTTGCAGCACAGGTAGATTTTCTCGACTCCACGCTATGCAAACCGTCCCTGGGGTCCACCCGGCCTCCTACTCAACGTGTAAGAAGGAAAAGTTTTGTAGCGTGAAGCTGACCACTCATTTCACTTTAGTGCTGATAGTAAGAACGGTGGAGCCATTTATCCCCTTACCCAAATTTCGCCATGATGTTTTGCATAGCTGGGCACAGTGACATCATATTTAACCCCCGCTCAAGTCTTTCAGTTTCCTGACTTCTCTTTGTGTTTATTAGTCTAGACGTCTCCTTTCACACGTGTTACAATTTTAATAATGTTGCCTGTCCCAGATTTTTTTAATCTTTAAAGACTCAAACTGATCTAAATTATATTTAAGGATTGGCGTCATACAACACAGTAAACATGTTCCGTCTCGGCTGTAAGAACCATTCAGTTAACGCTTTGTATGTAACAACTGCTATTTGTTCTTGGAGTCATCCAGAATGCAGCATGCTCTGTTTTAGTTGAAAGTATAATTTTTGAATTGGAATGTAACACTGGACTCTAAGTTCTTAATGTTAAACACGAATTTTTAAATGATGTCACAGAAGCACAGAAAATGAATTTTTCGTATCACCATCGTCTTTATGACGTTACGTAATATTTCGAATTGATAGGTCGTCTGTACAGGTTAAAAGGCAGTTTTGATATGTAGTCGTGCATTTTATTCTCCCTATCTCTCTGCCTTCTGCCTGTGACCTAGCATCTCCATTTAAATACCTGGAGAGATTTTCAAATTCAATACCAGCGTTGTTCAGTAATATATTTCGAGCAAATACATTTGTCATGCTGACCCATTACACATCTCATTCCACTAATTTCCGCAAGTGCCAGTCCCAGTGGCAGCGCAGTCTAAGGCACGGGACTTCGGCGGTTCGCTTGCGGGGATTGTGGTTTCGAATCCCGCCAGGGGTACGGATGTCTGTCTCTTATGAATGTTGTGTCTTGTCAGGTAGAGGTTCTGCGTCGGGCTGATCGCTCGTCCAGAGGAGTCTTACCGAATGTGGTGTGTCTGAGTGTGATCGTGAAACCTTCACAATGAGGAGGCCGTGGCCCTCTAGGGGCTGTCGCGCCGTGGAAAAAAATTCCATAAATAAAAAAACAAACTGCCATCAACATATGTTACTTATATTTCAGACATAGCGCACTGTTTAGATGCAAGAAACCCATAAAATTTCGGAGATCCATATCTGTCTGCGTCTTCAAGTGAAACGGGGACATTTTTCCTCTTGTCCCACCAAGTTCAGTGATAGAAATTGGCTCTTTATTTTGTGCCCCATTTTTACCTGAAGCAGGACAGAAAACCTATCTCCGAAACCTGCGTTTTGTTCAGCCTTAAAGGATGTAAAACATCCGAAACCTCAGTCAGGACTATCAAAACACATCATAATCAGAGTCCTTTGAAGCTTTAAGACCTCAAGTAAATTTACTCACCTTCAAAGTACGCTATTGTGAATTTTACGTATCTACTGTATTACAGAGTGCACACTTTCCGAGGTATGGTCGATGAAAAGCTCTCCGCCACGTCTTATATTAATTAGTACTACCTCTCACAGTATATTAGCTTTATAGCTCTGTTTACGACTTAATAGCTGTCAGCCAGTCTCTCAGACATATTTGATAGTAATTCTTTACATGATGCTTTTTATAATGTCTTTCATAACACAGTAATAATTCATTGCATTTTTGTAATGAAGTTTATTTCGAAATTTCTACCTCGAATTGCAGAATTACAGAAAAAATGAGAAGGCATAATTCATACAGCGTAAAACCACTCTTCATAAAATATTGTTTTGATGATCAAATCCAGGAAGAAAGTAGTTTGGAAATGTAGCACAAGTGAGTAAATTTACATGTCCCTGTGTAATCTTGAAGACATATAGAGATTACACGTACAGTTGCACTCATTCTTAGCCTCGGCACTTAGATGAAAATGAGAGTTCAGCTTTATGTTTCGGCCGCTTTACTTCAGGGGAAAGATCCCGCTGCTTCTCTTGTATAGGAGTTTGAGTGATTTCTAGGTCCAATCTTGACACTGTGCAAAAGACAGAGACGTCTTGCCCTAGCTTGGAATCGAACTAAGGTTCCTTGGATGTACAACCCCTAGCCTAATCATTACAGCGACTGAGAGATGATAAATGCCTATAAAATTTTAGTTGAATTCGTAATGAGATGTCTCTTGCAAGCTGTAAGCCTATATGGACAAGAGTATTTGAACGGACTATGAAGGAATATGTTGTATTGATGAGCAATGGATTCATCTGGCGTAGTAGGGGACCAATGACTGGCTCTTATGCACAGGGTAAGGAATTGTAACCCATAATAACAGTGAAGCCGTTGGTTACTTAGAAGACCGTGCGCTTGAAAGAAAATATTCTGCTGCATGGAGTTTAGCATGAATCCTGTACTTATAGACTGTCCTTTAAATCTGCTAGCACACAACGTCTATGTCCGGCCAGAACTTACAGGAGTCAAAGTGCAGTTTTTTTCGTTTTATAACGGTCCCCGTGTCGGTGTATTTTTCGTTCCTTTTTTATATCACTTCCTTCTGTAATTCTAGACTTAACTTGAAATTCAAGTCGAATATTGGCACATTTACTAACCGATCCGAGATTTTCTTCATTTTCAAAATCTCCCGTACGAATACTGGCCACAAGTGCCTCGTTCTATCTCTTTACAAACTCATCAGTTATGACTGTTGCTAGTCACTTCGGTTCGACTCATTCAACTTACAAAACCCAACAGATCATTTGCGTGAAATGTACAGCCTCTTCCTTAGACGATAATTGCCTGCAATACCAAGAAAATATTTTCAGCGACCTTCATAAGCATATTGAGAAAAAAAGTAATCTGAGCTGCAATATGTTGAAGCGAAAGGCACTAACCCCGACTCAGGACGGAGTGTAATGTTGGAGATCGCTGCGCTGTCCGTTGTCACCCAAAATATTCTGAATAAAGAGTAGATGAAATTTTTCAGATAAAATAAAGGCCACGTATTTCCATTATAATTTTCCTCTGTAAATACCTGCATCTGAATGGAATATCTTTAAATATGAATAAGAGTCAAATATATTGAAGGTACATGTATAATGACATGCTCTGCTCTAATCAGACTGTGCTGATTTGAAGGCAATACAGCCTTATCGCTCTACCCACGCTGCAGCACGTGAGGCCGTGCTGGGTTAGGCTGCCAGTCGGTTTCCAGTCCTGCAGTGGGAGAGCAGAGAACCCCCTGAGGTGGCGGAGCGGGTCGCACGGTTCAGTAGTCATTACATGCACATAGACCATAATACTGTTCACTCCACTGAAAATTAATTTCGTCGCCACTTCTTCCGTCCCACAAACCTGTGGTACACTCCGCTTCCAGAAGCAAGTTACACCAAAATAATTTTGTGACGTTCCCGTCCCTTTCATGTCTCTTATATTTTTTAGAAAATCCTGCGAAAATGATACGAGAAACTAAATTATTGGCCATAACGTGTGAAATTCATTTAACAGCCTTATTAAAATTTGAATCTGCTTTTTACCTTCTTACTTATTAAAACTTCTTCTAGTACATTTCCGTGGCAAAGAAGAAAAGCTAAAGAATGTTAGACCTATATTTTACACTTGGAAGTAATCATCCATGTCAATAATATAAGGAACACCGGTTTGCATTTCACAGTTGATGTGCCGCCTATTCATTATAAAGCCAAATATGTCAATTTTCTTTAATGGTGTCTCCGCTTCAGTGGTATCTCCACCTTGCCGTGGTGAAGGGACTGTGCGCCCCAACAACTCTGAGATCTAAGCCGGCGGTAGCACTGTTACCCCTAGGGTCTCTCAAGACGGATATATCAAGGGGGTACGGACCAGACGAAGAGAGTAGAGATGGGAGTTGAGAATATTCTCGAGGGAATATTCTCCAAAGACGAGAATATTTTGAGAATATTCTCCGAAAGATTATTCTCCGAAAATATTTGAGAATTTTCTAAAAAACGAAAACTTTATTCTTCCTGAACACTTTAAAGATTTGGAGAACGTTCCAGGACCCTACTGTCAATGTGTACGTACCGTAGGTGTACCCGCCGAATTCTTGACAGTGTTCTAGGGCTACGGTAGCAGCGCGGCTACACGTAGCACGGATCATCTAGTGTATGTCGCGCAAATCGACTGTTCATGAAGATCCCCTGCCGTCCCGAAGGAACAACGCTGCGCTGCGAATGCGATGGCCTTCCACTAGCGGAGAGCAGGTAGTAGCACCGGGGCACTGGTACATCAAACTAGCTTTTTGGCGCTGTTTTCTGGCGCTCTGATGCTGAGCTGTACTATCGAAAATCATTGTTTTTTATTTCACCTTGCACTACTTCCAGAATGTACTTGCGAGGCACAATTGCGACATTACTTAGCACTTGCAAATTTCCTCCAGTAGTAGCTTGCCACAGAACGTGTTGGCTTCACTTGACTGTCAGGTAGCGAATATACCATTGCTTTCCCTGACGTGTACTGCAACTACAGAGGGACAGGATACGTGAAAAACGCAAAAAGAACGAAAAAGCATCTTGTCGGTTGCTCAGAGACTCCTAGCTACGTAAAAGTAAAAACTGCAACTCCGGTAAGTGCGGGAAGTGAAGCAGCAAGCGAGCCATCAACTTCTGCTACGGTGTTACGGTTTAAAATCAGCAAAAGTCGCAGTTTCCGTACTAAGTATGCCTCCCACTTCAGACGCTACGGAAAGAAATTTCAGTACAAAGAATATTATATATATCGCCAGCCAAAAGATTCAGAGTAACTCAAGAAAGACTTGACAAGTTAACTTACGTACATAGCTCACAATGTGAAACTTTTAAGAAATGCTAGTGACTTGCCTTCCGTCCAAACAAACTGGACATCGCCCGCCGGGACGGACAGTGTCAAGAACAAGAAAGGCAAGGACATGGCAATGACGAAGAGTCCGAAGAGCACGACGCAAAAGCGCACGACAAGCAGGGAGTTTGAAAAATCATTACATTCTTCTTACTTCTGTAATATTCTGAAATATGGCTGTATTTCTATAAAATTTTATCGTACAACCGATAAATATAAATGTAAAAGTAACTTATCAATATAATGGACGCACTAAACAAAAGAAACATGATTACTACAGCATAGCCAATATTTTATTCTTCTTCTTCCACCTCGATACGTTGTACTTTTACCGGCATCTCTTCATTTTGCTCAGGCCCATCGAGAAAGACAAATATTTATAGACTGCGTTAGCAAATATGCACAAAAATAATGTTACCGTTTCGTGATTGCGTGTTTTCTGATACGGAAACAGGAGATCCTAAAAAATTCTCGGGTCAGAGAATATTCTCGCCAAAGATTATTCTCGAGAATTTTACATCACTAGTTCTAACCCACGATCCCAGCAAGTGCTCGGCCGCAGACCTACCCCTTAGACCGCGCGGCCACTTTGATCGGCCACTGAAGGTAATAACAATCAAAATGTCAAGTAGGTGCCCAATAATAAGGCGTGAAACGAGAGACAAATATAACTGTTTTTTCACTTTCACTAATTTCTTACACTACCCGAATACGATAAAGATTTAGGCCTAACTATCTGTGTGTACTTGAATAAGGCATGCCTATTTGGGATGCAAGCCTTAGTCATTTTTGAGACGACTGCTGAACATGTTGACTGACATCTTCAAGTTGCCTTCCGTTAGAATTCGCAGGGTAAGATGTACTTTGTTTTTGCCACACAAATGCTGCCTATTACACTAAAAGTGTTTACTAATCGCGGAATTTTTTACTTATTAAGTATTGGTAAATCCGATACTTTTATCCAGTTTTGGTTTGGATAGTCACATAACTTTATGATTTTGAGTAGTGTTGCTCGACTGTAAACACATATTCGTAGGGAGATGCTCTATGACGGTTTTATCACGAAAAATTGGCGTGAAAGAATCTGTGTAAGCGTAATTTAACAGCCGATGTTCAATACTCGGAAGCATAGTGTGTAGCCACGTATATGATTTTGTGAGAATTGAGTGGAGTATTATCATGAGAAGAGTTAACTAGTACATTTCGGGACGTGCGACTTTGATTCACCCTGTAGTTTCAACTCAACCCTCTGCAACGCGTACAAAGCACCGTCCATTTCTGGTGATCAAAATGGTAAATAACACGCAGTCTAATTATCACAAATTAACAATATTTAGAAAGCAGCAATGAAATCGGATGTAGAAATGACAGGAATACTGTAATAATGACAAAATATCTTGTCATTTTAAAAATATCTCTACATTATAATTAGAAATTGCGTTACTCTGCATCTTGTATGGTATTTTAAAGCACCAAAGCTTTAGTGATTTTAATTACATAACAAAGCTGCTTTGGGAAAAAGAGACATAACTCTGTAATAAAAAATTTTCGAACTTGCTTAATTAATGTGTATATTATAACAGACTGGGCATGGTATTAATCCACTGAGAATAAACTTGATTACTCGGAAAGTGTCGAGCTAGATTAAGGAACATAAAGCTTAATTTTGTGTGTTATGTTTTGATAGACAAGGAAATCTTGCATTTGTCTCTTTTTGGTAAGAGACTATTCAGGAAAAGTAATTTTCTTTCTACATCGCAGTACAGCAGCCGTTCAGACCAGTCGGGTCACGCCTGTTGCTATACGATCATTAACCATCTCGAGCATCATTTGCTCTGTGCTGGAAGTCGCAGCTAATGTCACTGCTTCTGGCATCAGAAGAATTTGTGTCGGAGTTCGCTTCTCCTAGGCACCTCTCTTCTAGTGATATAAAATTCTCAAGAATAATCTTTGGCGAGAATATTCTCTGACCCGAGAATTTTTTAGGATCTTCTGTTTCCGTATCAGAAAACACGTAATCACGAAACGGTAACATTATTTTTGTGCATATTTGCTAACGCAGTCTATAAATATTTGTCTTTCTCGATGGGCCTGAGCAAAATGAAGAGATGCCGGTAAAAGTACAACGTATCGAGGTGGAAGAAGAAGAATAAAATATTGGCTATGCTGTAGTAATCATGTTTCTTTTGTTTAGTGCGTCCATTATATTGATAAGTTACTTTTACATTTATATTTATCGGTTGTACGATAAAATTTTATAGAAATACAGCCATATTTCAGAATATTACAGAAGTAAGAAGAATGTAATGATTTTTCAAACTCCCTGCTTGTCGTGCGCTTTTGCGTCGTGCTCTTCGGACTCTTCGTCATTGCCATTTCCTTGCCTTTCTTGTTCTTGACACTGTCCGTCCCGGCGGGCGATGTCCAGTTTGTTTGGACGGAAGGCAAGTCACTAGCATTTCTTAAAAGTTTCACATTGTGAGCTATGTACGTAAGTTAACTTGTCAAGTCTTTCTTGAGTTACTCTGAATCTTTTGGCTGGCGATATATATAATATTCTTTGTACTGAAATTTCTTTCCGTAGCGTCTGAAGTGGGAGGCATACTTAGTACGGAAACTGCGACTTTTGCTGATTTTAAACCGTAACACCGTAGCAGAAGTTGATGGCTCGCTTGCTGCTTCACTTCCCGCACTTACCGGAGTTGCAGTTTTTACTTTTACGTAGCTAGGAGTCTCTGAGCAACCGACAAGATGCTTTTTCGTTCTTTTTGCGTTTTTCACGTATCCTGTCCCTCTGTAGTTGCAGTACACGTCAGGGAAAGCAATGGTATATTCGCTACCTGACAGTCAAGTGAAGCCAACACGTTCTGTGGCAAGCTACTACTGGAGGAAATTTGCAAGTGCTAAGTAATGTCGCAATTGTGCCTCGCAAGTACATTCTGGAAGTAGTGCAAGGTGAAATAAAAAACAATGATTTTCGATAGTACAGCTCAGCATCAGAGCGCCAGAAAACAGCGCCAAAAAGCTAGTTTGATGTACCAGTGCCCCGGTGCTACTACCTGCTCTCCGCTAGTGGAAGGCCATCGCATTCGCAGCGCAGCGTTGTTCCTTCGGGACGGCAGGGGATCTTCATGAACAGTCGATTTGCGCGACATACACTAGATGATCCGTGCTACGTGTAGCCGCGCTGCTACCGTAGCCCTAGAACACTGTCAAGAATTCGGCGGGTACACCTACGGTACGTACACATTGACAGTAGGGTCCTGGAACGTTCTCCAAATCTTTAAAGTGTTCAGGAAAAATAAAGTTTTCGTTTTTTAGAAAATTCTCAAATATTCTCGGAGAATAATCTTTCGGAGAATATTCTCAGAATATTCTCGTTCTCGGAGAATATTCTCTCGAAAATATTCTCATCTCCCATCTGTAGTTAGAACCCCACCGGGGGTATGGATGTTTGTCTCGTACAGTGTTTGTGTTGTCAGGTAGAGGTCTCTGCGACTGGCCGATCCCTCGTGAAGAGGAGTCCTACCGACTGTGGCGCGTGCTTTAGTGTGATCAAATGAAATCACAAAAACCCTGGACACCTGCTGTGAGCAAGTATGTAGAAGAGGTCAGGACTAAGAAAGAAAGAAAGAAAGAAAGAAAGAAAGAAAGAAAGAAAGAAAGAAAGAAAGAAAGAAAGAAAGAAAGAAAGAAAGAATTACGTTCATTGACGAACATTGGTCCCACTTGAGCTGTTACGTAAATAGTCACAAGAGTAGCACATGGAATAATGAAAATACTTACACTTTTCACGAAATCTCTCACATTTTCATAAATTGGACTGTGGTGCTCTTTTTCACGTCCTCGAGTGACTGGACCTCCCTTCGTCGAGGAAACAGTTTACGGAAGCTCATACTGGGATATAGCATACCAGTTTACTGTATTGCGCTACTCGACAAAGAACGTTATTGTTGGGTTCACCAACACCTTTTTATAGTATAAGAGATAGATAATAGGAAGTTTTCGTCTATCTAAGCTCCTTTTGTTGATGTTAGATGAGAAATAACTTGACTGCTTACATCAGAAGCAATGATCGGGCAAATTTAATACATATGTATAAATACGAGGGTACTTCAAAAAGTTTCCGCACTTTATTTTTTAAAAAATCTTTATTTATGTTACAGACATGAGAACAACGTTACTTTTCAATATAATCTCCCTTCTTCTCGATACATTTAGCCCAGCGATCTGTAAGCTTCTTAATGCCGTTGGAAAAGAAAGTTTGTGGTTGACTGCGAAGCCAGTCATGCACCGCCTCTTTCACCTCATCATCAGCTGCAAATCGACGACCTCTTAGAGCGTTCTTGAGGGGTCCAAACAGATGGAAATCTGAAGGGGCTAGGTCTGGGCTGTAGGCAGGGTGCTCGAGAACTTCCCAGTTCAGTTGCCGAATGGTGCTGATGGTGAGGTGTGCCGTATGAGTGCGTGCATTGTCGTGTAACAGCAGAACACCCTGCGTCAACCTTCCTCTCCGTTTTGAGCGGATAGCCGGCCTCAGTTCATTTCTTAACATGTTGCAGTAGTTGACATTTGTTACTGTGACACCTTTCTCCGTATAATGTTCAAGGATAGGCCCTTGGGAGTCCCAGAACACCGTCAACAAAAGCTTTCCAGCAGAGGGCTGAGACTTGAATTTTTTTGAAGAAGGAGATGACGTGAGCTTCCATTGCATGCTCTGCCGTTTGGTTTCTGGTTCATAATGATGAACCCAGGTTTCATCCCCAGTGATGATGCGATTCAAGAAGTTATCGCCTTCACGACTGTACCGCTCCAAAAGACTGCAGCAGGTGTGCTGGCGGTTGCGCTTATGCTCTTCTGTCAGATGTCTAGGCACCCACCTTGCAGCAACTTTGTGGAAACCAAGAATGTCATGCACTAAAGAATAGGCCGTACCTTGACTGATGCCCAGTTGTAACGCGAGTTCTTCTATTGTCACTCTTCTGTCAGTGAGACTAATGGCTCTGGCTTCTTCCAGCTTCTCATCAGTTGTTGATGTTGATGGCCGTCCCGAGCGTTCGGCATCCATTACACTTGTCCGACCATTTTTAAACATTTCTATCCACTCGTATACGATTCTTTGTGGCAATGCGTTGTCCCCATACTGAGTGCATAAACGTGCCTGAATTTCGGCACCTTTAACACCTTCTGCCCACAGAAATCTTATGACACTTCTCTGCTCTTCTTTGGTGCAAACTGAAAGACGCGCTGACATGTATACCGCTCAATAGCTGCTCACACACTGAGGATGGGGACCAGCCATAGTCAAGGTCAGACAATCAGGATATGGTGTACAATGCTGCCAACTCTCAGCAGTCTAACATTTACCAATACCCTACAGACAAAAAAGTGCGGAAACTTTTTGAAGTACCTACGTATAAATGAATTACCACAGAAGTGTTTTGTATCCAGGAAGGTTTTGTGATCTCAAGACTTTGTGCATTATGTGTACGTCTTCTTATACTGCTTGGATTGTGTTACAATTGAGATCTTTATATGTACAGGAAATGTTAAGTCAGGGAAGACGTTTTATAATTGCGTGAAAAAAAATAATTGTAAGTTGTTCCACGTTACACAAGAACATTCTTAATGTAGAAAGATTCGAGATCTCAAAATATGCCTTTGACATAATACAATATTGTGAGGGTTTTCAATGTATATCTCTAAGCTTCACTGATGATGGCTGCTAATTTAAGCTAAAGTATCTATTCGTGATTAAGTTATGCTTCGTCTTACATCAATAAAAGGATTTGTGCCAGAAAAATATACCATTAATATGTCTCTTATAGTTCATATACATCGGAGTATTTTTGAAGCCAAGTGTTAAACTATGATAACAAGCGTACCTTGTGAGGCCCCTCAGTTAAGCTGATGATTTTAAACATGTCGGGCATGTTTGTTATATTTTGACGGTCAAGAAAATACAGATTAACTGAGAATGCATGTCAGTATGATTGCCTTTGTGAAATAAAAATAATTATTATTTATTTTAAGAACCTTATACCAATATTTAAGAACCTGATATAGTAAACACTGTGCTTTGAAGGCTTACTGGTTGAGAGATGGAATTACTTATCTTATTCGCTGGTCGTTTTAAACGTCGAGTAAATGACAATTGGACAGAGTATTTAACTTGAGGGCGATACATCGTGCATAACATGGAGATTTATAATATCGACTACGCATTCAAAGTTACATATATTTTGTCATATCTGTATTCCTATAGATAAATACAAGATGAAATTTCATGTCAAATAATTTACGCATTACATCCAACCCAGATTAAGCAAGCGTTTTCCTAATACGGTATTAAGGAAATCCACTGGGTACTAATGCTCCTTACAACGAAGTCAGTGAATTACAAATGCAAAACACATTTTAATCTTCACAGAAAATAAAGTTGACCAGCTGGCACTACTAACGGCTTAAGAAACATCGCCTTTCTTAACATCTGCCAGTATATTTTACGGTAAATACACACCATATATTCTGCAACTAAGAATATAAGAACTGACGAATTTAATTAATCGAACAAACGACAAGAAAGTGGGAAACAAAACAATAGTATATTTGTCAACCGTTAGGTAACGCATCTTTCTCAGGCGCGTTCGCATCCGTGCGGAACGGCTAATAAATTCGCTCCTTACGTCCTTCTGTACCCAGGAAATAACTCCAGAATCACCGAAGAAACTTTCACGAGACTTCATATGGAAACTTTTAACCACATTTTGTCGGTCCAGTCTAATTTTTTTTTTTAAGATTTGGACAGTTGTAACAGATATGTTACGCGAAGGCGTGAATGCATTTCTATGCGTATCTTCAAATCAACTCGCATGTAAATTGTTACATACTTTTAACAGCAAGAATTTGCAAATGAAGAAAAATTACGTACACCATATTATTTCCACCACTGTTGCTGTTTTCGAGATAATTAAATAAACGCGAGTGAACCTGCTGATTTTACGCTGTGAATACGCTTAAGAATCTGTGTGCGCACACGTAAATTTGCGAAACGGCACTATTGACTGCGTCATGTCTCTCTGTCTGCTCCTCCGTGTGCCGCATGGAGCAATTTGAGTCCTGCTCAACGGATCTTCTTGAAACGTTAGTAACGGGGTTTTACTCAAATCTGTCGGGAAAATTCAATTTTGTTCAAAATCGGACATATATAACATGCAGGCTACATTGAAACCTGTCTAAATGTATTATGTCCTCATGTATATTTCTTGGGGTGAGAAAAATTTCAAACAAATCTTGTAGAGAAACTTACTGTTACCAACCAATGCACTATGGTAAATACGTAGACAATGTGTATTAAAAACTACAAAAACCCCTACATATGTTTGAGAACTTCCTGAAGATGACAATGTCGTGCCGAGACATATGTAAGGTTCTTTTAGGTTTTAATACACTCTCTATGTATTTACCCTTGTGCATTGTTGGTACCAGTAAGTTTATGACAAAATGCACAGTCTGTATAATGTAAAGAATTTGTAGATGAAATCAAAACGCATTTCATAATAATACTTTCTTCTAAAAGGTTGATGTTTGATAAATAATCACAAGAAATACGAGACAGCCACGTAAGCCATAACTTTATTAATACAGTATGGCGCCAAGAGTTGCGATTGGAATGTCGGATAGTAAACGTTGTCAGTTGTGATTATATAGCGTCAGTGAGGGATGAAGGAATGCGAAAAGAGCACTGGTTGACTGGTGATGATAGGAGAAATCTAAATTCTCGCAGAGAACCCAGCCACAGTGACGTTCTTGTAACCACAGCTTCTGCAATGAATGGCCTGGGATTAAGGTCATGCCCCCGGAGCGACAAACAGGCGACTAGTTGCCTCAACTGTAGAAAGGCCACAGCATGAAAATTAACCTTTTAAATCCTAGCGGTAACTTTACATACCACCAGGTTTAACATTAAAAAATTCTACGTGGTGCCCACATTGCGTTTATGTGTTCTGTACGGATCTCAGAACAAACAGCAACTTCTGCCTTATAAAACATTAAGAGACTGGTTTTTATAACCGAAGTGGAGAGTGTTTACAGCGCGGTACGGACTGAGTCCTTATATAAAACAGATACTCTTCGTCTTTAAAGGGTTAATTCTTGGAAAGAAACTATTTTATTACATTATTAAATAACTTAATAACACTTTTGGCTTATGTTAGCCTTATAAAGCATTAATGGCAAATGGTTCATATGTATCAACGGGCTGAAGTTTCTAGAATTTAATCCAGTATGCTCTCCCCGAAATATATATTGTGTGATTCTCACAATAAGCAGTGGCTATTTCTTTATAGCCTACAGCATTAATGGGCTGGTTTTTCTGAAGAACACTGATATTTATCGTGAGGTGGGAAGCTAATATTTAAGTTTTGGTTTCACAAAATTCAAGCTTCGCATCCCAAAAGTCTGTATTGCTTGCAGCCACATTTACCAGAAGGATAATCAGGTAGAGGACGGAAAAATTCAGAACAGTACATTTTCTCGTCCCCGTTAATAAATTTAGTGGCTTTCGCTATACCCCTGCTTCGTCTTGTTTTTTTCCTTCTTCTTCGTTTTTCCTACAGAACCGATGAAATATGGTGCAATTAATATTAATCTTATTGGATAAAGCCAGCAGTTATATTTTTAAACACAGTGACGTAGAGCATGATAAATTTTACTCTGGACCAATGGCTGTAGTGGCTAGGCTAGGTGCTGCATTTTCGAGGAACCATTGTTCGACTCTCGGTAATGATTCTCCAAAGCTTCCAGAATGACTGTGGCTATTGCCCAGCGTCCTGTTCAGCTGGTAAGAGCTTTTCCTTTTTCTGGGGAAAGGTGAATGAAGCGAAAAGTTGATCACGCACTCTCATCTTGTGCCGACGTTACTGCTCCCTATACGTCTTCATGGCGTCCATAAGGACATGTTTTTTTCAAAGGCCAGCGCGAAACTCGATAAGACACTCAACGTTTAGCCATCAAAGTTGTAGGTGATATGCACAGATTGGTCTGCACCTTCTAACTACCAGCCATGCTAGAATTCGCTATACTCTGTGACAGGTGAAATGAAACACTTTCTGCCTATTCAGGCTGTGAAAATGATCTCTAGACCTAAGACAGTTTGTTGTCTTCAGATATTGTTTAATGCCGGAGGTGAGCAGTTCGCTATTTTAGTCAGTGTTGAGACATCAAGTAAAATAGAAAACCTGGAAAAATATGGATACCATGATAAAATTCTGTTGTCAGTATTTGTTGAGCGTGAGGCAGTGGCACTTTACGTGTCCTAAATTATGCGTAATATATTGACCAAGACCAAAAAATTATGGGTTTGTCAAAAGGGCTTTGCTCCGTGATGTTTATTTGGTAATTTAGTTAGTTGGTTAGTTATTTATTTAGTTAGGTGGTCAGAGACTTGCTTGTAGAAGCATCGGATAAAATCGTAAAAAAACCAGATGTTTATTTGTCCATGTCACTCTCGTGGTGCTGTGTGCACATTACCTTGCCCCAGGACTGCGTATTGCATGGTGACGCCACCAGAGGAAGTGCTACAGAAGCCGCAGGAAGAACTGAGTAGCGGAAGGCATGTAATTAATTTAGTCAGCGACGGAAATTTTGGCAGACCGGAATTACAAATACGGATGTGTAGCGGAGCCAAGAAAAGAGACTCGAGGCCTAGTTTCTACACACAAGTAAGGAACACCACAATTTTAAACAAGACTTAATTTAAGACATATATGTTAAATCAACATCGTAGTAGACATCAAGTTATATATATATATATATATATATATATATATATGTATATAAATCCTTTGTTATATCTTTGACATTTTTGTTTGCGACAGCCTGTCTTCTGGGAGATGGTTGAAACTTACTGAAAAATAGTTAAAATATTAATATATTTCTTTTGTACTAGGTAACCAAACAGTAATAAAATATATCGGTTAAAGGATAAATGCTGTCGCGTTACATGACAAGCAGGCACAGATGGGAGTTAAGGTATAGGCCTACCCATACTCAACCCCGCGCTGTTAAGTGCAATGAGCATCGCAAGTTATTTGAGTTAAAACTCGGTGTCATAAATAATAAAATACAATATTTTCATACATTTCAGCAGCCAGTAATTGAAAGTGTCAGTATAAGCACATTTTTACGTTACATTTAAAACATAGGTAAAAAATGGTTACGAAATCTATGACTAAACCGGCATGCTTTTGTATGTTTCAATTACATGGTACTATTATATGTAACGACGTTTCAATTTTTGCTAAAGTATCTTATCTATCTCTCAGCGTAAGTCGGTCGTGATCAGAAATATCAGAAGCAGAATCGACAAGTGATATGCATAGCTTGACCTACAGTATGGTGGTTATTTATTGTGTCTAAGTACACAGTTAAGGATGAAAATGTTTAAATATCTGGTAGGCATCTATTATATTAATTAAAAATATTATGTGCACCATCTACTCTCTTGTGAAATGGTTAGAGAAGTATGGTTAGTAACGAAACCTGAAAATTGAATGCAATAACTTGTGTGTTATATCAGTTAATCAGGCTCAACGGTACGCAATGTGAGAGCATTAATAGACAGAAATCGGAGAAGATTTTAAAACGACCAGAGCTGAAACTAAACTGTATCACCTTCATAAAAAGCAGAAAAAGCGCAGAGACAAAATGCTTTGCTTAAGGTGGCAAAGTAGAAGGAACTGTACGCATCAGAGTAGTAAGTGCGTATGTAGTTAGTGCATAGAGCACAGCAGCAAGTATATATGTAGCTAGAGTAGGCCTATATTGCACAGCAGCAAGTGTGCTTACACCTAGTGTACAGAGTACAGCAATAAGTGTTCATGTACTCGTAGGTAGTGTATAAAGAAGAGTATGAAGTACACATGCAGACAGTGTATAATGCACAGTACTATACAGTATATGCATGCTGTGTCAGGACACAGTAGCAAATGCACAGATGGGCAGTTTACAGAGAAGGGTGGGAAGTCTAAGTTTAGGTACTACACAGTGTCCAGCATTAAATATACCGTACTTGTCGGAAGGGTATAGTACACAATAGTAAGTGTACATGTATGTAGTGCGTAGAGCACAGTAATAACTGCACGTGTAGGGAGTTTATGGTGAATGGTAACAAGTGTGCACGTAGGTAATGTACGGTGCACAGTAGTGAGTACTGATGTAGGTAATGCATAGAGCACAGTAGTAATTTTACATGCACGTAGTGTACAGTTCACAGTAGCAACTGTACATGCAGTGCAGAGTAGCAAGTACATAACTTAAGGAGGTATGTATATTGCGCAGTATTAATTGTACCTAGTTAGCTACATTTCACAGCCGCAAGCGTGCCTGTGGGTATTATATGAGCTTTACAATATACGTGCAAGTATACACTGTGTACTGTGTAGGGCGCAGTAGTAACTTTACATGTAGGGTACAGTAGCATGTACGCATGTGTTCTGCATAAAGTGTGCGAAACTTCATGTTATTATTATATGATGTGTTTTGAATAAGAATTCTATATCAACATATGCCCGTTATCAACGTTCACGTTGCCACGAGCATCTTAATGCTTCAAGATACTGTGTGGTATCAGTTCTTATAAACAACCTTCACGCTTACTCCCACCTCTCGCGAAAAATACTCCTTTGAACCTCGTACCCTTTTTGGCCTATAGGCCTGGCCCGCGAGGTCACCAGATTTGTCAACCCTTAACAGCTTATTTTGGAGGTATATGAATGATATGGTCTAATGCTTAAATCACAGACAAGAGGAGATCTCCTGCAGCAAGTCATGGATTCTGCTGACCATATTAAGCGGGTATTATGAAGTTATCAGAAAGGCAACAAGTTCTCTTTGAGAAGCGCAAAATTTTCCGTACAGAACGGTTGAGGTCGGTCATTTTGGACACTTATCAATGTAATACAACCGAAAGTTGACGTACTTTGGTATTATATCATTAAAACTGATGTTTTTCTTCCGTGTTGCACCATTAACTGCGTCAAGTAACATAACTAGTAATTAACTTGATACCATAACTAAATATTTAAGTCTTATTTCACATAATAACACATAATATTCTTTTGATGTTCTACACACAGGGGTGTATAACTTAATTGCTGGTTTTGTCTCTAGTGTTATCGAACACATGTTGTGCAATTGGTGACGACTTAGGGAATATCTTTCTTTGGTGGCGCTGACATTTTTTTTTATTTTTATGTTATCATAGAACGTATTTATTGTAAAGTTTTCGCTTACTACCATGTAATACTGAAAATATTACCGTGCTCGTAGCAGCGTAAATTTTGATAAAATAGCAATTTTTATTCAAAATGGCTCCTATAGTAACTTTCTGATATTTTAGCACGCCTTATATGAACTTTCTACATATGGGGGCAGTGTTCATTGCACAGTAGTGCCTATAGCTGTAAGTAGTGTATTGTGAAGTGTTATATATGTAATTAGGTTGCGTATGGTCCACACGTATTTTACAAGGCACAGTGTCAAGTACAGGTGTAAGTACAAAAGCACTAATCACCATCAAATGCACAAAGAGAGTTTTATCATCAACCGTAACACACTCCTACATGTTTCGACCCTGCTGGGTCATCTTCAGGGAGAACTTTTGTTATCGTTACACTAAGGTTGCACTTTATAGTCGAGTGAGAATGTGCTGTTGACTATGTACTGCATTGTACTCCAGTCCGGGACCGCAGAGAGTTCACGCCTGCAAAAACAACGCAGTACACAGTCAACAGCACATTCTCACTCAACTATAAAGTGCAACCTTAGTGTAACGATAACAAAAAGTTCTCCCTGAAGATGACCCAGCAGGGTCGAAACATGTAGGACTGTGTTACGATTGATGATAAAACTCTCTTTGTGCATTTGTGTTTTTGTATAATATAGTACACGCACATGGAACATATTAAACAGGCGTAAGCATTTTGTAGTGCACGATACAGTCAGTACCTACTGCACCGTAGCAAGTATAGAGGTAGGTAGTGTGTAGTATGTAGGAGAAGTACCTGTGAAGGTAGTGTAAAGTGTACGGTATTCAGTATACAAAATCTTATCCACGTTTCCCAAACTCGCCGCTAGGAAAGTGAACGACAAGCAGTAGCGCTTTCTGACATGGACTGCCTTAATGTCGCTATCTTCTGCGTCTCTCTGCCGAATTTTGCAGCCAAAGCCCTCTGCATTACTTCTTAGATGTTTTTGTTTTTATTTTTGATAGTATTAAGGGCGATCTGCTATTTAATCATGGCTGATTTGAAGAAAGAGCTCATTCGTGTTTGGTTTTGCTTCAGAATCCAGTCGACTGTATGGGAAAAGCAGGAGAAGAAGCCTTAGTTTCTTGCTAAGACCCAGAAACCAAACAGCATTTCTGAATGAAGAAGCCTGTCTTCTCCATCTCCGAAGAAAGCAAGGCCCACGCTGGATCCAAAATACGATAGATGTTTATATACGCAGATTAAAGTGCCCACCATATATCAAACAAGCAGTTTTTAACGAAATTATAATCACTTGTTTTACACTAGCTGCGAAGAGGTATACATTTTAATAGACCACAAATCATACGCACACTTCTCTGAAATTAAATTTAGAAAAGTAAACAGTCAACTCATGTATATACTACAAGACCGTTTATGTAGGACAGGACCATACTGAATCAAATATATGACAGAAGCCTCTATACGCAGATGAATTCACGTAGTACTGCGACAAATTAAGGTAACAGATTTTAACCAAACGTTTTACCCAGCTGTGTATAATAGATTGGAAGAAGCTAATATAATGTAAACCAACGATTCCGATGTATCATCGATCATGTAGGCCAGGGGTCTTCAACCCGCGGCCCGCGGGCCGCATGCGGCCCTGAGAATGTTTTTGTGTGGCCTCAAACACGCCCTGAAAATGGTTTCCCTCTTTGGAAGTACCTACTTATGCCAGCACCTTTTTCCAAGGATGAAGGAAGTTAAATCCAAATTAAGGACCCGAATAACCAACATTAATTTGGAGAACTCACTGCGAATTGCTGTTTCCCAGATTAAAGCTGATATAGAAAGGTTAGTGAAAAACAAACAGTTCGAAATTTGTCACTAAAGATGAACGTTTTTATGCTTGTAAAACTGTTTAGACATGTCAATTAACAATATTAAGAATAAAACTTACGTCTTTAGATTCTGAATATGTAGGCCTATCTTTCTTCTAATTGAACCTAAATCCCTCTGAGTTAGCATAGCTTCTGCATTATTTTGCTAGAAATATTCTTGTGGGGAAAAGTAAATAATAATAAAATAAATCATAAACCATAAATGAATAAATAAATAAATAAAATAACAAATCCATCCTATGTATGTTTATGTAGGGAAATATCAGTGGGCAGGTCCTGCAATAATATGCAAACTTTACATTGTAAAACGTGAATGGGGCCCACGAATCTTTCTGCCATTAAAATGTGGCCCTTGAGCAGGTAAAGTTTGAAGACCCCTGATATAGGCCTTCGCCCTGCAGGCTTAACTTATATGAGGCAGGATATGTATAAAAATATTACGAATAGTATTTCTGTATATTTAGCTGGTTTTTCGAGCACTTGGTATAGCAACTCACCGATGGTGGTACTATAGCACCGAAACGTGTCGGAGGATTTATAAATTATACGACTGTGTATGTTGCATGTACATTTCTTTGTTTGATAAAAATATAGGCTGCATTAAAGTGCGCAGAATAAACAATTTCCAAATATATTAAGGGTGTCTGAAAACACAGTTCTGAGGAGAATATTTTGACATAAGAAAGATGAAATAAAAGGATGGCGAAGAGAATTGAAAAATGAGAAGTTTTGTAATTTCTGTTCTAAAAAATCGTTATTAAAAATGATACCAAGAAAAAATATTCGAGCGGTGTATGTAGAACGCGTTTGAGAGCAGTTAAATACGTAAAAAATTTCGTCTGGAAATTGAAGGGAAGCGACCACTTGGAAGGTATGTGTATGCTATAGGAGGTTCATGTTGCACGATAAAGAAAAAGGGTGGGAGGATCTTCACTGGGTTGTGTGGCCCAGAACAGGAGCAGTAGTACGCTGGTCTGAACACGGCAATGTACTTCAGGATTTCATAAAACACGGAGTACTTCTTGTACCTGAGCGACTGTTAGGTACTACAGAGTGACTTTGCTCCGTGGAGTTTTTAATTTATTCTTACACGATTTTTCTTGATTCTCATATGCATCATTATGATTTAAATTTTTAAGTATCTTGAAATTATTTGTCAGTCAGTGAGTCTCTAAATCTTTAAGTCATATTCATATAATTAACATTAAGTGCATTTGTTTCGAGACATGATCTTTAAGACGGCGATGAAAGAGAGAGATAGAAAAGCAGAACTCAAGGACCTGACGAAAAGTGTATACAATATTGAGATGGAGTACGTGAACAGAGAAGGATGTTTGGGAGGAAGAGGTGAATAGGGAGGATGATAATATTAGAATAGATTTTAGGCATACAGAATTTGATATAGGCCTATGTCTTCAGGCTTTCACGAGCTGATAGCCGTGTCAGTTGTATTGAGCAAGTGGCCTGAATTTGTCCTAGTCAGGGTAAGATCCACTGATGCAATAGTGGTAAAATCGCAGTGGAATTTTGGGTCCCATAAATAATGTAGGAATTCTTAACAAACATTGCGCAAATTGCCTTACGAAGCATTCTTGTCCACAAACTTAGCTGCATGAAGACCTATTTTATCAAGGACTTCATTTCACCTTTATTCTTTACAGCGCTCCTAGGTGTGTATGTATATTCAGAGGCATACAAATTAAATTATTTTTACCAGCAAGGTTCTTACCTTAGTGATTTCATGATCATGTAAAAACTTACAGCGTGTAGTATTTTAGAGTACTGTGTTGTGAGAACATGCAAGGAAGAAGGTTTTACATTGGCCCTCTGGCACAGAAGTCACGGAAAACCAACAGTATGCCTGTATTATTCGATGTTTGGATACTGTTGACTTTATGATAAATAATTCTTTACATTTTCACCAAAGTGGTTAGTCTTATAGCAACACATAATAAGAAACTGAAATGTTAATTGCTTATTCCGTAATCGATAAGCGTACGATTGTGAAATTTAGCCCTTTTAAGTCCAGTGATGGCTTTAGATACCACTAGGTGTAACATGCACAAATTCTACGTTCTGCCAACAGAGTGCTTTTGTGAACTTTCTATGGATTTCCGAAAGAAAAGCGATTAAATTCCTGCACAGAATTAACTGCTTTGTTTGTATAGCCGAGATGGTGTTTGTTTACTGAGCCGTAAGACCTCAATCTGTAAATACAATTCAGGTTAATTTTGTTCGGGTTTATTGAAACCGGAATGTGTTGCTTTTTGTATTTCATGGGTACTTGTAATTCATGGTCAGATCAAGAATGAGAAATAAATGGAGTTTTATTTTCACTGTAACTGTTGAATAATAATTACTTTCCGAGCCATTAACGTCGGTGATTATAAACCGTTTCCCTCCTTGTAGGGCAATGCAAAACAATAATTCCTTCTTTGATGAGGAGTATGGTATTTTACAATGCTACGCAGCGTAGCCTGGTACATAGATACCAAAGGGTCCGAGCAAGGTGCTGCCCCGATTTTGAGAATGCGAGGCGCTTCTGTCCTACATATGGGTTCTGTCACGCTGTCGGAAATTTTAGTACTTTTCTACGAATTACACGGCGACATATCACAGAAGGCAATAACCTTTATTGTAATCTTAGTCAGAATATTATTCCTTGATTTCACGTTGCCAGTCTAGTCTGTAGAATTCTGCAGGAATCCTCGCATGCCTTCACCCTAGTAAAATTTGAATTCCGGTGCGTAGGGAAAATAAAAGAAGAACAAAAAGAGAGAAAATGAACATGACATAGAGAATATGGGAAGAGATATGATGATAAATACTGGTGCAGTTTATCGCGAACGAGGACAGAATGGGGAAAGGTAATCCTAAGACGTTGTTCACAGCAACACCGCCCAAGGGGATCCCGGACTAAGAGTGAAATATGTAGGGCGGTGGAGGCGTGAAATGATAACAAGTGGCGTGACGTCAGTTCTCTAGTCCACTGCATTAGCGCGGGAGTCCAGAGCGCCTTCGCAGCCAAATAGTGTACTATTGCGCAACTTACACGGTGGGTGGCATGTTGCACCCATGGGAAAGATTAGAAATAAATGCAGAATTTTAAACCGGAAAACACATTGGTGAAATCTCCTTGGGGAAAATATAAATACCTGATTCCTTGAAGCAGCGTACTCATTGAGAAACTTGTAGCTAAGCTGGTCAATCAAGTCACCGTGTCTGATGAAACTTTAAGCTCAGGAGTAGACTATAGAATGACTGTGAATTTCCTGTTCTAAAATTATGTTATGAAATGGAGGATTTCGGTCTAAAATATGATGCTGCTTCGCTGGGAAACGCTACACTTTCTTTCGAAACGTCGGAAAACTTCCAGTGACGCACCGTCACACCCCATAAGACTGGAATCCGCAATCACACTGCTGTGAAACCGTCGAAAGTCTCACATTGTGCAGTGTTTAGACTGCACGAAACTAACTTTCTGTATAGTTTAATGATGACTTTTATGAATATGGTGCCGAAATTTCTTTAGTTCTTGGATAAATATCAATGCTTCAACCTTTTAAAGCCTAGCGGTAACTTTACATACGACCAGGTTTAACATTAAAAAATTCTACGTGGTGCCCACACTGCGTTTATGTGTTTTGTACGGATCTCAGAACCTTATAACACATTATAAGATTGGTTTTTATAACCGAAGTGGAGAGTGTTTACCGCGCGGTACGCGCTGAGTCCTTATATAAAAGAGATACGCTTCGTCGTCTTTAAAGGGTTAAGGAAGATTCGGTACTGAACGACATAATAAGAGAAGCGCTTACTTGAATGGGCTACAAGGTTCGATAACATTAACAGGCGTCTGAGGGAGACATGCAGGGACATGGGGATGGAATTCGCTCAATATTGTCAAATGGGACCTTCCAGTTCTATTGTTTTAGACCCCCGTCCATTATGTCTTTTACCGCTGTGCACTATATTGTTGATAAATTGGGAGTGTTGTTTATCCGTTACAGGCTTGTAAAACTCTTTCACTATTTAAAATAACGCTTTTCCTGAAAGTTCTAATACATGTAAGCGCAAAGGCAATTACACGATTGTTTATAATATTCTTACAAAAACACTAATCACCAACAAATGCACAAAGAGAGTTCATCATCAATCGTAACACACTCCTACATGTTTCGACGCTGCTGGGTCATCTTCAGGGACAACATTTCGTTACCGTTACACTACGGTTGCACTCTACAGTTGAGTGAGAATGTGCTGTAGACAGTGTACTGCGTTGTTTTCGGAGGCGTGAACTCTCCGCGGTCCGAGAACAACGCAGTACACAGTCAACAGCACATTTTCACTCAACTGTAAAGTACAACCCTAGTGTAACGGTAAGGAAAAGTTCTCCCTGAAGATGACCCAGCAGGGTCGAAACATGTAGGAGTGTGTTACGATTGATGATAAACTCTCTTTGTGCATTTGTTGGTGATTAGTGTTTTTGTATGATATAGTGCACGGACATGGAACACATTAAATTTAGAATATTCTTATTGAAAACCAAGCTAGCTTCATCGAATGGGAAGGAACATAATGACATTTTTTTCATCAATATCTGCATCCCTGTCTCAACTGTGCGTTACGGTAATATACTCACTCAGGCTGATTTTTTATTTGAAATTCAAATATTTCCTCTGCTTCTTGATACCTGAATCCTTAAAGCTCCATTGTGGGGAAAAAATTGCTCCCCGTAATACCTCGCGTAGGGAACAGAAATTATTTTTTCTCGCCCCCACAATACAGTAGATACAGCAATGCCTCAGTTCCTTGCATACTTTTGATAATTTACTGGCTCACTTAGTTTTCAACCGGAAACAAATTACAGTTGTTCCAACATTGTAATCCATTACTTTATAACCCGCGTCCATAGGGAACACACAACACGACATTAACCGAAAAGAACTGCTTTCTGTATTTCTTTTACTGGTTTCATTAACATAAAAGCTAGTGAAATATCAACAAGGATTGTTATAGCTATAAACACTTCTATACAAACTCGAATCTAACTCGTCCTATAACAGACAGAAAATAATATTCACGATAGAATCCGCTCTGTCTTTCACTAGGCGTTTTTCATTTCTGATAACTGGAGGAGTCGTTACATTATTGGTAATTAAATTATTACTTCCTTTTAAGCATATCTGAAGTTCGTCATCTTTAACGAGGAAAAAGTGAAACAAATCTCTTGTTACTAAATGTTATACTTAAAATTTATTTGTTCAGTAAGACCATTATTACAACAGTTTTCGTAAATATTCTACGATCTGACGAAACGTTTTGTTGATGACGCGTATAGCTAACGTAAACCTTAACACTTCCGAAACTCCTTCTTCGAGTAAGTGCAGTACAACAGTTGACTCACATGACATTGCTCAAAAGAATTCGGAAACTCTGGAATGAAACATTTTAATAATTAGGATTTATAAGAATGTGTAACATTTCGTAAGACAAAATCCGAAAAGGGGGGACATATATCCATGCTTTATGTACTAACTAACGCCATGGAGCAGAGTCCTCCCGAGAAAATAACATTTCCACAGCTAGTCAAGAAATTCTCCGCGTTTTATGGCACCCGAAGGTTCATTACCGCATTCACAAGAGCCCGCCACCTGTCCCCACCCTGGGTTAGATCAGTACAGCCCATGGCCCCCATCACACTTCTTGAAGATCCATTTTAATATTATTCACCTATCTAGACATGGGTCTTCCATGTGGTCTGCTTCCCTCGGGTCTCCCCACCAAAACCCTGTAGGCACCTCTCCTGGCCCGATACATGCTACATGCCCCGCTCATTTCATTCTTGTTGATTTTATCAACCGAATGAGATTTGGTGAGGGGTACAGATCATTAAGCTCCTCGTTATGCAGTCTTCACGAGTCCTCTGTTACTTCGTTACACCCAAATATCCTCCTTAACAAACTATTCTCGAACACCTTCAGCGTATGTTCCTCCCTCAATGTGAGCGACCAAGTTTCACGCCCATACTAAGCAGTAGGCAAAACCAGAATTCTGTATATCTCAATGTTTATATTTTTGGATAGCAAACTGGAAGACAAAAGATTCTGCACCGAATGTTAGTTAGCATTCCCTGACACCAATCTGCTTTTAATTTCTCCATTAATGGAATTTTTATCCATTAGGTTTGTTCCCATATATTTTAAATGTCCAAACCTTTCAAAGGATTCATTCTCTGTCTTTAGGTTGTGACTTTGTTTTACATTCTGTTCTCCAAGCAGGAACGTACACTTATTCTTCTCAGCATCTACTTCCAGACCAGTCTTCATACAAGCCTAATATGTCGTCTGTGTTTTTCTCTATAGTATTTATGCTACCGCCCAATATATTAACATCATCAGCTTAAACTAGAAGCTGATGTGTATCATTTCATTTCAAGCCCTCCTGGTTTGCCTGAACCCTCCTAGTGGCATATTCTAAAGCAAAGTTTAAAAGCAATGGCAATAAATATCTCGTGTTTCTAATCATACTTAATAGGTAACATGATCGGCAAATAGTTACCTACCCGCGCTCTGCTGTAGCTTTCATTTAGACACATTTTTATTAGTCTTGCCAATTTCATGGGGATATCAAATTCAGTGAGAATATTATATAAGGTCTTCCTCCTAACTGAATCATGGGCTTTCTTGAAGTCTATAAATAGCTGATGCACTGCTTTATTGTATCCCATTTCCTCAAGTATTTGACGAATGCAGAATCTGTGATCGGCACTTGACTTCATACGTCGAAATACGCACCGATCATTCCCAGTAATTTCCTCTGCATATGGAGTTAACCTTAACAGAATGATGTTGGACAAAATTTTGTATGTAGTTAACAAAAATGATACGCTTCGATAATTACCACAATCTGTTTTATCAGCGTTCTTATAAATAGGCACAATGACTGACTCCTTCCACTGCTCCGGCAATTCCTGCTTATTCCAGATAGAATTAATAAGTTTATGGATCTCAGACCGAATTATCCTACTTCCTTCTTTAATCAGTTCTGCTGGAATTTGATCAGTACCTGGTGATTTGGATTCTTTTACTTTTTAAATAGCCATCTCATCTTCAAAGGCACCGGGCTCAGGCAGCAGCGGCTTTGGTGTATGTATTTCAGTCTGCCTTACATCATCAACCCCATGTACAATCAATGGCTGACAGATATGATTCCTCCACCTAGCCAAATACTGTGGGAGTCTGAGCACCTTGCAGCTCTTTGCTATATTAGTTCTAGGCTAGTAACCCTTCTTAAAGTCACGGATACCCCTGTACAATTCTGTGATATTCTTCTTCCTGCTGTTTGTTTCAAGTTTATTAACTCGACTTTCATATATTCCTTCTTTCTTCCTGAAACATCTATTAGCGTCTCTTCTTACAGATTTCGGGTTATATTCATTACTTTGGTTTGTATCCTGTAAACATTGCATTCTAGCCAGCTTCCGTTCGTCCAAAAACTGTGAACATTCTTTATAAAACCATGGTTTATGTTTCTTCCGTTCATACACATCTAGACCCTTTGTAGCTGAGATTTTGTTATTCTTTTTAGTGTTCTTCCAAGACCTATTTATGTCCTAGCTATTATTTAAGTTCTCAAAAGCTGCGAACCTGTTTGAGATTTTAAACTGATACTTTTCCCTCACGTCCACCTCACTCAGCTCCTTTAGATTGAACCTGTCCACATCAGTCTTCTGTGCTGCTCATTTATTTACCGACAGTCCCTCCCTACCTTCTTCAGCCAGCAAATATTGATCAGCATCACGGTCAGCTCTCCGGTAAGATGGTACATCGAGTGTACTTGATTGCCATCTCCGATCTCTTAATACGTGATCAAATCCCCTGCTCCTTCATGCGTGCCTATTCCTACCTAACCTCCCGTACATTCGCTAAAACCAGTTCATACCTCGCTAATTCTCTGGCCACTGTCTTAAATGACCCTGAAATGTAGAGGATCCACACTGTCCAAATGCCTCATCTTCTCTGTCTTTTCCATTGTCTACATCGTACACAGGGTATCAGACGATCAGTCAAAGTCCGAGTCTTTGTGAAATAGTTCGCAACATGGAACGTTTTTACGGCGAGGAGTTTTTAGCAACCCGCCCAACCCGCAAGATGAGGGACTGCTCCTTGTCGGCTTTCCGCGATATTTTATTCAATATACTCGCAGCTACTCTCCGTACTGGAGGCCATTCTTCCTCCCACTACCTGAGGAGGCACCATGCTGTGGTGACAGAGACCTACGACGTACTTATCACGAATCCATACTTTATACATCGATATGATCAATGATAAAAGATAACACATCACGGCAAAAAATACTATTTAACTTTATTTGTTCAACAACGTATTTATTACAAAATTTTTCTTTTAATCATCTGACAAACTGAATAATTGTGATACCCGGCGCTCGACAACAGTTCGATTGAATGAAATGTATATTATGCATTTCACTAAGCGTAATTCCCTCTATAGTTTTGCTGCCATCTGGTGTAACTATCAAATAATTACACTACTCAGTTCACCTCGTCTGAATCTCACTTCAGGATGCAAGTGTATAATACAGGAGAGTGTTTATGGTTGTGCCATGTTATGATGTTCACACTCCTTCACATAGCAACACGCTTTACGACTATTTCACAGCTGAGAGTGCCGTGTTCCAAACTGCGCTATTTTGGGGATGAAGTTATATATTCTTTTGCTATTCTAATGAAACATAGATCAGAATTAGGAAGGAAGGGATAGAGGCAAGAAACCGGTAAAGGATTGATTGAAAAGTGAGGGACGGACGCGCTTGAGAAAAAATTATTTTTACGGTGTGTTCCATTTAAAAATTATTGAAGTTTGAGGATGAAATCTATTGAGAAAAGGGACATAAAAATGAACAGTCCCAAAAAAAACTTAATCTCATTAAATTTAACGTTTATGGAAATTTTACGTTCATATTAAGATAATAAACGTGATGGATGAATGTTATTAAGTAGTGTTTCTATATGGAGATAAGCTGTGAAATACTTTAGCAAAGGCATAGACCTAAATCCCTGCTTAATGGTACCCCAACTGCCGATTATTTTCTAGATATTCTACCCCTGTTCATAATTACTACAAATTCCGATTGAGTGCTAACTTACGTAACAGCAGAATCCAAATGTTATAACGTTGTATTTGGCATTTGTTACTTCTAAGAGTTTTAAATTATTTTTATATTTTTCTCAAGAAATTGGTGAGTGTAGCTTGAAATTTTCCTGAGTATTGCAGGCACTGAAACGGAAAAAGGATGTAAAGTGTTTCCTCATTCCTTCACAGCACAGTGGCTAAAATACAGGCCTACACCATCTGCCTTAACATTGCAGTCTCAGTAGATTGCCAACAGAGGGCATTCGTGTGTTTCTTACGACTCCTACAAAAAAACAGCTATTACTGTTCGGCGTTGCTTATAATCCGTGAGGTTATTATGCGATATACACACAGTTGCAAAGGTTATTCAAATGAGTTTCAGTGGAAAGAAAAGCAAGCTCTTCTGGGATGCGATAATGTATATTCTGTTGGAATTTTATCGATGTTTGGAGGAACAATTTGTGCAAAATTGTATGGCCTAATATCACATTAAGAGATTATTCTAAACATTGAATGTAGATTCTAAATCTGTCGCAAATTCCTCCCAGACTAGACCGTGTTACTGTCCAGAGGACAGTAGGCAATTTCTAATAGTCACCAAGGTAGTAGCTTGAAATATTACAGACTGTTATTGTGGGTCGAACATAATTTTTGTGCTGATTTAAGAATACCTTGATTTTAATCCCCCGCAATCGAATTCTCTTCAACTTTTACAGATATGTTACTGCAGCGCATTTGTGGATGTACCTTCTGCATCCGTTAACTATACAGTTGTAGATATTAGTGTTCTGTGGTTCGATAGAGATTAACTGAAGATGCCGTGTAGTAGAAAACGTGACTGTCACTTTTCTTGTAATAATTTGTATCTTTGCAGTTTTTCTGAAAAAGAGAAATTCGATATTACGGCCCTAAATTAACAAAATATAAGCTTAAGGATAAATTTTGTAAGAGAATTTGTTCTACTGTCTGTTGGATTCATTGGCGTGTATTACTAATTGTCATTTGTTACCCTTGCTTTTTGTGTTATTGAAAACCGACAAGTATCATCTACACATTTATAAATTGAAAGAAAATGCGTTTGTATTACTGGAATTTAGTAGGTATGACTGTCACCCATAGTGAAGAATAAAAATAAATTTTAGCACGCAAAAAATTAATATCGCGAAAGAGTTAAAAATCAATCATATGAAGCAGCAAGAAATTCTCTTTGAACTTCGGAAGATCGAACGTCATATTTAAACGAATCGCGCTTTGTATACGAAAATACAGTCAAGCTTTAGCCTACATACAAACATAGATGTACACGAGACACAAACGAAGTGGTAGGAAAAATAAAGGGTTTAGATGTGGGGATCGAAAAGGCGAAGAAGAGAAAATAGCACGAGTGATAACAAAAGAAGAAATATAGTGTGAAAAAAGTGGGACAGGAGCGAGAAAAGTATAAGACATAGAAAAACAGAGGAAGAAGAATAAGAAATTTACTTATAAACAAGCCATTCCCTGTCACATGCTGGAACAAAATGTGCCGTTGCTAGAATACAGGACGGAAAAGACCACAGAACGGACAGATAAAAGAGATGGTAAAGAAATTCGGGAGAAAGGAGAGGAGAATGAGTTAAAGACAAGAGAAACATAGACTAGCGGGAGACTGAGTCTGAGGGTACCGTTTCAACGTGAAGGAGATGAAGGAAAGCGGGAGGAGAGGAGCAACGGTAACAAGGGCAAATAGTAACAGTTATAGGGAGCAATTAATGCTGCCCCTGTCCACGCCATGAAGACATACAGAGAAAGCAGGGCACACCTCCTCTCATTATTAAATTCCCAAATAATGGAGGTGACTGTCTAACATCACGCTTCGGCTGCTTTATCCCTGCGGAAGAAGCCTCCAGTACTCATTGAGTATGAGGCTGGATGGTCCCTAGAGTCAGTCTGGGCTTTGGAGACGGGAATAGTCTCTCCCCTGACGGTAACCCAACCCCGGATCAGGACAGAACTATACAAGAGGAGAGAGGAAGGAGATGAAATAAGAAAGCGAAGCAGTAGATACGAATTACAACAATCCGCCTCCCTTATTTAATGTTTCGTAGCCTTTACCTCTTCTACCTACTCACAGCAGGTGTCGAGGGTGTTTATTTGCACTTGATCACACTCAGACACACACCCCAGTCGGTAGGACTTCTCTGGACGAGGGATCGGCCCGTCGCAGAGACCTCTACCTGACAACACAAAAACTCACAAGAGACAAACATCCATGCCCCCAGTGGATTCGAACCCACAATCCCAACAAGTATTCGGCCACAGACCTGCGCCTTTAGACCGCGCGGCCACTGGGATCGGCTGTTATTTGATGTACTATGCGCCAATAATAAAATGAAATTATCTCTCTTACTCGTTTCATGCCTGTATTTTTCAGAAAATATCACCCGGCAAAGAAGTTGATTTTTTCCTAATGATTTCAGCCCTCGTAACTATGTTTTGCATACTTCATGAAGTGGGTTGCTTGTGTATGGCCCGGTCATCACATTTTGATGCAACAGGTGGTATCTTAATATCCAGAAAGATGGATCGCATGAAGGCAGCCTCAATATTTATCGACATGTCTCAGTAGAAGAGTAATCGATGTTCATGACGAGGCTGTCGAGGCAGTTGACAGTATACAAACAAGACAAATCTTTTACAGTCACTCTGCCGCTTCCGTAGTCATGTGGCCGTGTAGCGGAGTGTAACCACCTTACTCCGTGGTCTCGGTGGTCCCAGTGTATCATGCTGCGTCGCTATGCATACTGCCTAACATTAAGGCAGATCTCCAGCCACCGCTCAAAGGGAAATTCCATGGGTGGATGTACACGTTTCTAAACCACCCGCTACCCAATTTGCTATTTGGAATTTGAATTTGATAAAATGAATAAATCATAGAGGTCGTGTAGGTCTGTTAGTCTGCTGGTATCACCTCGGAAACGACTCCTTAAATTTTCATAAAATTTGGTATTGTGAGGAATACACTAAATTACATTCAGACAATTTTATTTTGATTCGAACTGGTCCAATTTATTACCAATTTTTCATGAAAATAAACTGTACCCTTTTTGTCGAAAGAGATCCTAGTCGTCATGCAAATACATGTCATATGTAATGTAACCACTATTTCGGTCTATACAGAATAAACTCAACACTATTTTCAAGTTGTTTTCTATTATCCTACAACATGTTTCGACCAATGGGCCGGGATAGAGTAGTCGGTATAGCGATTCGCTAGGGGCTGGACGGTCCGGGGATCGATCCTGGTGGAGGTGAGATTTTCCGCAGCGGTCTAGACCGGCCCTAGGGCCCACCCAGCCTCCTGTACAATGGGTACCGGGTCTCTTTCCCGGGGTAAAGCGGCCAGGGCGTGAGGCTAGCCACCCCATCCCCTCCTCGTGACGAGGCTCACGAACGGGTAGAGCTATACCTCTACTCCCTGTCTTGGGTCCTCAGGGCCTCTTATAGGATTAACCCTTACCTTTACCTTACATGTTTCGACCAAGTACGCTGGCCATCATCAGGTAGAAACAAAATCATAAAAGCAAGTATACGTTCACAGTTAAAAATTAAAATTATAAAATTATGGATGCGTATAATCACTTGTTATTCCCTATAAGTAATAATATACTTTGATGCATACTAATAAATAATTGTGTGTCTTTATTACTTTATAATTTTTGTAATTTTAATTTTTAACTCTAAAGGGAAAGCCTCCGCCTCACCGTTACTTTTCTTTTATGATTTTGTGAGATGCTACCTGGTGACGGCCAGCCTGTGTGGCCGAAACATGTTGTAGGATAATAAAAAAGAACATGAAAATAGTGTTGTAGTTATTCTGTGAAGACTGAAATAGTGGCTATACATAAGCACAACGGCATGATGATTCCAGCATTTGTGTAATAAAAAGTTAAGTTACATAACAACGTACATGGCAGTGCAACATATCTCTAAAAATCTTAGTCTGCGCTCTAAATGGATATCAGTTGTCAGCTTCACACCTCGGCCACTCTATCTTCGCAGCCAAAGCACCATGCATCCAATAGTTAGGAGAATACCCCATACGAAAAAATCACAGAGGCTTAGGTCAGGTGACCGTGGAGGCCAGGAAAGAAGAGGAGAGTCGTTGTCAGAAGCGCACCCACTCCAGCGACCGGAAAGATTAGCACTGAAGTGAGCACGGACGTCAAAATGGAAGTGTAGCGCGGCTCCATCTTGTTGGAAAATGAAGTCCTCTATATCTTCCTGTGATTGTGACATTAGCCACAGTTGCAATATGTCCAGGTAGTTGATACCGGTAACAGTTGGCTCCGCAAAGAAAAATGGTCCGTAGACTTTGCAAGAGAAAGCGGCACAAAACGTATTCTCTTTAGGCGAATCCCGGACATGTTCCACCGTTGCATGAGGATGTTCTGTGCCCCAAATGCGTACGTTGTGACGGTTCACCAACCACGCACATGAAACGTCGCCTCGTCACTGAAAACCAGCTTCTCAGCAAACCCGTCTTCCTCTAGCTGCTGTTGGAAATCCACGCAGAAGTGGAAACGAAGATTGTGATCCTGGGGATTCAGCGCCTGCAACCGCTGCAGCCGGTATCTTTTCACGCGAAGACGATTGCGCAGGATGCGGCAGACACTTGACTGAGGCATCTGCAATTCCCGGCTCGCTCGATGTGTTGACTTCTGAGGGCTCCTGACAAAAGTTTCTCGCCCACGCTCGACAGTCTCGGCCGATGTTCACGACCGGCCTGTTCGTTTCGCAGCGCACAGGCAGCCACTCTGCTGGAATTTCTTGTACCAGTCACGAGTTGGTTTGATCGTATGTGGTTCTGTGTGGTACATGGTCCGAAACCTCCGTTGCACTGTCACAATTGACCCAGTTTTGGCAAAGTCCAAGACACAGAACCCTGTTTTATCCCCTGTCCACGCCATGTTTCGTCACGACTGCCCCCTAACGGTGAAACCTTCAAGTACGCCACGGTTCCTATTACCCAAAAAACTTGGAGAGATTCTCTACCTGCTGATATGCTCCTTTCTGCTGTGTCTGTCTTGGTTGTTGCTCTGCCGACTTCGGAAATTCCGTAGGGACTTATGAATTACTCTGTATGTGGGCGCAAAAGCCATGCTGGACGCTGTGGGGAAGAGACCAATGTCTACAGCTCTCCGTAGCTTAGGAGTTTATTTACCTTTGTGTAGCAAGATTTTGTTGGCTCAGAATATGTAGCGACGGAGCGTGTAATTTGTGTTAGATAATGAACTGGAAAGTATGCAGCAAGAGAAGCTCGTGGCGTGATTTAATGTGGAAATTCACGAAACGCTGCTGTCAGGACGTCAATATCCGGGCCGAAGCATAAATGCGGGACCTTCCGAGTACGAAGGAGATGTGATGATTTGTCTTCTGTGATGTTATGCTGTATCTTGTCGACTGGTAAGTATTTAACAGAGTCTCGAAGGATCATAAGGCCTCCTTCTTCTTCTTCTTCTTCTTCTTCTTCTTCTTCTTCTTCTTCTTCTTCTTCTTCTTCTTCTTCTTCTCCTCTGCCTGCTTGTTCTACTGAAGTGATTAGAAATCACGATTGTTATTTGGCAAATGCCGAGTATAAATGTCGCCCAAAAGATCAGTTGTAGCACATGAGTTTTCTCTAGGATTTTCTCAGTTCCTGTACAAAAATGCAATGACACAGCGGGTAAAACGGACCATGACTCTTCTGTTCATACTTCTTTTACAATTATCACCCTCAATATTATAACAATCTGTACCATTTAATCAGTGCAATTTATAAACATTGTTAAATACAGCAAACGTCAATCAAAATTGCTTTAATTTATTTCCGAAGTTAATAATACACAGAGATTTTCTTCAATACACGCGTCTTCATGGTGTAAAGCTTGGACTCAGGGACACTGTGAGTTTTACCCTGAAGTTGGGGGCAGTATGGTCTTCCGCAGCCCCGGTAAATTACCTTCGAGTAACGTGATAACATAAAGCAGAAGACCCGAATCTAAACCTTACCCGTCGTTATAAACCTTTGTCTGATGCTTTTTGAAAGGTTCTTAAGTTTGTGTTACAAGTTGCGTGGTTTGCTTCTTGCATTCGACTGTTTTCAAGTTAGCCTCCTTCCATTTTCGACATAATAGAGATTGCATAGCGTCTGAAAATTCTAGTCACATTTCCCACTTTTCGAGCACAGAAACTTTCGGAACTGGCTACTCAACTGTCCTTTGCTAAAAGAGGAGAAACAAGGCTAAAATATTAACGCTTTCAGTTGTGCTTAGTGAGCGCAATAAATACGAGGCTCTTTGTTGTGGAGCAATAGTGCTGACCCCAAGTGGCAAGGTGCCTTTGCTAGAGGTGTCTGGAGTGCAAGGTAGTCTTAGTAAGGTGGGAAATATATTCTTCTGGTGCAAGGGAAGGGCTTCTCTTTAGTTAGAACAACCCCAACGGTCATTATTTCACATGGGATCATCCCTTCGTAAATTACTCGTTGTACGGTGAAAGTAGCGGGGAAGAGAGGGGAGGACGAAAGAGAGAGATCAACAGACACGTAACTCCATCTCTCGTTTTCAAAGAGAACAAGAGTAATATGGAGGCGGCTTTGCAGGAAATGTTAACACGTGGTCTTTTCGCCCTTGTGGCCAAATTCCGAACATACTATTGGTGATTAGCGGCTTTGTTTTTATTATATGCAGCTAATAAGAGTAGTTATTTTAATTGCTAATAAATTTAAGACGCTAAAAAAGAAAATGAGTTTACAGCGCATACATTGTGTCCTTTATTTTCAAATATAATCAGAACACTTTACATTAATTTTACTACCATGCCACATAGGCCCCGCCACATTTACACCATTTAACATATTGCGCGAGAACCTTTTATATTTTGTGTTGATGAAAGTCCGTGTCCTCTGTTGTCAGCCATCGTGTTTCAAATGTCTCCACCTCGCAGTCGCCTTTAAATGTGTGGCCACCAAATTTATGCTTCAGCGCTGGAACAACTGATAATCGTTTCCCAACGAATTCCCTTGATGTATTCGCATTTAGTGTAGGTTTTTACAGGCCATTTCGAGTTATTTTCTAACCTACCCTTAGAAATAGAAACTGAAATTTTGCCTGCTGTGCGTGTTCAGACATTGGGCTTCTACATTACAACATTACAATGCCAACATTTCGAAGGTATATGCTGCCTCCATTTTTGTGGTAGAAATGAATACGGTACTGATGTGGTACGTTGCATAGGCAGGTTGCAAGGAATGCCCGCGTGAGGTGGCAAGAAAACAGAACTGCGTCCAGGCCAACGCGGAATGTGTATTTCACCTGGACCTTGTTTGCAACCTGTCTGTAAAGAATCACGTTCTTACCTTAATCATCACATTGACACTGAAGGCGGAGGCGGCAGGTCCCTGCGAGACATTGGTGCCCACCGAAAATTCTGCCAGGCGTTGCGACCCAGAAAATTAACAACTGGACATCAAATATATTTCGCATGAGATTTGAGGTTCTGGCAATCTGAGTATAAAAATTACTGGACAGACTGGATGTTTATTAGATATGTTTAAATATACCAAACTACCCAGCATCTTCAAACACAACTTAATTCTGAGAACTTAATAAAATAAATAAACAAACCACGACACACACACACACACACACACACACATGCTATCATATCAGTTGATTAAGATCTGAGGTTGCCATTACAGTGCACACAGTTTGTGTCTCCCGGTGCGTGATGCCGACATTTCAGAGCAAGTGCTGCTTCCATAATTCGGGTACAAAAATAATTACCCTAGTAATGCAAGCATATGTATCCTCTGCACATCCCAGAAAACACTAATCTCGAATGACGTTCTTCCTGTCAAATCTGCGCCGTCGAAATATACGCAACAGATTCTTCTTGATAAGATAAAATATCCACCCCGCTTTGTGGAACGTGCATGGGGATACATTGTATATTATGTAAGGTAGAAGCGGATTGTTTAAATTTTATTTAGGTAGAACTCATGCCTTAAATATTAAAAGTTTAAGGTACAGTCATTACTATAATGTACGACCTGCTACAACATTAACATACTGCGTACTTTCCTCAGACAGTGTGCTTATATTTCGCATGACGATCAAAATAAACATCATTAACTGGTTGGTCGTATTTATAATTGACAGGCATTACGTTTACTGTGAGGTATGAAATTAATCTTCAGAAATAATGAGTTTGAGTTTTAGACTTCATATTGTTAAGCAGGTCAGATTTTATATTTGAAGTTGTCAGAAGCCTTTGATGGAAATCTCAAAAGTGTGACGCCCTGTCGAGTAGTAAATATTTGCCGGTGTTTCGAAGGACCTCGCTGATTCAAAATTTAGGGTGTATACTTGACCTAGGGACCCAAACGGTAGAGGCTGAATGCTCCATAGAAATTTCTGTGAATATTTAACGGTCGACACAGCTTCATATACGAGAATTTTCGAATTTTCAGCTAATACTTATAGGAATATTTTACTCAAATTAATAAATAATTTTTGTACTAGCATAAGGTTAGTGTCAATGTTTTAGACTAAACCAGAGAGAAACATGAACATCAACAAATATCATCAAGGGCCTCCAAAATGTACGGTAATATTTGCGACTCTGAATTTTCAGAAATTCTTCTCGAAGGCGTATAGGTATACAATAATTAGCATTTCGTAAAAAATAAAAAATCCCAATACACATACAATGAAACGGCGATATTCAAAAAGTGTTTAAGAGTAAGTATTGCATAGTCAAGCAGAGGAGTTATAGCCGTGACTTTCTTTTAAAATGCTCTGAAGAAACCTTCTTTGATTTTTTATTAGAAAATATAGGGATAAACATCTTCTTATAACGCTGTTGACAAACAACAAAGGGCAGACGGACGTGGGTTTGGCGACCCCTGCTGTAAACTTTAAAACTTAGAAAGCTGAAAATGTGAGGCTGAAGGGTGAGACATCCAGTATGGGCCAACATTACCGCGCCTCCCTCGATTTACAATGCTAGTAATTCATAAACCTAAACATGGGTGTAGTAAAGATTTTATGTTTGAAATAAATCTGAATAAGCAGTGTTGTGACAGAGGAAGAAATTGAAGTCGGATACCAAAAGAATTTTGCAGTAATTTTTTTCTATGGTGTATCAAATAAACTACACAAATATATAAACGTAAGTGCCAGATTTTATGTAAACAACTTTCTGTGCATCTCATGTTTAGATATGAAATTACTGGATCGTCTCTCGGCTATATTTATAAAAATAAGCTGGTGACGTTGTCAGCTGTTCTTTATGACTGGCCAGAAGTACACAAGAATAGTATCATACAGACCATTCTATTCTTTTAGAATTCTGAAAGCCATAACATTTAGTATGGTGCCCGAGATCAAATATTCAGTTAAAATTTACAGCCTTTGAGACAGGGTGCCGAAAATTTTGGTTCACAGGTTTCTCATTCTCAGATTAATTCGGCGAGATTCTGTCATAAATCTATACATTTCTTCATGTAAATTACGGGTTATTGTTACCAGGTTTTAATAAAACTGAAATTTTGTCGATAGATTTTCGAAAATACACAAATATCATATTTCATGAAAATCTTTCTAGTGCAAGACGAATTGTTCCACGCTGATAGACGGACAGACAGACAAACGTGACGAAGTTAATAGTCGATTTTCGCAATTTTGCGAATGAAAATGTTTTTCCTAAGACCCGCTTCCTTTCTATGAAGTGAGCAGAGTGAGATTATTTTATAACACACCCTATATTACAGAATTCCTTGTACCAGTTTTACTGCACAGCTCTACTGTTCTACATGAAATGTTACGCTTCTTGACAAACACCGACAATACAACCAACAGAAAAGAAGAAAGGTAAGCTGAAATATAAATTTCATCTCTAAGAATTTCTCTGCATATCTATTTTTTCTTCGCCTTTCTCCCTCCTTTCTTTTAACTATGAATCCTTTTACACGTATCCCAACACTTTTCTTATTTCCTCTGAACCTATTTCTCTGAGTTGCTCCTTCTGGCACTCTTGTCGAGTTATAGGCCCCGAGGGGTGGCGCAGGGTTGCCATAAAACAAAATAGGCTCGCCGACTTGATGATCCCTGGAGCAACTTGGCAACAGATATTTTCCCCCTTCCTCCATATCATTGCCTTTATCTCGTTCTCTTACCGTCTCCACCTTTATTGGACTTTTCTCTATTTTCTTTTACTTTCTACGTTATTTTCCCAGTGATGGCCTTTTTTCCCCCGAAGGGGTTGACTTCGTTCCTCTTCTTCGTTTGACTGCTTTCTTTTGTGCTGTAATTATTGAGGGCTTTGCTGTCGGAACGGGTCGACTTTTATTTCGGTTTAAATGTCTCTTCTTGTAATCCTTAGTGCTGAGATTTGACATGTGAAACGCGCTGTAAATGTCTTAATCGGAAACATTAACGCAGATAAGACATTCCAGCGAAATTTGATGTTCTTGCAGTGGTGACTATAAATATTGTCTTGGATGTAAAGACGCCTATTTTGACATAAATTTACAGACTTTCAGAGGAACATGCAGCTTCTCTGTCAAAAGTGTGCATAAATTTCTGCCAGAATAAAAGGCGTCGCATCTCAGAAAATAATATTCTTCCACCGCACGGCAATGAGACAAGCCAATGTTTACACAGAAAGCAAGAGCTACATGTAGATCTGCCACCATTAAAAATTTCTCATTCTCATACTTTGTGGTTACAAATTTGAAGTGGAAGGAATTCAAATCAGATGTGTATAGGATTTTCAAGTACCTTTTCTGTGTTGTAACAAACAAAATAAAAAAAATGTTGGGTATAAATATACGTAGCCGCATTATTCCTGTACATTCTGCAAATACGCCCTAAGAAATTGCATATTTTCTTATAGTCATTACTTTAGCAGATCAACTTGCAGAATTATGTATACTTAAGTTCTTGCGCAACTCCCTACTTTCAAGCTAACAAGCCCGCTATATTATTATTATTATTATTATTATTATTATTATTATTATTATTATTATTCTCTGTTTCATTTGTGTTCTGTTCACTGTCGGTTGTTATCTGCGCTGTGCTGATTCTGTAATTGGCCTTCTGGCTGTAGAACTGGCACATTAATAAACTAGAATCGAATTGAATTATTATTATTATTATTATTATTATTATTATTAGCTTAATATCTCATAACTACAAGACTGTCATAGTACATCCCATCAGAAGATTGGAAGAAGAAGAAAGGACGACGAGTATAAAAGGTATTAGTTTTCTCCCATGAAAATGACAATGTAGTGAAACTTTATTAACACGTGTAACTATCTAATTCTCACAGACACAAACCATGACAGAAAATTTCCAGGAGACACAGTGCCTGCAGGTAAATATTTTGAAGCACGTAAATGTTCCCCTGTTTGTAGTTTGGGAAAATCCTACTTCTGTAAGGTCGATTGGAATTATGTATACCTACACACGAACCTGTCACGTCTGCGTCACGTATACGTCACGCCTCGCAGTTCGATTGATTTCTTTCCACGACTCATTTCCGGTCCGTTTCACAACAGTGGATTCCGCAGCAATTCCAGTCCCAAACGGCTACACCAATCACCCACAATTTTTCTCTTCTTCTTCACATTTCTTTCACTCACTCTTTCCGCTTTCTCCCACCCCAGATCTGTCACTTGTATGCAATTTGTTATTTCTCCTGCGAAAGGGGATCAGTTTTGTTCTTTGGAGCCGCTTCCGTTGCTCAACTGTTACTTTTACGTGGTGTATAAGACTTTCCACTTAGGGCTTTGTTTTAAATAGGAAAAATTAAAATTTTCCACTCATCAATCAAAGTTTAAGCCGCTTATTCTCTGTACTAAATAATATATATACAAATATATATAATTTAACAGACTAAATAAGGATATTTGAGTAAAAAAGACTTCTGTTTTTCCTGAAAGATAAAATTTCAAAAGCGGCAGGTTTTTTCGACATGTGATCTAAATGTATACTTGCTTACTATTTAATCCTCACACGTCCCCAAATTGCGACCCGCCTCCCTGCGGTTCTGCCATATTAGTATAGCAAAATAAAATATAAAATTTGGGTTTGTCCTTTTGCCTAATAGGAAGGGAAAGGGTATAGATTCCTAGTTCTATTTATTCATAGTAATAAACGGGGAAATGTGTTTGGCTAAACTCGCCAACCGACTTACCCCTGGGGAAATTTTCTCACTTACCCATTAAATATGGGTGCTGTATAGTCTCCAGTGCAGGTGTGGAAGTTTCGGCGAAGAAAGATCTCTCTTGCCCCTGTCGGAATAGAAAGACAATTCTTCGACCGCCAGTTCCGTAGCGTAGTCCTCAATACCGACCACGCTGTGGGTGATGTGTATGAGATCCACAGTGCTTTGCAGGTAATGTGAAAGATAATTAGTCGCAGTTTCCAAACTGAAGGCCTGTTATTGCCACGGTAAGAATTTCTAGCGCTTGCGGAATGACAGCAATATCTATTGCTAATTTCCTTCTCATCGCCTCTGGTCAATGCCAACTGATCCAAATCGCTATTCGCTAGAGAAGCTTATTGCTACCAATGTTCGTATGAACAAAACATCTAAAAGACATGATGGAAATGTAGTGAAGTATGCTGTAGCGGGGAAGCTTAACAGCTCGAGGAAGATGTCGAGAGTTTCGATCCCTGTATATCTTACCGCGACGGTAGTGCAATTCAACTTCAGTCAGGAAAAGTGTAATTAGGGGGTAAGAAACCTACGTTCACGGTAACGTTAAACATGTTAATAATTTCCATAACGATTTCAAAAAATCGAACACCGCTACTACTGCTCAGATTTCATCCTTAGAACGTGTAGAAGGGAGAAAAAGTTAGGCTGCAGAAATAAGTAAATAAATATTCCATATCCATGTTTTTCTTATTTTATCACACATTTACAAGCATTTTTCGAAAGAGGGAGGGCATAAAACGATAAAAAAATGTTTATGAACTTTGCCTGGTATTGCGAACAGCACTGAGTCATCCTCCTGCTTGGGGTTTCTTAGGTTTTGACTTCTGAATGTCCTTTTGCTAAATTCATAGATACGGACATTAACATCCACGCAAAATGCAAATAAAATTTAATCTGCGGAAGTTCTCCTTAACGAAGTTGTAAAATGGGTTACTCTTCTTTGTGGCTATAGTCAATGAGCGTGGAAACGTGCCTACTGAGCTCCTGGGCTTCCTTTATTGTCCAATGTTTCCGAATATCCTAACAGTGATACAACATTTCGGAAACTGAATATGTTTTCATCCTCAGGTACAAAAGGTGGTGAGACACTTGCTCATTTGGCCCTAATAGAAAAGTTATTCTTAAACTATGGACAAACTGCCACAGCTCAAATATCACACTATGTACGCCTAAGAACAAGTTCTGTCAGCAAGGTAGGTATATGCATATATAGGCCATATATAAATATATATATGAACAAACGCCCTTGAATTAATATGAAGTAATGGAATAAGGACAGAATTGGAAAGATAAGGCAAACTAGTATTAAACAGGTACAGAAATTTATAGACCATTTGTGAAATTGTATAAGTTAAAGGTAAAATCAAATGTAAAATAAAGGACTGTGATTATAATAAGAATATTAATGTTAAAAGTTATTGAAAATTACTTACCAAGATACTTTCTAATAGAAAAGTGAAAGTATTAGTTACAATTAGGTAAACATTATGAAAAGATATGGTATGAAACTTTAGGACAGAATAAAGCGCTATGTTAAATTTGTGGCTGAGTTAAAGTATTAAGTGAAGGACGCTTATTTTAGTGTCATACAGATGGTGAGCTTTTTGATTTCAAAATTTATCAAAATCATGTATTGATGACTAGAGACAATTACGCATGAGTGTTTAATCCACTGCCGGTAAAAAGATCCTCGAGTCTGATTTTTGTGGTAAGAAGAAGCGCTCCCCTATACATTATTTCGTGATGTCGAAATTTCATTCATCGCAGGTTATTATTTATTACGACAATTACGCAAGAAATTTGAATAAATCTTTGTTTATTTACGGCAAAGTATATGTTACAGTTTTACGGCTCCTCAAAACACTCGGTGTGTGCACACATTAAGAACAAACCTCAGATATTTCTTAGGCCTATGGCAAGAATATTGAACACTTTGAAAGCAAATAGTTTGAAAAAGTGTGGAATGTTAAATGGATTTGCTACTTTTTAAGTTCAGGATGCCGCGTAGTGATGAAAGCATTAGCTGGTGAAAACCTAAGGATATTCTGACGCCAAACCAAACTTTTGTGAACTTACTTTTGGGACTCTGCAATCCACAAAGCAAAGAAATATTTGCTTGTCAGACAAACTTACAAGACAAACACACTAAAGTATAATGTTCTTTTTTTACCCTTCTAATATATGTAGTGAAATACAATGTTCAGGTGCTTAGCTTTCCAGCTGCCAAAATTCACGTTGCGACACAGGGAATAGCTATTGCAAATCGTGTTTCTTGTGGTTTTCTTTAAGCGCTTTAGGAAATCTTAGGGCAGTGCTTCAAATTGGGCCAAGGCTGACTTCTTTCACATTCTTTCCATCCCTTTTTACTGCCTTCTTATCTTTTGACACAATATATTACAAGTCTGGGTTACTCACAAAGTGTTAAATAAACTGCAATTCAATAAACATGCAAATCACATAGGTTGGTAACAAGCTATGCTACTCCACATCACGAACGCTTTGAACTTGTTTTTTAATCCCTCTAAAAATTGTAATAACTAATAGGCTAACAGTTTTTCCCAGATACTGTTTTCATCAACAGAACTGGATGGATCTGAATGTGTAGATTAACTTAAGCAACAACGTATATACTTTTAATTATTTTCTTAGTACTATTTTCTCGGTCACTCTAACAACCGTGGCACAACACTCGAAATTTCATAGAATTTCACTTACGGTTATTACACAAACGAACATTTTCTGTCAATGTTTTTAGTATTTATTTTACAAGGCAATGTTTCCAAACATTTGAGCCGCTATGTGCTTTTAAATTCGTGGCCAAAGTTTCGATTTGTATGTGTTTCTGCAAACGTACTCCTACACTTAACATCCATAATTCTCAAGGCAAAGCATTGAGAAATTACTTGCTAATATCCAGCGCAAAATTCTCCTTAAGAATTCAGTAGAGCACCCGTGCGAGCAAATCTACGGTATCGTATACTGATTTACAGTAATAGAATGTATAAGAATTCAACTGCTTATTGTGTTTGGGACACATGTAGGGCACATTGGTACAAGCCGTTACGAAGAACGCTTAAGCTTACAATCATTAGACATAATAAAGTTGATTCCGCATATGATGGTTTCGAAGTGCGTAATAAACAACTCATATGGAAAGACTGGTAAGATAATGAGAAATCTGGGCAGGGTAAAGGTAGACAAATAAATCAATATGACATACGTAACAGTGTAGGCGGAAATCAGAATGTGCTTAACCATAACACTTTATTTGTTTAGCGTTAGATATTAGAAAAAACCGAGCAATTATAATAGAGAAATGCGTGGAACTAAAAACCTGACCTTTTGTTTACAACATTCACTTTAACGAAATTATGTCCTTGCATCTCCCCTCTACCATGCAGAACGCACATATAAGCAGTCAATGACCATATGGAGTGGAGAAAATTCCATTCATTAGGCTTGTTCAGGGAGGATGGGCGTTCATAGCTCTTGCCCAGTCTATCTGTGAAACATATATCTGTTCACTGTTTGGGGAGAAAAGCATAGTGGATAGGCATGATTGGGGGAACTGGAACATCGAATTAGTGCCGCAATCAGGGCGACCGCCAAGAAAATAAATTTCGCACAGATTACACAAATCATTGTCATGGTGAGAGGAGAGAAACCCACAATTCTTCGCATATAAAGCAACAACATGTCAAAACCAGAAGCAAATATCTCGTAGTACGTGTTCACGAGTGAAAAGAACTAAATTCATAAGATTACTTACAAATTTCGTAGTTTAAAGCAAGAATTTGTAGCGAGTAAAAACAAAAACTGCTACATGTTCCCGTTATATACTGCAGAATAAATAAAGGTTAACTTTAACAACGGTCAAAGTTTTAACGGAAGTTGCCTCATTTATCAGAAACCGGGCTCTGCAGGAAAGTCACCATTATTAGCCTTTTATCAGTGCATAAAACTAACCACAGTTTGATGAAGGACCAGTGTTTAGTGTGTTACAGTTTCCAACTCTTGCTGAAAGGGACACAGCGTGCTATAATATTTTCTGTTCTTCTGTCACACGAATGTATTCTTAAATTATTTATGCAATAATTGTTATTTAAAAATTGTAAATATGCAACAGTGGGGTAGTAACAGTGCTCACATGATCAATCATGATAGTTTAATTGGTAATTATACATTTACCTGGCCAAATCCTCATTGATATTTGTGAAATAACTGGACTTTTTATTACCAACATATGGTTTAAAAGGCTTGGAAAACGCCAGGAGAACGGAATTGAAATAGTTGGACTTAATTGTATATAAGCAACGATTCAGGGAGTGTAAAAGATGTGCAGAAAGCGTCGGGACCAGATATTTACTGTGACCCCAAAATACTGGTTTCAAATCTTGGCACAAGATTGAAGAAAATCATAAGGTTCCAAAACGAAAACTAAGACGGTATTTGGAGGAGCTATATGCTCAACGAGAGAAAGTGCAAGACAGACTACAAGGAAAACTCGATGAAATAGAATGTGAAAGTAGGAATGTGGAAATGCAGTGTAGCAATATCAAGAAATCTGTATTAGGTACTACGTATGAGTGATTTAGTGGAGAAAACCATGAATTACGCAGGAAATGGTCAGGAAAACAGAATAACGGGGGAAATGGAGAAGGTCAAGAAAGAAGAAGGAAGGAACGAAGAGAGAGGTCTGAAGAACGAATTGCACAGGGCTAGAGAGAAGGTCAAGGAGGAATATGTTTAGAGCATATGTCGCGATATTATGGAATTTCAAAGAACAGGCCCCTATTATTTAATGTGTATTAAGACAAAGGAAGTAGGTTGAGAAGAAGATTATGGGATTCTGAACATCAGCACAGTGACCCTCAAGGGATATACTCGTAGTAGTAGATCACATACAAGTACTGAAAATTTGGGTAAATTATATTATAGAGATCTGCGAGCGACCTAATAGACAAGAAAACCTAGAAGTCTAAACTGAGAGGGAGCTAGACGCTGACGAGAACGGCGCCGTGAAGTAGGAAAAGCTATCAAGAAGACGATGGATAAACAGGCGACAGGAGATTATTATGTACATGGAGATGTACTCATATTTTTCGGAGAAGATGGTTTCAAACTAACGACACGACTGATCAGTAACATACAAGAAACTGGAGAGTGACCCAAGGATGTTTTTGAAGGTACAATGATTGCCTTAAAGAAGAAACCTAAAGGTACAAACATGCAGCGACCTTCGCACAGTCAGACTCACAGCAAATACAGCGAAGACAGTAGCTGCGATACTTAGGAAAAGGATTGAAAGGAAAATTGAGGATGTACTTGCAGAAGATCAGTTTGGATTTAGAAGAGGAAAAGGAACTCGGGATGAAGTTTGGATGCTGAGAATGTTATCACAAGGAGCTATGGACAAAGGAGTGTGTGCTTGCTTCATTGGCTGGCCGAAAGGATTTGACCGCGTGAAATGGACCAAATTATGCAGATCCTAAAAAAAACTGGTATCGACTGGAGTCAAAGAAGATTAATCAGCAAATCGTAAATCAATGAGTGTGTTGAAGTAAAATTAGACCAAGAGGAAACAAAAAATATGATTGTTTGGAGAGCGTTCAAAAAAGAATATTGCTTGTCACTGACTGTATTATGTTTTACGGCGAGTACCTTTCCAAGGAAGTTCTTGAAGGGTTTGGGTACCGAAAAAACAAGGAAAAAGTAATTCATACTGTGAAATATGCACGTGACGTTGTGCTACTGTCTAAGGAAGAAATGGTAGTACAGAGAAAGATTGACAGAAAAATTGAAGTTGAAAAATTGTATGGAATGGAAATAAATGTGGAGAAACTAAGGTAATGAGAATGCCATGGAAACCGTTCCCAATAATGAGTATATGATAGATGAAAAACAACTAGAAGATATGGAATATTTCATCTCTTTGGGTAGCATGGTAACAAAGGATACAAGAGGTACACGTGACATTAAATCCAGGATTGCCATGGCAAAAACAGCATTTAATAAGAAGACTCTCTTGCCGATAATCCACAGCAGTTCCAATGAAGGCAACATTACCATAGTGCTACTGTTGTCGTAATGCTTTACACACCTGTTGCTGTAGGAGAGGTAATTATGTAGGCTTGTGTTCGAAAGTTCGAGGGGCGGTGCGAAAGTAATACCTCTTAGTTTTCTCAGAAGCTGTACTTATAATTATCATGAAATTAACATATATCATGAGTCATCCGTTACAAAGTCGAGATTATTTTTTCCATCAGTTTACTACTGGTAATATTCTAGACTTGCGTCTGGAAGTAACTGTCGCTTTAATACTGGCAATGCAAGAGACATGTGTTCGAATGTACCTGTTGCTGATAGAGTGGTAATGCTATCGGTTTGTGTTCTAAAGCATATTTTCCTGTTTTAGTACAGTTTGTCGAAAGTATGTGCTGCTGCGGCCGCTGCTGCTGCTACTGCTGCTGCTGCTGCTGCTGCTGCTGTGATTCTCTAGAGTTTAGTTCGAAAAAAATGGTTTCTGTTGTGGTAATGCTATATGTATACTTTCAGAAGTGTCTGTGGCAGATCTGGTATTAATGATTTCGTCTTGCTTTTAGAATTATCTGATTATTTGTTGCCGTAACGGCAAGCTTTCAATCTGTATTCGAACACGCTTGTTGCCTTGGTAACTGTAATGCTCGCAAATTGTGCTTAAGAGTAGAGTAGACTAGAGTGAAGTACAATACAGTGCAATGCAGTACAGTACTGTACAGTACAGTACAATACAGTATAGCAGAATAGAGTACATCAGGGCGGGCACCGCAGCGACCCTTGCACCTCGACCGTTTCCCACCTTTTGTGCAACCTTTTGCTTAAGCATTCAGCTGCCGAGCGCTTTGAACAAAGTGCAATACCTTGCTGACAGAGACGTCGGCAAAGTTACCTGGTTTCAAGAAATTTAAACCCAGGTGCCCAAATCCTAATACCGCCAGGGCATCACAGTCACGAAAAACGTGTGAGGCCCTTTCAAATGTCTGCATTCATCGCAAGCGGGACTGTCTACCAGCCCGTTTTATTCGATGTACTTTTAAATGACAGTGTCCTGTTAGCAACTTGGCAGTCTGAATTTACACACACACGTGCTGTGGTATATGGCTAATATGCTTGCCGTCCTTTCTTTAATTTTACCGTAATTAGTCCATACAGCACCCACACAATTACTAGCGTCTATGCGTAGGCCCTCACAACTTTGTAACCAATGTAATTTACGGCACTTATTCGCAACTATAGGCTACAGCTACGAGCCTGGTGCAATAATAGTGTATGTTAATATGTAGTTTGCATGTATTTCGCCGAAAATATGTCGGAATGTGATATTCATTGCGATTAATTTTAGAGAAGCGTCCTTCAGACTCAATAGAAAAAGCGCGTTTTGTTTTTCTTGAATCCGAATGGATGTGGCTGGTTGTTCAGTATATACTGAAGAGCCCAAATTGGAAATATGCTTAGAATTTCAATTTTTTTTCCTCTTATTGGTTCTTTACGTGAACCCTCTGTACTCAGCCGTCCGTTTTTGAAACCTGAATATGTTGATTACGGGACGTAACTATTTGATTTCGGCTTACAAATTGGGGTTTGATGAGCACAACATTCGGCTTTAGAAATTAGGGCAGAGAAGAATATTTAGGAACGACAGTGCCACTACCGCTTCAAGGACGGTAGGGACATGTCGCGGTGTTTCTTTGCGAAGTCCCGTGCTCGACCAGGGAAGGTTAGAAGTAACTCATCCCAAGATATTCCTTTATTGCAAGCCTGGGTTCTACCAGCTTAAATTAGAGCGTTCCAGCGAGCCGTTTGGTCTAGCCAATTAGGTTCAAACTTGTAAAAAGTTAAATTCGGCCAAATGGGGGACAGAAAAATTCAAGTTTTGGGCCAATGATAATATTTTAAAATTAGGAGGTAAGATTTCTTTGGGGGACACAGCGTCGACGACAGCTAGAACGCGGGAACTTCTGATACATCGCAGGCAGAGATACGTATTACTTGACAGATCTACAAACGTTTGGAATCTCGCAATAAATTTCATAACCCTAAACTGGCAAGCACAAAGAGTATTGCAAGTCTTTATGTAAATTTCGTTGGCGAACTGGAAGGCTGTGAAATTCAATTTGAATAGAAATTTTATGTGCGAACTTAAGACTCTGCGATTCTGATGCGATCGTTTTCAAGTGCCGGGCTAAATCACAAATTAATAGCAAAGTTATTAACCAGAAATAAAACATCAATATAGTCATCACGTGTTTAATTGGGCGAACTGGTGAAGGGATCGCTGGCGCTTGGTTACCTAACCGAAATATTACCACTGATGATAAGATTTCACCTGTCCAACCCTGAGCCAGCCCACGCAAACGAACTGAAATGTAACACCCGATTTCGAGAACTTTTCGTTGCTAGACTCACGGTTTAACTTAGCAGTGGCGTGTCATTGTACATTGGGTGGGATTTTTAACATTCCCACTGACAACACACGGGCACAACAATGTAGAAGTTAAGTTTCGGCTTTATCGCTTTAAGTGTCCAAGGTGGAAGCTAGGGGACGTGTGAACTACATCTCACGCTGCTAGACCGGTTCTTTGACATTTTTACCTAAGTGTCGCTTGCTGCTTCTTTCTGGAATGGGAAGTGACGTGAGCGAGTCGAACCTCCCTCTCTTTACTGATGGAGTGAGAAGATGAACCTTGTTGTCACACGCGTGGTGTTTTCTTCTTTCGCACAATTCACAAGCCTGGAACTGAACTAGGCCTGTCGAGGAATGTTTGGCTACTGCTTCCGTCGTCAGGCGAAGAAGCAGCAAGGCATCTGCTCCGGACGGAAATAGACGCGTTTTCCGAAAGGCTGCATACTGTTCGCCACAACGGAGAAAGAAAAATGTCAAGGAAAGCAGTAGTGTTACTTGTAATACTCGTACATCATTGTCAGAACCTTTCATAAATGGATTATCGTAGGTTATATTTATGTGTCATATAAGCGAAATATTCTTCATGTAAGTTCACCTGGAACACTTGCAGTGCTTAGTGCAAAAACGTTGGCACGGAATTTAGCAAGGTATCAATAAATTCGGCGGGTATTATCTGGTAGATACAAATAACATTTAATTATGATTGTGCATTTTATCAGTATATTTTCTAGAAGAAAACAGCTACATACGCTTAGCATAGTGTGAAAATCAAAGTAGTGATTCTTGAGTAAACAGGCATAGCATTATGATCAGCTGCAGGCCTGTCATCATGATCTGCCCCTCACGTTACTGTGCGGTCCTGAAAGAAAAAGAAATACATTACATTATTTTGCGGCTTTCCCCTTAATACCTGCTGACAAAATAAAAAGACAAAGTAAGAGCACCCCCCCCCCCCCCACATAAATTATTACAGAGCAGCAGCCGGCGATTTTCTAGATGCGCGATTCACACGGTAACTTTATCTCTTGCCTTGGAATAAGTCACTCAGCAAACTATTAACATAACGTAATTAACTATGCCTAACCGCAGTGACAACTGTTAGACTTTTCAGGTGTAAATAAGACAGTCACGCCTATTTGTACAGAACATTTCTTAGAATGTGGAAACCGAGCTAACGTCACTATTGGTAGGCTCAGTGTAACTCATTCGCGGTACTTTGATCGCACAGCTGTCGGTTAAAATGGGTCACCTTAATGCTTATTCAAACTCCATTTTCATGTGCTGCGTATAACAGGCATAAATAGGGTTGTCACCACTTCAGGAAATTTGTTTGTAAAAAATTTGTAACCCATTGTGCTCTGTGAGGAAGTATAAACACCTAAACAACTTTCCTACCTTACACAAAGCAAAAAATTCGAATGTGGTTGAAATAGTACTTCAATACTAGTGTTCTGTTGTTGCTGTTACTGCTGCTGCTGCTGCTGCTGCCGTCCTTCAAACATATTTCTGGTCACTTAATGCTGCCTACTAAAACGCTTTCCATTAATTACATACTAATGGAGCACAGGCACACCTTCGCCATAATTTCACTTTCTACCCTTTTAAATTGAAGTCTGTTTCTCTCATACGTCCACAGACTTTTCTTTACTGAAAGCATACATTCCACCACGGCATTGTCTACTGGAATAGAAAGAACAAATGTCGCAATTTTCTGCAAATTAGGAGCGCTGGTTTTGCAGAAGAAATGTGCGCACATCTGGTCTCTCGATATGTCCACGTTGTGACTTCCTCAGCAACAATTAGGAACGCAGTGTATCCATTATATAATTCATCATCATTAATTTTGTGTCCATTTGCTTCCACAATTTTTATTAGTCCATCAAATGTTACTGCATATGCCTTCAAACTCATAACACCGTAGCTTTTAAAAGTGAAAGCTTGAAATCAAACCACTTTTCCAGGAGGTTCAGGCTTCTTGGAGAAACCCTGGAGGTGCCTTTCTTAAATGAAAAGATCCTTGATCTGACTGACTCGGTTTCTTCAAAACTTAATTGAATTTGGAACCATGGAAGTAGTCTCGTAAACATGACCTGAGATTAATTCAGTAGCTGCTTATGTCTTTGCCCATTGAGTTAGCCAGTCCGTAGCTGTGTACTCCCAGCACAAGGGTGAACAATTTCAGGAGGAAGAGGACTTCTATTAACATGGCCCAGCTTGTGTTTTTCAGTGCCCGGTTTTACTCTTACAGCATCAACAATCAGGTCTCACAAGTATAAATTCACACTTCATAATAGCGGTGCTGATTTCACTCTTCAGGTCTACTTTAAACTTACTAGCTTGCAGCACAGAATTCAGTTGGGCTACTGACTCAATCCTGGTTTCCTACAGAAAATCTAGTGCTTGTCCAAGCTCCCAGATTTCAATATCATTGCAAAAAGTAATCCATTTCCATTGGCTGTCGAACTATCTGTACGTTTGCATTCCATTCTTTCAGATTAAATTTAGGATTGTGTAACCATGCTAATACATTCTCACACACGTGTGGGTAACTTAATACCTGCTTGAATCAAATGTAAGTAGCTATTCAATGGACTGTCGCCGTATCTAGCCAAACCATTCCAACATCCACACCTACGTTCCATTTCAATACATGCAATCATATCACGTAGTTCCCTGTCCCGATCTGCGTTAATGAAAACAGAATGATCCGATAGCGTCTGGTGCCAGCTGCTGCACCAGAAGTTTGGATCTCCCATTCTTGCTTACAAAGCGCTAAATACATATTGGAGGCATATTGTCGGGATTTCTTCTGACATCTTATTACAGGCCTCAAATAATCAGAAGTAATTCCTTATTCTGAAATACAATTATGACGTTATACGTAGTAAAAGTTAAATTTCACCTCCAATATAAAACATACTATAAAAATTGGTACACAGGTAAAGCCCAGATGAAGTGATAATTGGATGCGGGACACTTTCACTAAAATCGGGAGTTCCCGACAAATTCGGGACGGGTAGCAACACTATGGCAACCGATATTCGGTCAAAGACTCTTTTACGAGGAAAAAAATGAAGTCACGTGTATTATCAACTTTAATTTCAGCCTTTTATTTTACAAACGCAACGACTGTCGTGACCTGCTGAGCGAATGTTAGCGTCTCAAGAAGGATGCTACATGCAGTTGATTACAAGTACAGTCACATTACAATACATCAGACTGAATCTGTATGCCTCTGTTTCAGTTGTAACTAATCCAACAAATACATATATGAAAAAAACTACGGATGATAATTCAGTTCATTTCTCCTTTATCAACGTGCTAATAATAATAATAATAATAATAATAATAATAATAATAATAACTCAGCTCTTAATTATTGGAGTGTTGAGTCAAGAGCCTACAGCCAATAATGGGAACAGTCAAACACACAGATACCAATAACAAAGGACAATAAACGGGACATATGAAGAAACAAAAACAGTAGTAATGATAGTAACAATCATACAAATAATGATACCGCTGCAGTTGGTAAAGTTATCACAATAAGTTCGTAGTGGTACAAGTACGCGTTTTGAATCTCGGCTTAAAAAAGCTTTTTAAATAGTTATTTCCTAATTATGCAGTAGCTACATTTTGAACGTGCACAAGTGATTTAATTTATGAAATAACCAAAACAGTACAAAAATATATAAAACGTATTAAACAATGTTGTATTTATATACACCTGAATGTTTCAGCCACTGTTGGTCACTTTCAGGGAGAACATTATATATACCTAGGGAAGTACTCAAGACTTTACATTATTGATTGCACTAAAGGAATGTCAGTATATATATATATATATATATATATATATATATATATGCTACATTATACTGTGGCTAAATGAGTTACAATATTAAAAACTTTTCTTTGTAAATATTTTTAAAGTATTTAAAATAACGACAATATATGATAAGTAACTCTTGTACTTACACACGTTACAATACTCTGTTATCTCTAGAAAATTGGTAAAATCGTTATTTCTGTAGAAACCCTTACAAATAGTTAAATACCAGCTACATTTAAATCACAGTAATTAATGTAAAGTCTTTAATTCTTCCCTAGAAGTAAACACTGTTCCTCTTAAGACAGCTGAAAGTGGCGGAAATATATACGTGTATATAAATACAGTACTCACTTGTGTACAGCATGTACTGGTGCACTGTGTTCTTTACTTTACGAAATATGTCCCAATATAAATCCTGTCTCCAAAACTTTCCACGATGTCATATATTCTATGGCCGTCTTTACATTCTTAATCTCAGGTAAATAAATTTATTATCTTCATGATTTCCACTACATAGAGTCAGAAGTTGAAGCAGACTCTCCACATTGTCCTGTAAGTACGAAAAGTTGAGATTTTCGCTAATGAAACTAAGAATATGTACGCGAAACTAATAAATCAATAATAAATAGAATGCTGGGTAAAACGATCTAAAAACGCACGACGTATGAAGAATTAAATACAGTAACGAATAATTATGTAAAGCTCATCTTAATAAGTTGCTAAAAAAGATTCAGATCGTACGCGGTGATATATTTTTGTTCACTTCGTAAGAATTGTTGCACATTTAGTGCCTATGAAGAAGAAAATATTGATGAAGTGAAACAGTAAATACGTATTAGTACTTAAAGCTATAAAATAAGATACTGAATCTAATAGAATTACATAACGAAATTTGCATTGAAAGATGAAAACATGATGTACTTAAATACACTTAAGTATTAAATTATGAAAAAATAGTACAGAATATTTTCGATAGGTTGTCGCGTGACATAGTTCTTAGCTGGTGATGGTCCGCCTACGGTTAGCCAGTGCTGTGACAGGAGTGTGTGTCTTTATGGTGAAATGGGGACAGAGAGTAAGTGCAGGAAACACCATGATTACTATCGCAGTTAATTCTGAAAGTACCTGAAATCTATTGCTACTGAACGAGCATATGCAAAAAATAATTCTTATATTTTAAGGAAAGAAACAAATTAATCTACCAACATGTTTGTATATGAATAGTATAAAAGTTCGAATAAAATAATTTCATACCGGTATAGCTCGCTTTACAGCAATGAAATTCTAAATTATCTCTCAAATTGCAATATTCTTCATAAAATGTGATGTGTCGAATGCAGTAATTTTTTCCAAGTACATTAAATTTTATGTAAATATACCTGCTCAGTATTGGCTTCCGAATATTTGCAAATTGTATTTTCCTCATAAAAGAATAAATGTGGCAATAAACGGAATCGTGGACAGTAGAGTCTGTAAACACTGTCAGTGTCTGACAAAAGTCTACTGCACTCACACCTACAGAAGCTGTTGTTCAGTAACATAAGTGTTCTGCTACCTGCCTCTACACAAGGCCTGTGCTATCCTATTCAAACCGACACGAAGTCTAAATAAAATTTGTGCGTTTTGTGTATGGCTAACAACAACAAATATCTCGTTCAGTAGTTTAGACCAAAGCTTTTCAACATTCTTTTCTCGCTTACAATTAACAACAAAAAATTACTCGTTCCACGAAATACTGAATATGTTAATAGCATAGAGTTTTGCTTTTCTAAATTAACTTGCTTACAGGTAATATTGAAACACTTTTCTTTACTAATAAAATATCTTAAATAAGTAAAAAGCACGTAATTGGATAAGAAGTATTCGTACTTCTTATGTGTGCTTTTTTGTTCAAAGTCTAATATATGTATTAGTAACCATCACACAACGACCAGAAGTACTGAGCTGACAACAGAGGCATAGAAGGGCCTACTTGTTTCCAGCTGGCGGGAAAATGTCTTAGAAAATACGGATAAATATTACAATTATCCCTTTCTTGCTGCTGCTTCCAGCCAGTGCAGTTTGGGTTTAGAAGACCTGGGCGTGCCGCTTCTATTTCCACCTTCAAAACATTGCTACCAGATACTTAAGGTAGTGAGGCTGTGACTGTTTATGACTCTCTATTTTTCCCTGAATAGTGACCACCGTTAGAGATAGGTCTACATTTGAAGAGCGAAGACGAATAAACTTTATGTCCACGGACAGGGGTGCAGAAATCCCTGGATTCTTATCGCCCTGGAGACTAAATTTTGTACGTTGGTGCCTAATATTTGTGCGTCCTCAGTATGAAACTTAATTCATGTAACCATTCTGACTCCTGCAATTTTGGAATGGGCTTTAGTTTGGCGGGGGGAGGGGGGTTTGCGCACCCGTGTTCTAGGATACTCAGTTTCTCTGGTCTGACAGACTGACACGTTTAAACAGGGTACACTGTTCTGTTGTTCGTTGTATTTCGACGACAAAGGACAGTCTATGAGTATGTTCAAGCAACGAAAGAGTATTTTGGTATACAATTTATAAATGTTTTTCTTTGCATTTCAACGTATTTGAAATAGTATTAATAAGGCACTTAATGTTTCTGGGGTTGAGTTATGAAAAAATAATAATTTCCAAATAAATTCTCGTACCATCGGACCTTCCGTTTACCAACAGTGGTAAGTGCACCACCGGTTAAAAGGAAATGGGTCAGAATATGAAGGGTCCGATGGATATACCCGACCTCTACAACGTGCATTCCGTTTATTTACTTAATAATAAGGGAGGCTCTGCTTTGGTAAAAAGGTCAGGTGCACTGAAAAATCTGTTAATATCAAACTCACTTGCCCAGACTCTTCTGCATTTTCCATTGAGCCTCATTTTCTGTCCCGGCCGACAGCGTATTATTGGTGCAATTATAACACTTGACAAAATCTTGCAATTTCCGCTCGTTCCCCGCTTCCCTGCCGCACAGGGTGCTTTTGTAGCCGCTCCTACCTTGATGCATTTGCCCGTTTTTCCCCGCCATTCCCCCGGCCGACATAGAGATGATCGTCGTTTTGGTCTATATATGGCAGCTTCTCCCATCTCATCTTGCCACAGGTCTCCCATCAAGGACGTAGTCGATTTGATTCCAGAGTGAATGTTGCCTTCAAGAGCGTTAGTCTTTAAAATGAGCATGATCATGCACATAAGCGTGAAGATCAAAACACTCCTTAAACCAAAATTCATGCTAATATAATTTTTAGCACAAGCTTGTAATCAGTTCCTGTAGCAGAATCATTGAAACACCACTCCTGGGAATGCGACTTCCTTTCATTTGACTTGATATAACTCGGCACATCGACTGACCCTTTGCCTTATTTCTTATGAATGTGCAGCTTTTATCTTCTTACAGATGATAATATGACGCTGCTCTGCTGACACCAGCATGTGAATATTGCACTCCTATGTTGAACATTTAGAAACATATTTAATCCTACACGGTAAACAATTTTGAAATGTATAAGCGTATCTGTAATTTTGTTACGACTTCAGGGATCACAGTAATGAAAAGATGAATATGAACAGAAATTGATAAGTATTCTTGCCATACCCGTCCGTCCAGTTCTTCCTTTATTTCCCGTTTTTTATGTTAAGCCGTTTTCACTTCTCAGACGTAATTTAACGTAGCAGATCAAAGCCTTCATTGATGTAACACCCTGCCCACTGCTAATTGTTTTCCCAAACGGTGACACTTTTAACATCTATTTGTTCGTGCCACAGTCATAGCTCAGTCGGCAACATGACTATCTGAAATAAATTTAACATAACTTCACTCAGTAGGCCTACTCAAAATACCAGTGTAACCTTAAACTAGGCTATACTTTCCTAATGGCATTTCTTGCACAATCACTGGAGCAGTCGTCAGTATATTGCAGATAATCCTACCTTAAATTCTAATTCTTGTTGCAAATACTTGCATCATTCACTGCTACAGTTAAGCTCTGTTCGCAGTTTCCAGCCGTTGACACAATATGTCCTTAGTGTTCTGTACAAAAACACTAGCAACTAACTTATCTGTCTCCATAAATTCCGTAATTTTATGTAACCTAAATTTTGTGACTAAAGAAATCCAATAATAATTTGTCTTCCTGTTGCAGTGATAGTGACCCGAATTTCTCTTCCAAACTCTCCATATCCTGCTTGTAATGAACTCTATTGACTTTTCCTAATTAACGCCGGGATCCGTCCTTGCTGTAGGTTTAATTTTCAACGGATGACTGTGTTTTGATACTGACAGTTTGAAAGCAACAAAAAATACATGAATTATATTTGAGATACTGACTGCCTGAGCATCTAGATTACGGCATGGGATATCGGGGTTTTGTGGGAGTGAACGAAGTAGCAAGATCGTCTCAACCATCACATCCCAGGAGACATTAATTTGGAAGAAGGATGTTCCTTCTGTGTTGTCCACATATGATTCTTATAAAAACATACTCTTCCCGAGAAGTTAATAGTCACTGAACTGATTCATAACACCAGCTTTTATGAGAAGTGTCAATTCATAGAAGTACAGCTGTTTCATGTGAGGTAGGAAGAAATTTTCAGCATTGTTTAGACAAAATCATGATTTAAACTGTTAGAAGTTTAGAGCACAGTGGTTATTATATTGTATCACTTTCTGCGACATTAATAAACTCCACACTTTGCTCACACAGTGTGGTTATACATTTCGCACGATGCTCCAACAAACAGCAGCTATTTTCCCAAATAGCATTGACTGTTTGGTCTTTACGTTTGGAAAGTTCTATGTTTAGTGCGCGGTTTGAACTGAAACTCTAACAGTAATTCAAATGAATTTCAGGCTTCAATGGTTTGGACTATTGAATTTCAATATTTAAGTTCTCATTGCGGCGATGACAAAGGTTCAAAACATCTGAAATGTGACATCGTGTAGACTGCAAATATTTACTGACAATTCCAGGCAGCATGCTGTCGCCATTTTCACGGTATATTTGGGGCTGTATGTACCATAAAGATGGAGGCAGCAACGTCCTCCAAGTCGTCGTTGATTACTTATCAAATAACACAGCATCATACCCCAACGGTCTTCAGTTGTAAATTCTAATTTATGGTAGAGTCTGTTCAAGACAATGGATTACTTTTACGCTGACACAAAACAACTGGCAGCTTTAAAGAACATTTCAGAGGGAAACATAAATATTTACTGCAGAAATGTTACTTACTTTTCCCCCAGAGTTAAAAGAAATGCAAAATTTCACTGCCTAAACCGAATAATCACTTCTATGCATTTTGTTACTTATGTTGTACACAGACCTTATTTTTATTCTATTGAACTACGTAGCATCTCGGGAGTTACGTTGTAACTTCACAGTTAAGTTCCTGACCACATAAAGGTAAAGCAACGCCATCACAGGCTTCGACAGGCCCTTAGGGTTCCAGGAGGGTGAGGCTCCCAGATTTTTAGACAATCGGCACATGAAGGTGGTAATGTTGTCAGCCCTACGCACCGGCCGCCTTTACCCCCAGGAAACATTCCTGGTACTCATTTCTGTTAGAGGCTCAGTCGACCCCAGGGCCGCAATGACACCATCGGGAATTGAACCTGCAACCTTCCGGTTTGTAGTGCAGGGCCTCAACCAGCTACGCCACCGCGTTCCCCCTTCCTGACCACGTACAGAGTAAAAATTTCATATTAAGATGGGTCCGATTCACACCCCTTACAAAGGTACGGGACTTTGAAATGCGAATAAATAAGAACGAATATAAAGCGTTCCGTGTTAGTATGTGTTTCTGTGTGTGGTGAGGAATATCTTGTAAGAGTGCTGGGAGTTCATTTTTCAAAACGTTACCCATGGCCAAGATGTGCTTAACACTTAAGGTAACTTAGCTGAGTACGCTGTGAAACCCTTGAAATCGGCAGTGGATTGAGGTAAATTTTCAGATTCCCACCTCGGCCTCCTTACCCTATGGAAAGGGTAATCGGTATCCATTGAGCAGGTGGCTGAATGAGCCACAGAGCTCGTCTGGAGGTATCGGAAAAGAGAGAAATCCCTTCCACCTACCAGGAGGCGAACCACGATTACTCGCTCGTCCAGGACGTACTCCAGTCACTATACAGACTACACCATTGTTGATACTGTGTAGAGATACAAACGCATCTCACGTAGTCAGGGCATGATTCACTTTTGAAGAAAAGTCTGTATATAGGTAGGTATTCACACATCCATAGAACTTCTGAAGAAGAGAGGAGACAGAGGCGATTAATAAGCTAAAACTTCTAAAGACACTTCTCTGATGTGCATATTGCTGATTTGTCCTCCTACAAACTCTTTAGCTTCTTTTTGACTTCTACATTTTCCGCTACTGAATTCGTAGGTGTGGACTGTTGCCCACAACGAAAACTGTAAAGATAACACGTAACCTGCGCCAGTCTTTCATCAGTGTACATGTAAATATAAACTATGCCTTTTGTCTCTAATTGAAAAGTCTACACAAACAACGTCACAAATGTAACACAACGGTTCGGATGGTGGATCCTTTTTCGTACTTGGGTACGGAGATGCTGGAGGCACCTACTTGGTTAGGCAACGTATTGTTTCAAGTATCACAATATAAACCTTAGATTAGTTTCTGTCAGCATGATAAAATTGAATTCTGTAACGTAAAGATTTTCGAATGGCCATGGAAAACTGATAAAAGCACAGACTTTAAAGGAAGGGACAAGATAAACGCGAGTTAGTACGAAACGTAACAAAATATGACTGAAAGAAATAATTTGAGCTCACAATGAAGTGTAAAATAAAGGAATGTGTCCTGTTAAAAAAATTAAATTTTAAGGGCACTGAAAATTAATTCTCTATTCAGTTCATAATAAGAACGTAATTGTATTAATTACAATATATAAAATTTTTAACATTTATTTTAAAATCACACGTTTGAAAATTTAGAATTTGCTGGAATTCAGCGTTTCGGTTGTAGATGGATTAAGAAATTAAACAAAAAGATGTAGTACACAAATGAACCTTTTAAAACATATACGTGTCTCGAAAATTTACGATGGATAAAATTTATCGGAATCATTGATTGATAATTAGGCACAAAATATACCTGACAAACTAACTCATGTCATGGGAAGTGTATAAAGTATTAAAGCATCTTTGATAATTGGATTTTATTTTCTGTTGAGATATTTAAGCTTAATTCGTTGCAGGAAAATATATATTACATATTATAATAATATCATATTATTATAAAATGTATTTTATATATTGCAGCATAACTATGTGGAAGATTTTTACTTGCCTTACCAGAATTCCTGAAACCTAACAATCCACATGTACATATTAAAACCACATATATAAAACCCAGTATAGAATATGCTGCAGAAAATTCGAAGAATTTAAAATCAGCCGGTATAAATCAGTAACGGAATATCGATTTGGTCTTCTCCAAGTTCCGGGCGCTGCGTACAGATGACAGCAGCTGTTTATGAATGACTAATGTGATCTGACTTCATACCAAGCCGCTTGTAAATTTACTCTTGGAACGCTTAAATACATAAAGCAATGGTAAATTTACTACTAATACACACACACACACACACACACATTCATACTTCAAGGTATGATATTATTAACCTATTTCCTAGTACAGGACAAGGGATGTCACTTTCACATCGACAGCACTCCAGCTTCCAGATTTCAAATGTCGACAGAGAGATCGATTATTCTAAATCATGTTTCTGGTGGTTTTCCTCAGTCGCTTCAGGAAGGTCTAAGGAAGTACTTATAATTGGGCAGCAAACTTTCAAATATATTTTGTCGGTCACATTACAACTGGACGCTATAATTTATGAAGCACTTGTAGCTGTGGTAAGTAAGTATGTGCATATTAAAACTATGTATGTGGATAGAAAGCGTGTTCAAGCAAACAGTTGTAATTACTAATTGTCCTTTAATTCGTTTACTCAAATTAGAGTAAAATTGATGTCATTCTTTTTTTATATATATTGCTTTCATCCATGGGTTTAAATAACAGTCAATGCGGACAGAAATAGATGACATGATGGAACCCTGAATATATCGCTTTCTATTTTTTCCTTCGGTTTAAATACCCTGTCACATACTCGACAGTCCATGCAAAGGCAAATAGTATTTGTTACACGAAAGAGCATTTTATGAGAACTGTGTTAGACTTTATTCATTAAGGCAATGCTTCAAAATACCTGGCACATAGCGTGTTAAAAACTATCTGCGAAAGTTGCCATTTGCTTGCATTTCTGTAAACTTTATCCTATAAGTAACAGCTGTAATTAGAAGAGTGCCAAGACAAGTCACTAAGAAATGTGTTAGTTTTTAATATCCAGTAGAGAAATGTTCCCAAAAATTCACTTTCTCACCATGAAATCAAAACTATTTTCCATAGCAGATTAATAATCCCCCAGCATATGTCGCCCTAACGCCATCATCAAAAGGCCCAATATAGCGACACAGAAAAGTTAAATAACTACCAACGTACATATAATCATAGTAATGTCCCATAGTCTATAGGAGTGGGGTGACTATACGGCGGATTGCAAGCCCCAAGCATCTTGCGCACGTAACATTGAGGCTTGTAAAATGCTGTATCCAGGTGGTTTACAGGTATAAGAAGTTGACCGTGGACGGCGTTTTAAAAGATTTTCCAAAGAAACAAGACACATAACTAACTGAAGCTGATCTACTCGAGATTGATGAAAAACAATTAGAAGCAATCGGGGAAGGAAAAAATATTTTAGTTTATTAATACATGACTCTTGCCGAAGTTTGCTCCTGAAAGTTAGGCCCATGAAGGCCTCGCCTGACATGCTGTACGGGAACTCATCTGATAGTTTTAATAGGACATAATACAGGACAGAGCGGAACCAGCCGCTACGAAGAACATAGAGAGCTACATGTCTTGAAACATAATAAGAATGATACCTCATATTGTTCTCCGTAACAGACATTCAAACGGGAAGATTGTAGAGGTAGTGAGAAAAACTGGTAGCGGAAATAGAGACAAAGTTAGGAATATGTCGAGAAAGATTACATTTATGGAAGCAAAACATAATGGAGTTCCAAGACATGAATAACTTTACGATGTAAAACGAAATCGCCTGCATAAAACATCACGGAAATATTGTGAAACACGGTGCCACCGGAATGATAGGTGATAGAGTGCAAAGGAAGGTAGTGGAATGGGTTGGGGCAAGAGGAGTAACTGCAACGTACAGCAAGCAGCAACTCAGTATCCATATGGTATACACAATTAACATTCTAGACAGACAGTATATAAAGTAAGCAAATTAAAAAGACATGATAATACATGTTAGTAAAAAATTATCTCGTATTCATTATTCATACTCACACTGAAAGAAAATTATTACGGATAACAGACATTTGCCCAGCAAACTTTAAAATAGGATTCTACTCTAATAATCAGTAAATAGCAAGACAGCAAAAAAGCACGTGAATCCCACCCATAGTAGCAACATTAGGATCGTCTGTTTATTTTAATATTAATATCTAATAATTCAGTTAACTTAAGCATTTTATGAATTGTTTTCAATAATCCAGTATTGCAGCGAGTTTATAAACGTAATACAAGGTACAAAAATAAATAATGCGAAAATTCTTTAAATTCAGTTTTACTTTTAGTATATTAAATAACATTATGTAACGATGTAGTTTATAAACCATAAGCTTTAGCGCATGTAAAATGTAATGTGACTGCATGTACATATGTAATTATGTTTGTTGTTGTGTTACATTCGGCCTATCTGTAAAAACGTTTAGAAAATTTGAGATTTAGATCCTAAATCTTCTTTCCCTGAAATATTATTTATTGTTTCGTAGGCAGATGGTACATTTTATGGAACACAGCATGAAAAGTAACTCAATTACAACCTTAAATGTAAGAATAATTCTCTGAATATACTTCGCATATCAGATTAAAAAAATCCAAGATGTGTCACAAGCTGTAAATATACATAGCTTGTAATAAGCAAAAATTTTCGACCCGAGAATTTAAGGTAGCTACATTAAGTACAAATTTCAGCCTTTACATGACGCAAAAAGTGCAGTTGAAACGGCCAGAGAAATTTTCAAGGTTTCTTTTGCAAGTTCATCAACATGTTCTACGTTTCTTTGCCAAATTCATGGCGTTTTAATATTATTTAAAATTACTTCATATTTATTAAGTCTGCAATTGAATAAGTTTAGAGGAAGTATGTTTGGTCATTATTATATTCGATACGTTTCAAGCAGGTCAATTATTATTTTTTAAGCTTTACAATACATTTCTCGCTATAATGTTCATAAATTTTAAAATTAAATAATTAGGCATTTTGTTTGCACACCATATTTACTTTCCTTAGAATCTCCACCCCGTCACAGCGATTCTTCCCGTAAAGCACATCGGCTGGTTGGTCTTTGGCGCGGAGAAGAAATTATTTCCTGAGAAGGTGGAACTGATTGTTCATTTATTGTTTTGCTAAATTTCTTGATTCAAAGAGTTAAGGTGTAAATCCATCCGGAATCCGTGTAAGAAAATATTTATAATCTAAAGGTATAAAGAAGACTATGTAATAATATTAACGGACTTTATACAAACATTCCTACAAACATCACCGAAAATATAATAACGTACACAGAATGGTTAAGAAACTTGCTTCGTATTCTGGGACCTTCGGTTCAACTACTCTTTCGGAAAACAGCTACCCCAACTGGCGTTATTCGTACACTGCATCAATATTACAAATTAGACCACGACATCTCTTTTCTACATCATTTACAATTTACTTCTTAATCATCTTACAATTCCACATCATATATTCTGACGAAAGTGACAGTGAGTAAATAAGTAAATATATTCAATAATTCATTACCTATTTGCCGTGAGATATTAGATCAAAATATGTAAAAGCTCTTATAGCAAATTTTGTGGAATTTGACAGATATTTCATTTCATAGTATTCACAGCAATGGAATTACATTCTTACACCCACCTCTATTACACAGCATGCACATACAACCAGTCAACGACCGTATGGAGTACGGCATATTCCATTCATTAGACGTGTTCCGGGAGGACAGGCCTTCACAGTCCTTTCCCCTTCTATTGCTGACCCATTTACCTGAACCCTATTTGCGGGGGTTCTATGGGGAAAGTATAGCGGATAGGCTTCTGTGTTGTAACCTAGAAGTAGAATCACTGTCGCCATTACGACAACCACCAGGCAAATCAAGTTCACACGATTGACGCACGTCGTTGCCATGGTGAGAGAAGAGAAACACAGTTCCTCGCAAGTAACACAACACAATCGCACCAGAAGTAAAGTTAAGTAATCAGTATCAACGACTAAAATGTATTACGTTCTTGAGGTTACTTATAAACCTCGCAGCTGAAAGCAAGAATTCATAGTGCTTAAAATGGAATATAACCTGCTACGTATTCCCGTCATACACTGTAGAAAAAATAAAGCTTATACTTAAAGTCTATCAAAGTTTACCGGAAGTTGCATTGTTTGTCAGCACTGTGATCTGCAGGAAATGAAGTCACAGTCACTAGCTTGTATCAGTGAACACTGCTGACCGCAGCTGGTGATAGGTATGTAGTAAGTGGTTGATATTTCCCGGTAGTGGTTAAGTGGTTAATATTACGTAATGCCCTGGGCAATCAAGAGCCCTTTACCCGCGAACAAAGTGTCCGAGCTAAAAAGTTGATCATTTACATTCTTGCTCTACTGACATTTAGCATGTGTGGAAGGATTCAGCCACTCCTCACAATTCTTCATCGCTTCTATAGCGGGCTGGTTGTGCCTTGGGCGTTCTAAACGTCGTGCAGAAATAAAATTCCCTTTCCACTGCTAGTACTCAAACCCAGATCCCTCGCTGTCATAGTGCTTGCCTTAGGAACAATGCATACTGAACTATCCGGCATCATGTATGATACAAAGTCATTGAATCATAACGAATAACGTAGTCACTCACTACTAATAAGATTATTTACAATGTGTTTAACGCTTGAATATGATTAAGAATCTGTACAGCAATGCATGTCATTGTTTCTAAAACTGAGTGTCAGGTATCAGTGATAATGACAAGAAGTGTGTCACTAAAAGCACAAAGCGTAACAAAATTGCAGCTATGTTTACGCGTTATAGATTGCACAACCTTCCTATTACTAAGCAACCATCAAACCAACATCCTGATGCAGAGACCGTCCTGATATGCTAAGAGTCGCAGAACTTGTTAAAAAATTTTGTTTATGGAAGCACACAGCCAATTATTTTGATCACAAAACTCTAAATATGGCCCCTCTCCTCAACCACACGATTCGGGTTTATAGCCGATAAGTTGTCGAATTTAATTCAGGTTCATGTAGTTTCAACTTGACAATTGAAGACAGCGAATGAATCCATAGAAATGTGGCAAAATTTGAAATAATTTGGAAAGACTATGACTACTGGCACAGAATTCGTCACTAAGTTGAGGGAAGACTAAATTCGGCGGATGATAGCTTTTATTGAGAACAGAACATTCTCTTTTCTAAAAAGGTTAAGATTTACCCTACAGAACTGCAATTGTACCTGTAGATTCTTATGTATGTGGTGTGTGTATGCGTGCGTGCGTGCGTGCGTAGGCGCGCGCGCGGGTAGAATGTAATTTCCCACAAAAATTTACCATTAACTAAAAAAGTGTCCCTTCCATTGGACATATCTTTGTAGATGCATCCACCTGCCTTCTCACGAGAACCGAGTTCTCTTTGTATCATGTGAGAAAATAAGCGTGTTTTACAAACTGGACAATCTCAAGCGAAGTGCACCGCTGTCAGAACTGTAAAATTGAATGTAATGTGTTTAGAATTCAAGAGCAAATGAATGTAAAAGAAAATAAATTGACACCTTTGATTTGGCAATAGAGTAAAATAAAGTTATTGAAAGGAAAGGAGTTGGATATGTCTGAAATAATGTGCCGCTAATCGTTCTGAGGTTTAAGGCAGCCATATGTATTTCGATCATTAACCACACTTCTGTCTGAACATCATTAAATTTCTGATGGCAATTCAGCAAGTCTTTTATAATGCCTAATAAGTGCCCAGTTAATTACGTACGTACGGAACTACCGCAACTGATAATGTGCGTCGAACTTTAAATATCAGCGTACGTCGTAATTATAACATGTGCGTTTTAAATCTTAGCGCCAATTATTGTGACATATGTAGGATATAGCCACATTAATTTGAGGAGTAATGAGTTTACCGTGTGTGTGATTTAAGTCCTAACGTCCGTGATTAATAAGATGATGATCTCTTGGCATACGACGACGTGTACTGTGGTAGATATACACCAACTTTTCGAAGGACGGCGTTCTGTCTTTCTTCAGTGCAGGTGCAAATACAATTTCTAGATTTAATATCTTCCATGTCCGTGCACTATATTATACAAAAACACTAATCACCAACAAATGCACAAAGAGAGTTTTATCATCAATCGTAACACACTCCTACATGTTTCGACCCTGCTGGGTCATCTTCAGGGAGAACTTTTTTGTTATCGTTACACTAAGGTTGCACTTTATAGTTGAGTGAGAATGTGCTGTTGACTGTGTACTGCGTTGTTTTGGGAGGCGTGAACTCTGCAGGCCCGCAGACAGTTCACGCCTCCAAAAACAACGCAGTATACAGTCTAACAGCACATTCTCACTCAACTATAAAGTGCAACCTTAGTGTAACGATAACAAAAAGTTCTCCCTGAAGATGACCCAGCAGGGTCGAAACATGTAGAAGTGTGTTACGATTGATGATAAACTCTCTTTGTGCATTTGTTGGTGATTAGCGTTTTTGTACAATTTCTTGAAATTAGGTACCCGAGTTTCGTCTCATATACTGATGCACTGTTGTTCACTTCCATTTCGTTACTTATTTTCTCACACGCACAAACATTGAGCATTGCCCATTTTCAGGTGATCTGTATTTTTTTGTTACGACATGAATTGTAAGAGTAGGGGCGGAATCCAGAATCTTTGCATAATAAGCACAAGACAGCTATTCATCAGTGTAACTGCAACCTATTATGCAAGTGCTGGAGCCATTTTTCGGCAGACCTGTGCATTTTAACTGCTGCGTAAGTCACCAGGCACTTTTGTTACAAGCATACAGTTTGTAAAAACTTTAAACATTTTTCAACGCTTTCAAGCAAAACTGAAAAAAAGACTATTCTCATGGCCTAGACATATTTTCGTGAAATTACATACTGGATATTTTTACTATAATCTGTCAAATAAATACAATATTTGTTGAAATCTGGGAAAACTAACAAGATGCTCTACATGAAGAACCGCATGCATTTATAATATCTGGCCGCTTAAGAATTAAGTAGAAGAAATACAGTTGACGAAGGAGTGTACAATATGGCATCACACAATGTGCTTTTCATGCCGAGCAATTAGTGCAAAATACAGTCATCATAATTCATTCTTATTTTTGTATACTTACATAATACGACGCCACATATGTCAGATAAGATTTCTTGTTGTGTGACGCAGATTTTGTTTCGTTACGTCAAATATCTGCGGAGCCAAACAAATTTCTCTTAATGTGACTTACATAGTGAAAAATTAAGTAAATAAAAATCTACAAACAAAATAACATTTATTAATCATATCTATAAATATGAAATTTGGTACACATATAAATTATGTTACTAATAACCATTTAACCTGCCTACGAGTAATACGGCAATTACACAATATTTCGACGGAGTGAAATTCTGAGATTTGGTTCGCGCGAAAATAAACCTCGGAAAGAGCTTTCATACTACATCTGTGCCTGAAGTCCTCAAACTCTCTTTTTTCTGTAGTGCAACGAACAAACTCTGGCCTAGGCCGCGACGAACATCTATGCCCTCAGCAGGATTCGAACCCGCAATTCCAGCAATTAAGCGGCCGCCGACTGCAGATCTCACGGCCAACGGGATCGGCTCAAACTCTCTTCCCTTCACAAAATGTCCTCCTTCTGACTCATCATATAAGCATGACAAAGCATACGACTCTCTGCATGGAAATTAGTCCGCCAGTTCTTTTAGACATATCCTTTTGGTGCTAAGTGATAGGTGCATCCTTCTTTCATGCTTCGGCAAAGTTTTCGCTTTATGCTACCAGAAAACTTCCCAAGATAAGTTTAGGATTATCATACATAATGGGTAACATGGCCACAAGAATTCAATTTGCTCGCCACATAAAGGAAGCAAGACTGCCACGTATGGAATCACGCCTCAGCTGATCAAATCGCTGGGAAGTACTGCAGCATTCTTGGGGAAGCATAAAAAGAAACGAGAACTGACGAGCAGAAATTATGAAGTCTACATATGTAATGCACCGCTTTTTATTTTTGGTGACTGGGGTACTATTCTCTTACTTGCTATTATATTAGTGAAGAAATCCTTACTTAGGCATAGAAATTTTCACATACGTAGCAAGTGTTAAACTGGAGGGCGGGTGTTTTACCATTGATGTGAAGTAGTTAAATTTTCCTGTGTAAGATCCAAATTCTTACTGACATTTACAGTTTTTCCTTTTGAGTGTGTGCTACGATTCTGAATTCTGCTTATCCCCCCCCCCCCCCCCCACCACCCAATCCTTTCAGCATGTTTACATTATTTTCTTCAGCAATCTGGAATTCTGTGTGTAATATTTATTAACATTTAAGAAATTTGTAATGCTCCCAACTCGTGTGTAATCTAGTCTCTTACCTTTGGCTATTGCTCTTAGAAAATCCTCATGTATTGTTTTCTGCTGATGTTTCAATTTTCACGTAGATTGACATCAGAGGGACATACAGCACGCATGGAAGAGAATAAAACCCGAAGGAAAGGAAGCACATGAGATGGCTAGGAGTAAATATGTTGACAGCTGATCCCTGTGACCGCGCAGTCTAAGGCATGGGTCTGCGGCCGCTCGCTTGCTGGGATTGCGGGTTACCATCCCGCCGGGGCATGGATGTTTGTCTCTTGTGAGTGTCGTGTGTTGTCAGGTAGAGGTCTCTGCATTGGGCTCATCACTCGACCAGAGGAGTCCCACCTAGTGTGGTGTGTCTGAGTGTGATCGTGAAACCTCGATAAGGAGGAGACCGTGGCCTGTTAGAGGCTGTTGCGCCATAAAAAAGAGATTCGTAGAGAGCAATAAAATAAATTTCAGAGTAATTTATCGGAAGTGGTGTGTACAAGATACATCTGGCTCAATATAGGAAGGAGCAAGAAGGCGGCTGTTGTAAACACGATTTTAAAATTTCAGGTTTCATAAAATGCGGGGAATACATTGACTATCGATACAAATGTTATCTTTCCAAGAAGCATTTCTTTGCAAATAATCAAGAAGTTACCTATCTGTTAATCTTTCATTTGAGATTTTATACAGTGTGTCTTGCCATAGGGTTTTAAAACTGGTTTCGCTTTTATTAACAACTTTTGTTTCCAAAATTACTTTTCATGCATTATTTATTCTCTGTCAATTTATCATCTCCCCTTCTACATATAAAAGCGGTTTAACTTATTGACTTCTTCTTTTATTTTATTTTGCTCCTGTGTTTAATTTTCCTGAATTTTATCTCCTGGGAATTTAGAGCTTCCTGCCTAAATGTTAGGCGCATACTACCTTACTGCTGAATATATGTATATTCGTAAGAATTGTAAAATCTCGTATTTTGATCTACCTTGATAACCTGCAAAACTGGACAGTGTAGTTTTGTGTTATGAATAATGAAATGTTTATAAATTTCCTTACGTCATCGCTTGGTGGAATCGTCAGTACAGATACAGATTCGAAAAACAGAGTAGAAAATGCCACTCCAGTTCTTAGTTGCATTTATTAACACCGAAACGTTTATATAATCATACTACTACAGCGTCGTACATGTAATTATTTTCAGTGTCCTTAAGAACAAAACTTGGGCTCTGTACGTTACAAACAAAAATTTTTGTCCGTCACTCTTAATAATGTCACATTAAACATGCGGTCTCGTTAGAAATTTTGAGTGAATAACGCATTGAGAAGGTAGTATCTATAGGAGAACTGACAATGGTACGGCTTACCGAAACAAGTAGCGTTACATTGAGCACGTACAAAGTCAACTGTTGTAAACTTGGCAAATTTTTATAATATCTGATTATGTTTATACAGATTATCACTATATATTTTGTATATCAAAACATACTACGACACTTAATATAATATCAAGAAACAGCGCATATAATGATTTTTATAGACGGGCTGAACATTGTGTTTATCTGCAGACCTGGTGATATTTTCATCTCCCTCGTATCTTATTCTTGGAACCCTGAAACAAAAGAAAACAGTACATCACTCCCGTCCCTTCACAGAAACACATGTCGACAAAATAAAACCAGATTAGTGCCTCCTTCCCGGAACCACCCTCCCTACCACCAGCCGGGCCGTTTCTGAAATCTAAGATTACGCAATGTCCCTACTGCTTACTTTCGCAAATCAATCACTCAAGAAGCCAATAATGTAATCATATGGGTCTAAGCACAATGACACTTATTTCAGAGTTTGAGTACTTAGGAGAGTTAGTCCTCCTTATAATGCATAAAATCTAAGAATGCTTTCCTGTCTTTATGTATTTTAACAAGTGTGTATGAATTAATGTTGCCGTTGATATGGCGACGATATAAAACCATCGATATATTATTGTGTGAAATATCGATAAATGGATAAAACTCGTTTTTCGATAATATCGTCGACACCAATATTTTGCATTCGATATTAAACATGGTGCCAACTAAGCAGAACGAGAGAATCGTGTGGAAACATTTTCTTAAAACAGAAAAAATTATATCAAAATGTAAATATTGAAAAAAGGAAATAAGATCTAGCGGCAACATGACGAAGTTGGAAGTACATTTGAAAAGGTGTAAGTTTGCACCGTCGCTTAAAGAAATCCTCACGAAAAATAATAATCAACGTCAAGAGCAGAATAAGCAAACTAACAGCAGTGACACGGATAATGCGGATAAAAACATGGAAGTTGAATTTAAAGATGACAGGCAAATTGTAAGTATAACTTACTAAGTAAAACTTAAAAGATTTACCAAAAAGATTTTTAAGCCTAAATACTTTAGTTTTCGCAAATTTTGTACCTTTTATATTATACTTCCACAGACACATAATCTCAATGCGACGGCCAGTAGCCCTGCTACAACAAATGGCAGTTCAGAAACTACAGCCAGCACTCCTTTCAGTTCATCACTGTGCTTGCAGCATACACAACTTCCAGTCCCATTGCCACCCCCAGCACATCTGCACAGTTACTGGTGATCCCATAAAATGCAGGGTAAAAATTGGAAAAGAGGTCTGTGGCAAACTAGCAGCAATTGCAAAGCAATGTCTAGCAATAACTGCTAAGTCAGTGCCGTCCGAACGGCTGTTTCCAAAGCGGGGTTACACTGACTGAGCGTAGAATCACACAAAGTCGTGACAGGCTTTCAACGTTAATTTTCCTCGGTTCAGTAAGTGAGGAATAATGGTCTTTCGATTAACGTTTATACAATGTGAATTATGATCTACAAATAAAATGGTTTGACTGAACGTAGAAATAGATTAAGTGGCGAAAGGCTGTCAACGTTAATTTTTCTCAGTTCAGTAGGAAAGGAATAATCCTTCGATTAACATTTATGTAATGTAAATTATGATCTACCAATAAAATGTTTTCAAATATTAATTGTATTCTCGCATGTATGTTTTCAAAACTATGCACCCAAGAAATAAAGGACTTAGGTTGCTACAGGAAAATTTGATCATCTACACATTTCTTTGAATCTGAAGATTTCTCTGCCTCGGGTATGCACAAAGAAGGCCTTGATAGAAACCAATGTGCTGCTGTAAGGTAACCTAAATTAAGCAAGTTATACGATATCCAAATGTCAACACATCGTCCTGTAAATATCACTTACTTAATTATCGACCGCTAGCGTATCGCGCATAACGATATATTGATATCTTTAGCCGATGACGACAACACTAACATGAATGCGATCAGAAGAAGGAACTTTGGAAACTACGTTTGAAACAAAAATTCTTCCTATTAGCAATATCACTATTTCAAATTATTCTGCGTTCAAGTTTGTAATCTCAGTACAAGTGTGACTCTTGTTTCCAGAACTTTTCGAGGTATGGAGGTTAAACATTTTTCACAGAGTTTGTATTTAACAGTTTTTCGTTTAAATTTGAACGGAAACTTTCTTGTTCTATAAGGAAAATGCGTCCAGAAATCTGCCACTGTTTTCATATAAGCAGGCATATCCGCTACAAAGCCAAGTATCCTTATATTCTCAGAAGAGGAACTGTAAAAGAAATAATCATTTACCAGGTAATATAAAATCTTGGTTGCACCGAAAGTTACATCACGTAAATTAGGCCTGGTATCTTGTGTAAGACTGAAAACCCCAGATTTTTACGCTCATATTAGGACAAAATCCACCTACTGCACATTTGAACCGATTAAAATTATTTCAGACCTTACTGTTTTAAGTCTTTTGTAAATTCGAGTCCTTTACAGTTATATGAGGCCGTACTATTACAAGTTCTTGCCAAGTCAAGTAGGTTAAAATTATTTCCAAAATCTTGCTCAGTAATTTTTTAAAACTCAGCTCTGTTAAACATTCCTATTACTTGCGAAATGTACTTGTCTGGAACGTATTCTTACATCATATTCAGTAAATTTATTACCCGAATAAGTAGTGCTTGTAAATTATTAACTTAGGTGAAGAGCATTTCAAAACTCGAATCCTTGACTGCATTTCCGAACTTCAGTGTGTACACAAATTTTGCAAAATTTTTGGCTGAAACTTTCCTGTAAATTATACCCAATTACATGTTACTTATATTTGCAATGTCTTTAAGCACACGAAGCATAAATAACAAACAGGTAAAGCAATACCTGTGAGGCCTGGACACGCCCCTAGGCTTCCAGGAGTTTGAGGCTCCCAATTTCCAGACAATCGGCAGATGAAAGTGGTAAGATTGTCAGCCCTACGCACCAGCCAGCTTTACACCCCAGGAAATATTGCTGGTACTTATTTCCGTTAGAGACTGAGCCGACCCCAGGGCTATAGTGCGGCCGGGAGGAATATGTCAGTGAAAAATTCCAATGACACCATCGGGAACAGAACCAGCGACTTTCCAGCTTGTAGCGTAGTGCACCAACCAACCGCGTCACCGCGTGCTCCCATGAATAACAAACACACCGGCAATTTTCTGCTTTCACATTGATAGAATATAAAATATCGGGTTGGCGCTATGCTTAATAAGGGCCACGCTACGGAGGCATGTGTGGATTGCCTTAACTTTCGCATCAGATGGAAGTCAGTATTTAGTTTGAAGTCTCAGTCGCCATATTTCGGGAAAAGAATCCGTGGTACATGTTGGTTAGAACGCTGGATTGGTCACAGACACGAGTTTTACACTGGTGGGAGGTAACAAATATACGTATTTGTACGTATCAGGATCGAAAACGTATTACACCCGTAGCATAATCACTATTCTACCCAAGCCTTCCGTGCTATTCGTCACACTGTTGTGCTTCCCAGGTGTTGTGCGTTCCTAAATGACGTGTTCCTGCATTTTTAACGTACATTCTTGCCACTAAGCACAGTTGTTAACAAATAGTAAAATGTTCAGCTTATGCAGCCAGTACGAAGCCGTACTGAGCTGCTACCACATGCATGTTGCACGATATTCCTACTTGTGTAACAATATAAATACTAAAATCAATTCCGCCATTTAATATCATGACGATTTTGACATGGAACCTTGTAGTTTCGCAGGTGGTTATTAAACCTTGTAGTTTCGTAGGTTGTTATCAAGTTCTGTAAATTGGTCCAAGCTTTATTGTCACACCAATCCCCACGATAGGCCATTTCTAACCCCACAGTAGCCACTTCCACTTCTCTCACCAATCACCGGATTAAGGTAAAATATAACAGATGAACCGTGCCTGATTATCAGGTAGCAGCTTCCACCACTGAGAGTCAGAATGGCTTTTATCGCGGCACAACCTCCAGTCATCTCCTACGGCAACAATGGTTCCCACTATAGGCGTTGCTTACGAATAACATGGATTAATGAAGGAAAAGCGGGTACTTGTCTAATATTAGGAAATTAAACCCTCAGAATGCTCTCTGTAACTATATTACAGTGATTCTCAGTATAATAACTTTTAACACGTACGAATCGAAACGTCTCAACTTTCCACTTCCTGTCCTGATCACGTTTACATTATTGCTACTGATCTCTAACAGCATCACCCTCATTCATTGCCACTAATCTCATGCAAATTCATCAAATACACGACAGTTAGTCCACTCTGCATAAACATAATCATTTTTAGTATAAGTCGCACACCAGGATTTCTAGATGCTTCCTGAGATATTTCGGTCATTTTAAAGAATAATGCATATGAACGCGTAGTCTCTTTCCTCGTTTCTTCACGGAGCTACGAACAAACTGAAAACTGACAAAGGGTTTTTGTTTGCAAAGTTGTTACGTATACGGGGATCGAACTGAGCCGTGTTTGCATTACTGCTTCCGCGTTTGAAAGTCTTCCTAAAACAAAAATGAAACCACTGTCCTTCTAATATATTATCGTGTTCGTGATAGAGCGTAGTGGATCAGCATGATGCGTACTGGAAACGGAGGCAAAACATCTGTCCGAAATGTCAATATCCATCTACCAGACAACAAAATAAGCCTATGGAAAAAAATTCTTGCAGGGTGTCTAATAGTTCCTCAGTTAGTCAACAAATAGCCATATATTGTGGACCCCAAATTTAAGTACCGTGTTCAAAACAGCCCGCCATTAGTCCCCGTACTTAGCCAGACTTACGGGGTCAGCAACTTCCAATTCTGTTTTCTCAAGAATCGCTTTAATTTTATCCATCCATCTACACCTCAGTTTTCGAGGTCGTCTCTTTACTTCTGGTTTCACACCACTGCATGAATTACTATAATCTCCCAAGGCCTGCCACATGTGCCAACAAAATCATCCGACTTGATTTCATCACTTTGAGATTCATGGCTCACGAGACTCCGCATCATGAGATTGTCCGAGATGTCCTCTTACTTACTACCTCTTAGTCCACAACCAAATATCACAACCAAACACGGATTTCAAATCCAAATTCTGCCATTATCCTCTAGTATTTCACTTTATTCTTTCCGGGCATTTCAAATCCTTCATTTTCCAGTGTTCGACAAGAATGGTGGAAGTTCAGATCAGCGTCCTGAACCCTGCATAAATACCAGAGAAATTTGCAACGCCGCCTAAAACTATGAGAACTTTATCCTCTGGATGATGTGACAGTATGTTGTGGCGTCGTATATAGCGTTTTCAAGACATATATAATGCATGAATAAGTTGCCGAAAACTTCTAGATTAGCTGAAGAAATATGAACATCTCAACAGCGGCATTCCTCGATGGAAAAAAACTGAAATGTGGTGTGCGTGTACGTATTTGTGTATGACGCTTTCTTGATTACATATTTGAATTTCTGCACCGTTCTAAAAGCTTGTACTCTGATCTGTGTACAAACATCCCACTTATAAAACCAACAACAATTCAATACACATGCAAGGGTTAGAAATTCTGGCGCATTTGCTGGCGTGTGTTTTATTTCTAGACATGAAGAAGACATAAGGAACACATGCATGGCGCATTCCATACGTTCATTCCCCTACTACCTCTGTGAGTCTCATCTTTGAAAAATTTTATGGATTTATGCTGGATTTGGGGGCAGAAGTAATATAAGTGCGCACGTAAAGTGTCAGTCACTTTACTGAAGGCATTTTGATGAGGATGCACTGTTTACAAAATTTTCATCCATTCGCCTGTAGTGATGTGTTAATCTGTACAGCAAATCTTGCAGACTCAAAACAAAATGCACCTAAGTTCAGACTAGTGAATACTAATCTACACTTTCCTGAAGCAAGTCGCCTGTATCATTTGAGGCATTCAGGTGTGCTGCGCGGGGGAGCACGAATTACGTTAAGCTGGCGTAGTGTGCTTCTTCCAGAAACGTAAATGAGAAGAAAAATAGTCAATATCGCCATGAGCGTTTCTCTCAAGGCCATTATTACGAGGCACAGTTTTATGATCAAACATGACAAAATCTTTCACTTACACCGTCTGAATGGAATGTCCTTAAACTCTCCAAACCTGTTACCATTTTATGAAATCTTCTCGGGCTGATACCCATGTCAATTGTTTAAAAACCTCCGAAGTTTCAGAGACAGACTCGGTCTCCATCGTCAGGGAAAGTGATCACCATTGCTTGTAAGCATGTTGCTCGTCACAGCAACACCACTTCTTCCTAAGCTGATTCCAGTAAGGAAGAATATTACTTCCTTGTCATTTTCCTTGTTTTGTATGGAACGTTATGGCATCATATCCGATTGATCGGTCCGCTGTAATTTTCGGACACATTAGGAAATTTCTGCGAATTTCGTAGCGCGATAATGCTTCCACAGACCACTCCGTATTGCATTTAACAACTGTCGGTCTTCAATAACGCGAAACGGTGGTATGCGAGCAACAAGAGAACCACTTAGGCAGGGTCCAGAAACGAGGTTGATGCAATTAGCGAATTTGTGGAATGCAAATCAACAAAATTAAACCTCTTGTTGTTAGTGTGTTTTAGGAGTACCTGCTTAAACGTACACTAATGTCATCGGTACGTAATACTCATCAGTAAAAATGGGCAGATATTGTCTGTTTCTCTTTTTGAAATCTCCAAATTTCCTGGGAAACCAACTGGCGAATTATATAACCATACGTGTAATTGTAAATGAAAATTGCCGACTGGCGGGAAGAAGGAAAATTCTGAATTTAATGCAGTACAAGGAGAGAAACTGAAAAGCAGATACGAGAGAACCAACTGATGGAAAATTGAAATTGATTTGAAAGAATTACTGTAGAAAGAGGAAGGAGTTAAAGGTATCAATGGAATAAAGGAACTGCAGACAGGACCAAACTTAGAGACGATGCCATAGAACATTATGAGTGACACGGTATTTGGACGTTGTCCATCCGTATTCCAAAAGCACCAGACGATGGCAAAGTCCAGAAATAATGGTAGATTATATGGAGCATGAGTTTCAGAAATGAAGATGAAAAGGAAAAATCGTTGCTTGTGGAATTTCGAATGGAGATTATGTACTTGTTTTTCTAAATATGGGGACTATATTTTGTCAGCTCATAGGCATTAGCGTGACCCGTCACTCAGGATCGGTACTCACAATTCAAGACGGTCCTATTTCCTCGTTGACAAGCCCGATGAACCTCTGTAAACAGTGCGACATTTGCCTCTGACCAGTGACTGGCCATCCGGACAAGGCGAACGGATCGGCGCCTTAATTATACGATATGTCACAGTACGCTGCAACTCCGCCTGGCATTGCATCGTGGCAAACATAAATAGCAGAAATGTGCACAAAACCAAAGCAGTTACAGATTTGCAACACAACATTTTAAATGTAATTTCACAATTGTCCCGTATTCAGTGAAATTATAAATACCCCTGCTGCAAAGCTGCGATAGACTGACGCAGATCCTTGATCAAGGGCATATCATTACAGAACACACACGTATCTCGTGGTCTTATAAAGACCTTCGCTTGACCCGCAATCAGTTTTGTTTTCTTTTCTCAAACAAGCTCAAGAGTTGACAGGTCAGAATTACGCCCCTGATGTGTGAGCAGTAGAACTACGCTGCATGGAAACCGTTACAGGCATATGCCTTATTATTACAATGGTCACGATGATTATGATCTGATTCTAATTATCATACAACAGAAGCACAACAACAACAACAACAACAACAACAACAACAACAACAACAACACGAACAGGAGCAAGTAATAGGAAACGCCGATACTTTACGTTATAGTATGCGAAAGTATATACTTATCGAGATCGTCGTGTGCCAGGCGCTAAACGTCCTGTTTGATGCAGTATTATGCACACTTTGCCTGTCTTAACTCTCTACCTTGTGATGCGGATTACTCTGTGGATCTTACTCGTTCTATTCAGTCGCTCCACGTAATTGTCAGCAGGGGCGTAGCTAGGATGGTGCAAGTGATGCGACTGCCCCAGGCAGCAGAGTCAAAGGGACGCAAAATGAATATCATAAATGGGAACATTTTATTCTCAGGCCCCCGCACGTTTTGAATTACTGAGACACATGCAAGGCGATCCAGTAAATTAATGCGATTTATTAAGGGCCATAACATCAGTTACGGGCGGCCATCGAGATCACTCGCACCGAGCGCCAAAAGCCTAGCTACGGCAGTGATTGTTGGCACTGCATCTTAATACACGCACTGAGAATTTCGCTTCCACAAATCTTTACCCATCCACTATCACAGCTATCATTCTTCAGAGTCCTTACTTTATATTATCCATACGGGCAATCCATTTAGTCAGCTACCTGTACTTCGTCGGATGGAAACTTGCTAACTCAACAAGCCGCTGAAACCCGATACCTAGCGGAGTTTAGTTCGAAGAATTTCTTATCTGTTCGCTGTAGTCGCAAAGGCCGTCAGGCTGCCTTCCCAGTGGATACGTCACTTAATACGTCACACCAGGGGCATTCGAAATTGTAAACGCGATAACGATAATTAGACCCATCTTACTTTCTTACGAAACAAATGCATAACCTTACATTGGAAACATTCTGACACAACGTTTTTGAAAACGTAAATAATCAGGACGAACATGCATTATTCTAGGAAGACGGTACAGCCAATGGTATAACGGCCGCACCAATAACGTTCTGTGGACCGAACGCGTAACCCTTTTGGTGGCCACCTGTTCACGCTATCGGACGTCACGAGACTTGTTTTCTGTTGGCAAGTTTAAAAGACAACTCATTCGACTCTCCCTCCACCCCTCCCACCCCCCCCCCCACACACACACAAGACGAAATTCAATTAACGCTACACAGGTAGTTAAGAATTTCAAGCAGTTTTTAATCATTTGTTCTCCAGGTGTCCAGGGGTCAGAAAGTTGCAATGAATTTCCAGCATCTGCTCCAGCACTTAAATACAATAATGAGCCTTCGTTTTATTTAAAGATTTAATTCGCACCGCATACTAAACACACTCACTCTCGTTTATAAAAACGAATCACTTAGTGCTGCATATGGGAAAATCCATGCTTATCCTGAGATCCATAAAACTCGCTGAAATACATTCTGTGGGCAGAATATACAGTCCTGTAATACTAACCTAGTGGTACACAGACTAACCAAAGGGTCTTAAGGGTCAACAGGCGCCAAGTTTTGCTGTACTGTACACTCTTAATGTAGATTCTGAAAGAAGGTTCGTCGTTAAATTGGACGTTCTGTGTATCTTTAAGCACCCTTCCTTTCAAATATTTTCGGGGCCCTTCACCTATTAATGTTAATATTACGCATACCCGTAATTTAACTCCGCGATGCAGTATGTGCTATTAATTGCACAAAATTCTGATTAATGAATGTGAGTTGTATTCTTGTAGTAAAGACAGTCATCAGGAGAGACACTGAAATCGCCATTTCGTTCAGACGAGGCAAACACATGAAAATGACGATCATACTAATTTATATGTGTTCTTTAACAAGAAAGATGTAATGAAAACACGATATGGGTTCTTTTGTTGAGACTGAAGCGTTACTGATTTTGTAACGCAGATCATTTTCCAAACCTGCACAAGACCTACCTCTCTGGCATCAAAAGCCGTAAGATAGATGTCACCAACGTCCAAGACCTGAACCACAAAATTGAAAATCCCTTCTCCAAATCCCATATCCTCTAGGGTTATCAACTCGTCTCCTCTTCAGTCTATCAAATGGGCGTTTTCCAAGGTATTTCCACCCACAGCTACGCAGACAAAATTTTTCCTCCCTCCTAGCCATTTGCTCAGCCATCAGAGCCTCACTGTGGTATTCTGAGGGCTGTAAATAACCTCATTACCTTTAGGATAAAGAAATTTTGTATGTAACTACGTACTGAAGGACCTTGCCGTCCCATCCTTCAGGTTACAAAAATAAACGTTCTCTACATGCAGCATTCAGTCAAGAATTTCCTCCGCAGTATTGGTAATCCCTTACCAAGCCAAGTGATGTCACTTCCCGGAATGCCGACATATAAATACTCCCTACCGTTAAAATATCGCATATCAAGCTGTAATGTAGATGCTTTCCAACAAATGTGCAAGCTGTATATCATATATTATTTTATTGTAACTTTACTGCTTAGTTACTGTATTTTAATTATATATGCAGAGGTAACATTGGCATCGCAGCTACCTCATATATCACTGAACAACCAGTTTAAAGGTCTAGTTGCCATGCCCTACGAATTGCTGCTCAATGTGACTGGTGCTACATTTTTTGTCACTGTGTGTTTTGTGAATACATATATAAACATACTTTAATGTCATCGTTACGAAGCATTCATAAGTACAAATGGGCAGATATTTTCATTTTGCCTTTTGGACGTCTCCAAAATACCTTCGAAACCAAGTGACGAATTTTCTAACCATAAGCGTAATTGAAAATTAAAATTGGAGACTGGGTGGAAGAAGGAAAATTATGTGCTCAATTCAGTACCGGGAGAGAAATTGAAAAGCGGAAATGAGAGCACGAACAGATGGGAAATTGAAACAGATTCCAAAGAATTACTAGAGAAAGGAGGAAGGGAGTTACATTTACCGACGGAATAAAGGAACTGCAGACAGGACCCAGTTATAGCGACGATGGCATATAACAATATGGGTGACACGATGTCTGGACGTTGCTAATCCTACCGTGTTCCAAAAGCAACAGACGATGACAAAGCCCAGAAATTAGGTTACCTTAAATGGATCAAGAGTTCGAGCGATGAAAGCAGGAAGGGAAAATCACTGCTTGTGGACTTTCGAAGGGCACGGAAGTTATAATTTCTCAGCTGGTAGGCAGTAGGCTGTTACGTAACTCATCGCTGGTACTCACAATTCCAGACGATCCTATTTCGTGGTTGACAAACCAGATGAACCTTTGTACACAGTGCGGCATTTGCCTCTGACCAACGCCTGGCCTTTCGGACATGGTGAACGCGTCGGTGCTTTGACGAAATGTGTAGGCACACCGACTTTATCCGCCTGGCATTGCAACTCGGCAAACATAAATATCAGAAATATGCACAAAACCATAGCAGTTACAGATTTACACCACAGCATTTTGAATATTACTTCCAAAGTATTCCGTATTGCCTGAAATTATAAATACCCCTGCTGCAAAAGCTGCGTTAGACTGACGCAGATCCTTGATCAAGGACATATTATTACAGAACACAAACTTATCGCGTGGTATTATAGAGACATTTGCTTGACCCGTAATTAGTTTTGTTTTATTTTTTCAAACAAGCTCCAAAGTTCACGGGTCAGTATTATGCCCCTGATGTGTGAACTGTGGAACAGCTACGCTGCACGGAATCCGTTACACCCATATATATTACTATTATAATGGTGATGATGACTACGATGTGATTCTGGTTATCATACAACAGTAACAACAACAACAACAACAACAACAACAACAACAACAACACGAACAGAAGCAACTACTAGAAAACGCCGATACTTTACCTTACTCGACGTCAAAGTATATACTTATCGCTGTCGTCACGTGCCAGGCTCTGAACGTCCTGTTTGATGCAGTATTATGCACACTTTGCCCATCTTAACTCTGTGCCTTGTGGTGCTGATTACTCTGAGGATCTTCATCGTTTTATTCAGTCGCTCGAAGTAACTGTCGGCACGGGCGTAGCTAGGATGGTGCAAGTGGTGCAATTGCCCCAGGCAGCAGAGTCAATGGGGCGGCAAAATGAATATCATAAATGGGAATCTTTATTTTCCGCCCCTCATACGTTTTGAATTAGTGAGACACATTCTAAGAAATTCAATAAATTAACGCGATTTTTTAAAATTCATAATATCTGTTATGGGCAGCCATTGTGATCGCTCGCACGGGGCGCCAAAAATCTAGCTGCGGCCGCGATTGTAGGTACTGTATCTTAATACAGACCTTGACAACTTCCTTCCACAAATCTTTAGCTACCCACTAGTCACAGCTATCAATCCTTCGAATCCTCATTTCGTCTTAGCCATATGGTTGGTCACATCCTGTCGGCTACGTCTACCTGATCGCATGGAAATTTGCAGACTCAACGAGCCGCCTACACCCCAGACTCTGAAGAGTTTCATTCGTTCGGTGAAGTTCTTATCTGTTCGCTGGAGTCGCGAAGCCGGTAAGGCTTCAGTAGCAGTAATATGACACGGGGATGTGTCTTGCAATTATCGCTCCTAGTCATCGTGAACTCTAACGGAAGTTTCGCGTGCACATGTTACAGCAATTCTAACACCAGTCTTTAGCAACCTCTCCGATGGCGACAGGAGCTGCGTATTGCATCAGCATGACAGAGCGCCACCTCGCTGAGCAAATAATTCTATGGGTTGTTTAGAGCGGGGTTTTGGTAACAGAGTAATAAGCAGTAGATTGGTATCTCCATTTTTCGCCAGTTCTGAGCCCGTGCAAGTCTTACTTCAGGGGCCTTGTGAAATTATAAGTTTTATCGAAGGAATATTCGCTCTGAAAAGACTGAAAGGAAGCATGTCCTCAATTTTCGCATGCAGAAATTCGACGTGCAATGAACGTGTTCTGTGTGTTGCGTTTTGATAACCAGAGGAAACCATTTATGCCACACCATTTAAATGCGGTGAGTAAAAACCTAAAACCGTAATATTCTGGACGAAATCTTTCTAGCGCGTTAATTTTTGTGAGTAAAATGTAATATGTACTACAATAAGTTGAAATAAAACACGTGGACAACGACGCACGGCAAACTAAAATAATGGCGGGTACTAGGCTGCCGCCCTGAGTGCAGAATGACTTGTGAACTGTCCAAAAACCTGAAAGAAATAAGCTACCTTTCGTACGTATGCTACTATTTAATTACGCAGGTCACTGAAACACAGATTCAGGGCTCGAAAACACAGCTATACAACCCTCCCTTTACCCTAACATACTCTGACACGTTAAAATTATACCTGTTATTTTATAAACACCCTGTTCTACTAACTGTGATTAATGCCATTTTGAAATTACGTAAAATAAACCAATGTCTATGTTGACATGGACACTTTTTTACTGTGAGGGTGGTAGTGACATTGCTAACACGCAAAATGGAAAGAAATAAATGTTAATATCATTACCATTATAGTCAAATAAATACCTTGATTTACTCGGCTGATTTCTTTTATTTTTGTTTGTTTGTTTGTTCGCTCGTTGGATTTTAGGTAATCCAACGAGCGAACAAACAGAAACACAGGCGGTGTAGGGGTGATGGTGAATAATAAGATTGGCAAGCTAGTAGAAAGAAGCGGTTATGGTCTAATTTAAGATATTATCCGGCGTTAGTTTGGACGTATAAAGTGCTCGAGAGCCTTTGTCATTGCAGCCAGTGTGGTGACAGACGAAAGGAACACTACCAGCATGTAACTCGGAGTAGTTCCTGCTTCAGCAAAATTGCCCAGCATTTTACCCAGTCTTTCCAGGCGGATTTCAGGCCACGACCGCCAATGTTCTTACATTTTTTCTCTAACGTTCCTCTGCAGTGTCGGCCTATTAATGATCACAGTATAGCGTTTTTATTTTGGACAGCGTTTTCAACCACCCTGAATGGCATTTCTGTATTCTGGATGTCCCTTCACCCAGCGCCAAAATAGTACTTTAAAATACGCAACGAACAGCCACTTGTAACTCCTTGCCCAAAAAGCATTAACAGTGACTTGGCATAAACTACTTACCCGGCACATCTTATCTTATTTGAAGGCTGCGGTTGTCTGAAACGTGACGCCCTGTAGTTCAGTACGGAGTTGCCAAGAGCTATATCAGTCTACACAGATACTAAGGACAATAAGCATCATAAGAGCGCCAGAGTCTCGCCATACATTAAGTGCCTCGTGTCGAAATCACGAAACTACGGATTACGTGATTCTTACGTTATCGCACTAGGCAGAATTGACGTTCTCAGGGCGGCTGCTGTAATGATTTCCGTCTTCTGATGTGTCAGTCCGTGCAGTAGACTTTTGCCGACGTTTCAATATTATCTGTTACAATATCACAGCTGATTTCTCTAAAACCGCACCGCAATTCTATCGAACTACACTACGTCGTAACGTAAAAGGCGGTAATATTTACACAGTGAATGCTTTGTTTCTTCAAGGCTTAAAAATGTTTTCTCTAACACACGCTCTTTCCTCAGAATGACACACCAAGACTGAAACACAGTTTGCTCTCACCTCTAAGAAGTTCGGTATATTTCTCTACAGTTCCCTTGTCGATCTCGTCCTTCACCGTATGGACATCGCAGAGGAGCGTTAATGAAGTTCCGTCCCCGATTTTTATCTGTGTGTTCCGTAGATGCATTTTCCGGATACAAAATATATGTGATGGCCATGAGATCCGCGTTGTCGCAGACCATGATGACTACACAGAAGTACAGGAGCACCAGAGTAAGGTGCACAATACCGGCTACCATAACCACGAAGTGTTTGTTGTGTATCCTGATCTCTGTCGCAGCTTCGGCATATGAACTGTCAGCATTTTACTCTGGCTGACCGCGATTCCCTGTAATTACCTAACATAGGCGGCACTCCAAGGATTTCGTTTCCCGCGGATCAGTTTCTCAAAACAAAGATAATATGTTGTACAACAACAAAGGGATATCATTTTTACGCCTGTCAGCTCTTTGTTCTTTGTTACCCGCTTGCGTTATTTGAGTGTCGAGAAGGCCAGTCTGATCAGATTGCTGTGTACAATTTTAGATTTGCGGAAGGTAAATGAGGTGAATATGTAAATCATTGACGCACGTGTCAATGTACGTATTATGCAGTAAGGCCAAAGTTGCCATGCTCAAACGTCGGCCGGGGTACTGACTAATATCGCACATATTTTCAGTCCTGCATTCAGTAGCAACTTACAATTACACACCCCCACCAAGCGCAGATATTAAGAACACGTGGAACTATATCTCCAACTTCCATACAACTTCGAAGATTGGTGCTTAATTAAGCAAGGACTTCTTTGCCACTTAATCTTTCAGTGCTCTTTCAGTCTCAATTACTCTCAACATCGACAGAAAGCCATAAATATTGAACTGCAATGTGACAGTATTCTCCACAATCCCCGTCATGACAACTTAAAATCTCGTAATTGTATAAGCCCTTCAGTAATTAAGAAGGAGTTAAGACATTAACGAATTTTCCCGACCTCCAATATATTCAGTTGTTTTACGTATTTCACAAGAATAAAAGCACTATTTGGTTAAAGACATCGCGTCAGGCACAAAGCTAAATTAATTGTGTTGTCATTTCCCAAGATTTCTCTGTAGTTGCTATTGAGTACCTGCTTTTTCCGCGTCCCATAGGGCGGTTGTTGTCGTACTAGTATTTTTATATAAACACATGTCTCTATCCTATCTTCACACAAATTTTCGGTCCATTGAGTAGTAAATTCTAATTCAGAATAGAGATTAATTTCCAGAGCGTTAATTTTCACGAGAATAATGAATATGTACATCCTGTAGTAACTACCAATAAAAGCTATTTTCGAGGAACGTTGGCTCAAACCTTAACGCTTCCGACATGCATTTGGGTTGTAGCGCAGTTATATTTCTGCGAGGACACTGTCCCTCAATAAATTTATCATAACTTTACTGACCACTTAAAAGTACCAGGATGACGTTAAATTTGGCTACATTTTCTTAAGGGCATCTCTTCCGTAATCACTGGACCAATCGTCAGTGTACTGCCTCCCAGTATTTATCACTAATGCATGAATCATTTTTCTGTAGAATTAAATCGATGTTCGCACTCTCCAGCCATTTACACAATATGTCCTTAGTGTTACGGAACTGTTCTGTGCCAACTTCCTCATTTCTCCCCAACAACTCCGTACCTTCTAAAGAAGCTTCGATTTCGTGAGCAAACAAATGCGGTACTACGTTGTCTTCTCGTTGTAATGATTGTGACCCGAAGTTCTCTTCCAAATTCGTCATTTTCTGTGTTGATAAATGTGTGTTTCCTTCGCTGATTAACACCAAGATCAGTCCTTTCCAAACGATTTATGTTGAATAAAAGACTGTGTTTTAATTTATTGGCATTCAAAATGCAAGGAAACAAAACATGCTTGAGATCTGAGGTTCTGGCTGCCTGAGCACAAACATTACTGAATCTTAACTCACATGAATCCTGATAATCTTGCGACATAAACACACAAACACACATGTGGACTGTATGCTACAAATTTCGTGATATTTGAAGTTTCCGTGATGGTAACGTTGAAGACTGTCTTGGATGTGTTGCCGTATATTCTAGCTCATTTTAAAATACTGCATACATTATCGGACAATTCTGCTGGCTTCTGTGTAAACGATTCCTTGTGCTGCTCCTTCCGCAAAATTTTAAACAGCCGCCGTATTTTGTAACTGACTGCAAAGTAATATAAAATATAAACATGAAAGTAACTTAATGTATCATAGTAATTAAAATATTTTATCTCTTTACAAGGCCATGAAGAGGACAGAACGTAGGCTGTGAATAATGTATTTCGTTTCTGGCACAAAAAATGCGATAGACGGAGATTTTATTAACGTGTGCAACACATTAGCTGATCCTTTCATCATCATATCAAGACAGAATTTGCGTTGGATGCACTGCATACACATAAATATGTTCCAGTCCATAAACGTCCCCCTGTTCATATTTTGGGAATGTCCTGCCTTTGTAAGTTTGATTGGTGTAATATATGCCTGTACACTAGCCTTGGACGTCTGCGTCACGTATACGTCACACCTCGCAGTTCGATGGTTTTCGTGACAGAACCTAATTACATGTCCCTTTCACAACAGTGGATTCCGTCGTATTTAACTGCAGCTCCAAACGGCTGCACCAATCAACCACAGTTTTTTTTTCCACTTCGCATTTCTTTCATTTATTTCTTTTTTCCCCCCTCTCCAAATCTGTTATTCCTAAACACTTCGTTGTTTATGCTTGGTTTTGTTCCATGGAGCAATCTATTTCCAATTACAATCACCACGATCAAGATTTGTTTACCCGCCAGTTACAGTGGCTTATAGGACTCTTCTCGTTACGTTACAGAACGGGAAAGCAAAGTATATCTTCTCATTGCGGAAAAGTGGAAACGAAGAATTATGTGTCTTCTAGATTAGAAATATACGTACTTAAGAAAAAGGAAAATTATTCCTATGGAAAAAATTGCATACATTAACTACAAATATAAGGGCGTTAAAACTTGCGATTCAAAAAATTTGACAAGTAGCAAGTTTTTAAAATTTGGTACAAGTGTATTGTAGACCAACCCCCACCCCACAACACCCTCCCCCGAATCCTCACCACGGACAATCCCGCGACGGCTCTGCCCTGCTAATACGACCAAGTGATGGAAGAGAAAGGGAAATTTGGACCTGTGCGTAATATTAAGACATAAGAGAGCACTGGAGATGCAGCTGCACTTATTCTAACCTAAGCAATAGCTGAAGGAAGGGATCAGCCTCAAGCACGGAACATTTTGCAAGAGGGACAAATTCCACCTGTACCCATTAAATAGAAGCCTTTATGTGCCTCAGTGCTAGTGAGTCGTGAATAGAAATACGAATCCTCGGTCTCCTGTCCGCATCCTAGTCACCATAACGCATATGCTATGGGTGTTTTGAATACGACGAAATATTATCCTAATTTTTCATCCATGACAGTATTGAGGTCACGAAAATAAGTCCCATGGATTGTGGCTTTGTCTGCTCCTCTGTTTCTGCTCTTTTTCTGATCATAGCCAATCGAGCCAAAGTGCTTTTAGCTAGACCATTATTGTGAAGAGAATAATTGAACACTTGACGGAACATAGAGAAGTCACTTGGAGGTAGGAAACGGAATATCTCCAGGGTTAAGTGGAAAATTTCGGTCCATGGGACTATTCCGGTGGCCACAGTACAGTTAATTGAATCCAGAGAACGTGTTAGGGTGGGTACACGCTTGTAACGTTACCGCGTAACGTAACACCGTAGCGTGACAGTGTGGACGTGACACCGTAACGTAGCAAAAGTTGGTTACGGTGTAACGTTACGGGCTTGTTTAGTGCGATGTCGGTATTTGCCGGTCGCATCACAGTTACGGCTTGAGCAAGTGTGGACGCGCTCCGTGTCACATAGGCGGTACACCACCGTCGTATAGGTCAGTTCTTTTTGTGCGGCGTTTGTGTCTCTGTGCTCAGAAAGAAGTGGACTCAGGAAAGAGTGACAGAATTTATAGACGTCTATAAGAAGAAGCAAATAATATGGGACTCAAAGCATCCGTTGCACTACAATAAAATATCAAATGAATTAAATATTCAAATTCAGTAGGAGACATTCTGGTGAAATTTTTATATAACCCACTGACCGGCTGAAAATTCAAGTCCGCTAATAAACTTTAAGCACTGTACACTTCCCTGCTTGAGTAAAGTTGCCTTTGCCACCACCGCCGCTGTTTTTTCTTTTGTTTTTCAGCATAATGTGTGTAAATGTACGAAGCTGCTGCTAGCTGCAAAGACATCGCACTCCCTTCTGGTCCCGTAACAAACTGGGAACCTCACAGTGCTACGCGTGGTGGTTACTGTTACGCCGTACCGTTACGGGATGCAAGTTTAGCTCGTAACTCCCTGCCGTGTCAGACACTTGCAACGTTACGGCGTTACGATAAGAGGTAACGTTACAAGTGTGTACCCACACTTACTAGAACACGACTCTTTTATCCAGGGACAAGAAGGCAGTAGACAAGAGACATATTAATATTTCTTCCTCCGATTCAGCACAAAATGTGTGCCCATTCTACTGCTCAGATTCCAACCTTATTAAGTGTAGATGAAAGAAACTCTTAGACTGAGCAAAATCGTACAAGACCAAAGGCATAATTGTATTAGTAACCTAACAGTCTTTTACAACACTTTTGAGAAACAGGAGGTCACAGGCGATAAATAAATGGAAATTCTGAAGGAATTTCTCCAATATTGTGCACAGCACTGAAACAAACTTTACCCTACCTTTTCTTCCGTTTTCGGTTCTGTATTTCGTTTTATTAAATTTGTGGGTGTAAACTTTGACGACCACGAAAAATGCAATATAAAATTTACTCTGCAGCATTTTTCCTTAAAGTACATGTAAATGCAAAACGGCTATTCTGTGATTCCAGTTAGTAAACCTAAAAAAACACATACGTAGCTTCGGGAATTCATTCATTTACTAGTGTGTCTAAAAATTCTATTAGTGACAGAAGGGTTAGAAAACTGGTTCCCTTACCATCCTCAGGTACAAAATATAAGTGAAGCCTACTCATTTGGGCCTAGTCAATTTCCCAGTCTCTTGGCCACGTACATCAGTTCAAATGTCACGATATACTGACGTGAACCTAAGATAATGTTCTGCCAGCAAAATATAAGAAACCGAAATTTGTTACAATACAAATTGTTGGGAAGGCCATGAAGAACTAAAATCACTACAAAAACTGAAATAAAACGCAGGATGTAATCCATTAGATAGAGAAAATTATAAAATATTAGCGAAATTGAATAATTTAAATGCATTATCTGTTACAAAACAAAGTACTACGTTGGTAATAATAGTACCTGGTATTTACAAAGGTATAGAATATTACGACTCAAGTAAGTTTCTGATACGAAAATAAATACATTCATTACAATTATATAAATATTTTAAATATATTTTACACGCTACAAATTCGAAAGTTTAGACTAGAAGGCTGTATTGTTGCTCGGTTATGAATGAATTAAGAAATGAAAAAAAAATTGTAGTCGAAAGCTGAATATTTTTAAACATACATGCATGGAGCATTTTCATGACTTCTTAAGTTTATCAAAATCATATTCTGATTACTAAAATAAATTACTTCTGAGGAACTAAAGCACTGCCAGTACAAAACTATTCTGAAGTGTAGAATTTGTTTGGTAAGAAAAGGAATTCGATTTTGTATTTATTTCGCGATATTTGTTGTGTTACGAAAATCAGACAATACTTTCAAGCGCGGTCTAAATAATGCTTACGAACTAGGAAGTCGTAACACTGCGACACACACACGGCTAAGCCATACCCACCAGAGAGTTGTTGACCCTGCTGAAATGTACATCTCTTGCTTTGTGTGCAGTGCAGTGAACGAACCAGGAGACAGGATTGTTAATTCAGCGTTATTTATTATTATGCTGCAGATTTTGGAAGTGTTATGATGAAAAAATATCTAACTGATATTTAGTTGTAAAATTCCTGTGGTGATATGTGAAGGCTAGAACTATTGCTGCGTAGTAATAATTTTTAATGCCTTCGCGAAGGCCAAGCAGTTACTGAAACGTCAGTTCAGCAGTATGGAAAGGTCGCTGAGAAACAACTGAGGAGCCGTATATCCTTGAGAAAGCAACAAACTGAAAGTAAAAACTCACTGGTTGTTTGGATATAAATACCCCAAAACAATCTAGTGAGAGTTGTTATGTCTGTTAGAGTGGATACGGTATTACAGTTGTGCGGTGTTTGGCACAGTTTTGAACCATATAAGCTCAGGTATAGCGCACTCTACCTTGTTTTTTCTAATTCCTCACCCCTCCTTATTCAGCTTCCGTCCTCTGATATTTCAGATGTAATTCACAGAATTTTGGGTCTGAGAGAAATTCATAGACAATACAAATGACAGTGACAGGAATGTCTAAACTCGCCTTGTTCCAAATTGTAAATATCTGTAAATATAATGATATATAGAAAGACGTTCCTATAATCATGGTAGAGGCTACTGTCTTCCCTGAACCCTAGCTTTCGGAGAAATCCAGACGCCTAAAATTATGACGCGACCGGCATTAGTTCTTCCACTAGGAAAATTATACGAAATAGTGGCAGTTACCAGGTTCTGCTTTTGGGCACTAACCGACTGCTGAACGTTGGGGGGGGGGGGGGGGGGGGGGGGGGGG
>BLKM01000518.1:1723281-1956127 GCA_013340265.1 Coptotermes formosanus
CCCCCCCACCATGCCTGTGGACACCGCACTCCACGGCATTAATCTTCAAACTCCCAGAATTCAGGACCAAAATGTGTAAAAACCTGGTGCGGCCACAGTACGCGTTTCTTGCCTTATAATCTCAGACACTATAAAATGTACTACACATTCTGGTGCGCTTGTTTCCTGAGAATCTGCATAAGCAGTTAAGCCTTGCTACGTAAATGGATACATTCAGACAGGTTGGAATAACTGGTAAACATCTGGGGATTGTGCGTGAGGCCAGTTTTACGAATGAAAGTAATGCAGTCAGGGTTAAATGATGAGGTGATGACTAAATAAGACAAATATGATAAATTTAGGCAAAGCACAGTCGAGCTGTTTCCGTCTGTAAGCGTCAGATTCATACATTGTTGCATGGGATTTATCCGTACTGTAGCTAATAATTATTGTGGGATTATCGAGAGTTTCATTGGGTTATGACAGGAAATAATTACCTTGCTTCCCTATTCTTAACCCATGCTACACGGAGATAACACCGGCAGTGGGAGACCAGTGATATGGTAAGCGCTTGCTGGAAAGAGTGCCCTGAGAAAACCCAGTTAACTTCCAGTGGTGGCAATCGGTGGTGATTCAACCCTGTCATGGTCACTGTAATCCGACACTATTTAGCCTCAGTTCGGTGGAAACGGCTAGTGTCCCGTTGACAGATGGCATACTAGTTAGTACGTTGGGAATCGGTGTGATAAAGCCAGGTTGGGCCAGTTCAGTATTTAATTTTTAATGCATTGCACATCGCACATCACGATGTAATAGCGGAAAAAAGTCGTATGAATATTTGGCTGTGTACGGTGTAAGTCTACGTTAATTTTTACTATTCTTACTTGTATTTATCAAAACTGTCAGTATATGTTTAAATTACAAGCAAATACAAAAGTTCGCATAGGACTTGTAGAAAGTACGTAACATTTAAAAACAAACAATATATATACTAGTGCAATATAAAACGGATTTGGTCCTCTTCAAATTCGGACGTGGTGTACAGGTGACAGCAGCGGCTGAACGGCAGCTAATGGTATTCACACGTCACCCCAGCCCTCTTGTAAATTCATTCTTGTGACCCTGCAATGCATAAATCAATGACCATTTTACCATAAAAGCAAGCATGCAAACATACAGATATGAAGGGCATACTACTATCTTCTATCCTAGTAGATCAACAGAATATCACTCGGTCTTAGCAGGCATATCACTACTCTCTATGTGGTTGAGCAAATAAATTATACATAAAGTATATCAGTAACTGGAATGTCACATTCAGTTGGGTAAGGCTCCAGCTGATCGAGTTCAAATCACGACTGCAGGACCATTATTCCGAATGTTTTCCTGTGTTTATCCATATTTTCTCCAGGAAGCTTCGTTTAGTGCTTCAAATTATGATAAGACCGCTTCCTTCCACTTCCCTTCCAGCTTACTTTCATTAGCTTGCGATTCGATGCTATGCTATTATCTGAGCTACGAACATTATGGTTAAATAAACTACAAATAAACAAATATGCAAAATATGTAATTGAATACCAAGTTTTCCGATTTCCAGAAAAAGAAACTTTTAAAAATGTCGTTTAATCCCTTTATTAAAATTATTATGTCAGAACTAATAATAATATGCCTGCAATACTGGTTTCATTTACAGCATTGCTTTACATTTATCTGCGGACGAGTAAATAGAGAACTTTATCTATTTTACTTATTATTTACTCGTTCGCTTTTAACAGACTTCGCACAACACACGACACTGTATACCTAATGTGAAGCGTTATCTGTTACTGCAACAAACATTGTGTGTGGACTGGTCGACAGTTTTTTAGTATATATGCAAGTAAGCCACGAAGTGCTTCAAATTATTATGGAAAAACTGTGATAAATACGTATGTGTGCCTATAAATTTAATCTTAGAGTTTCAAGCTGTAATTCACACAGTCGGGACACAAAAGAATTGTGTGGTATATAATGCCCAATATATCAAAAATTCCTGGTAATATAAAAACGTAATCATCATGGCATAACTAGTATATCGCTTACGATAAAAATATATTAAACTGTAATTAAAATTTAGGACGAACAAAAATTATCATGAGAAAAGGACCGCCCACTGGTACATTGTCACTTCTGTGTTCTTAAAACCACTCAAGTAACGCCTCATCGACGTCACTTCGTTCAGGTTTTCGAAATCGCTCTACTCTCAATGCGTTCCTTTCAAACGCAATAATAATTTTGGTTCTGTTTTCCCAAATCGTTGGGATCGTAGAATTTACGAGACCAAATTACCGACACATGTCACCTTTCTTTCTTTTTTTTTCAATTTTATACTTCTCGTATCGCTTTAAATTCTCCTTCGACGCTTACAACCTTCCTTTGCTCGTCACTGAAGCTATGTTATTACTCTTACCAGTCTCCTGTTTACTGCAAGAGTAGAAAAATAGAAGGCAACTTCACGTACAAAGTGAAATACCGTTAGGATCTTCGCTCTTCTGAGATTTTACGCAGCCTACATTGATAATTATTTACCGACGTTTCGGGACAACCTGTCGGTCTCAACTTCAAGTTTCAAGCAGTTCGAAAAATCGGTAAATAAATACCAATGTACGCTACCTAACATCCTAGAAAAGCAAAGATCTCATTTACAACGCGGCGAAAGCTGAAATCATGAATTGCGGTAAATATTGTCATTTTCCAAGCCTGGAATTTATATAGTTACCTGAAAGCGTCTTCTCAAGGATGAGGAGAGTGTTGGAATTCCAAAGATAGCCCACATCTTGGAAAATAATATTAGAAAATATCACTGGCAATGTCGTTATAACCGAGGTAGATGCTCTTATGGATGCCGTACTAAGCAAGACAGAAAAACATGTGCCTTCGGGGAATTAGTTGGTAACACAGAATGAACAACGCTATAGCTGAGGGGTCGCACAAACCGAGGTCGTTATAACCGAGTTCAATGTACGTTGTTATTATACAGTTCCCCTATCAAAGAGTTAACCTCATTCTGTTGGGTGTTAGTGTGAGAAAATGCTGCATAAACGAGAAGCAGACGAAGACCAGAGAATAACATGAATACAATTTACACAAACATTCCTACAAACATAAGTAAATTTACAATAATGGACACAATGTATGGCGGCCGATTGGTTATGACACTTTCTTCGTATTTGAAGTACCTGGGTTCAAACACCGGTTCGGAGGACGGATATCGTGACTGTGGCATCTGACGTTCTTCTCGATTTTCATAAGTTTCTTGAGACAAATGTCGGGGATTACTACAAATTATGCCACCACCTTTCCCAGATACTTTCCAGTAGCCTTATTAAACGCCGTAGAATTCGACGTAATGTAGCCTGACCAACATGACAGGGCATCAATAGGTGAATACATTCAGTAATAATACAGTGCTTTCTTCCGTGAGCAGCTCCCTTAATTAACCAACTGGACGGAGCAAAGTCCTTCTTGAGACAGTACCACTTCCTCAGCTAGTCAAGAAGTTTCCCCCATTTTATGGAGCCCGAAGGTTCATTCGCTGTGTTCATAAAAGCCCACCACCTGTCCCTGTCACAAGCCAGATCAATCCAGTCCAAGCCCGCATCATATTCTTGAGGGTCCATTTTAATGTCACCCACCCATCTACGCCTAGGTCTTCCAAGTAGTCTCTTTCCCTTTGGTGCACCCCCACAATTCTTTATTCACCTTTCCTCTCCCCATACGAGCCACATGCTTAGCCCATCTCGTACTTTTTGCTTTGATTAACTGAGTAATATTTGGTGAGAAACAAATATCATAAAGCTTGTCTTTGTGCACTCCCCCCGATTCCCCTGTTATCTCGTTTCCTCTTAGGCCCAAATATCTTCCTTAGCACCATTTTCTTACTTCAACCTGTGTTTCTCCATCAATGAAAGAGGCCACGTTTCACACCCACGTGAAAAAGGCAAAATTATAATTCGGTATGTTTTAATATTTACATTTTTTTGGTAGCCAGCTGGAAGACAAAAGATTTTGGACAGAATCGTAGCAGGCATTCCCTGAGTTCAGTCTGCTCCTATTATAGCAAATTTTGTCGGAACGAAAAATTTGGCCGATATTTTTGAACCCATTTTGTTAACATTCATGCAATTTCATATTTTCCTCGGCCTCTAATACAGCATGAAAACAGAGTCAACGGCCCTCTGGATTACGGCAAATTCCATTCATTAGATGTGTTCCGGGCTGACTGGCCTTCGTATTTCTTGCCCAATCTGTCCTTGTCTCATATACGTAAACACTTTTCGTGGGGATCTATGAGGGAAGTATAGCGGGATGGCTTGGGTGGGGAACTCGGAAACAGAATTATATGCAATCACAGTGACCGCCGGGAAAATAAAATTCACGCAGTTTACACAAATTTTCGTCGGGGGACAGAAAAGAAACACACAGTTCCTCGTAGGTAACCAGGGCTGTGGAGTCGGAGTCGGAGTCGTGGAGTTGGAGTCGGAAGGAATTACAGGTGGCGTCGGAGTCGGTAAAAATGTACCGACTCCGACTTCGACCTCAGTCTAAAATCTTAACTAAATACTCCAACTCCAGAGCCCTGATAGCTACAGTAACCATTAGACTTATACTTAAATATGGGTTATAAGTCTAAAAAGTAGCCTGATGATTGACGTTGTGGCGATGAAATGTCTTATAGGCTTACCATTATTAATACATATTGAGCTTTTATGAAGGAGTCAGAGTCGGGGTCGGAGTTTTAAAAATCGAGGAGTCGGAGTCGGAGCTTTTGTGTACCGACTCCACAGCCCTGCAGGTAACACAACACTATTGCAACAGATGCAAAAATTGTGTAATAAATATGAATGCCGGAAATCAAATAAGGCTTTCAAATTACTTCCAAACTTCTTAGCTAAAAGCAAGAATTTGTAGTGCGTAAGAACATGCCATCTACTGCATATTCACATTATACACTACAGAATATATAAAGCTTAAACTCCTCCTACATAACATTCTAAATTGCTCAGTCATTGTTAAGTCATAATATTTTCGTTTGTATCTGAAACTAATCAAATAAATGGATAACAAAATAATTGTTATACTAGTCGCCTGGTGCCCGGCGAGCCGGGCAGGTACGCACACGCATTTCGGTAGCTAGCGTGGAAATGTCGCGACTCGGGCAGGCAACAGCGACCACGAAGCCTTATTCACCATGTATCACCGAAATATAACACCATTGCTGCAGTATATGTAAGCTGTACAGTATATTGTAACAAAGAATATTGCTTAATATAGGAATGATAATTCCCATTCTCTAAAATGAAGAACGTATACTGCAAGCTTTTCTTTGCCAGCCCAATACGAGATAAAAGTGCAGTAATGTCAACGTTTTAATGGGTCATTGAATTCACAATAAAGAATTTCGATTATATTGGACCACTTAAATAAAAATACCATCAATTCCTTAGGTCCCAATTTATGTATGACTCTAATGTAGAAGCTCTGAACCTGCTACAGAATAGCTCTGCGCTCCTCTGGGACATTACTTGGCACCACGTGGTAACTGTTTACCACAAGTACCACACGGCGCCGCGTATTGTCCCAGAAGAGCTCAGAGCTCATCAACATCACGGCGGAAGCCTGAAATCTGCTACAGAATAGTCACAGCGCAGGTAATGATATCATATCGCCAAACATGTGTTTATCTGCAGACAATGGTGACATCATCATCCTTGAAGGAAGTAACAGATAAGACAATTTTGTAACTGAAGTGCGTTCATTCAGAATAATTACATGTTGTGCGACAAAATAATCATACGTTTAGACGGAATTTGCACATCTGTCACGAATAGTAAACCATCACGTTCGTTCTAACGCACATGTATTCAACAGAGGCATGCCACTCGTAACTGCTGTGATGTGCGTTCAAGAACGGTGTGACAGATTCCTTCTGAATGCCAAGCGATTCATCATTGACACTAACCGTACCAGCAAGCGCTTATTTCTGTCATTATACAGCAACTTTGCTCATTACAGCAGTTGCCTTTCCTGTTCAAATTAATTATTTGAAGCATGGTTGTCATATAAATAATAATTAAATGGTCGATCTTATTTGTAATAAAATGTTATGTGTCTTAATTTTGATGAGGTTTTACAGCTTATCCGACTCCCTACGGGGATCGAATCTCGGAGGAGGCAAGATTTTCCATGCCGTCCTGATCTGCCCCGAGGCACACCCAGCCTCCTGCACAATAGGAACAGGGTACCAAATTTTCTAGCGTCGCGTTGCGAAATGTTTTGATCTATACCTCATCGTTCCCTCTATGCTGGCAGAGGCACGTCAAGGGGTGACCTAATTGGCTCCTCGGAACCGAAGTAAAATTTACGTGTAAATCCTGGAATGTGTTGCATAAGGTGCCTGAATTAACACCTTTATTACAATTGTTTTCCTAAATCGTATACCTCACAAGGTCAATATACATAATATATAGTGCACTTCAGTCTCACGTTATTTTGCGCAGCGAATCACTGACTGTCAGAACGTGTTTTGCCTTAATTAGTGGCAATAATATTTTACTATATCCATATTATCCGATCTCGATTTTGCGTTTATACTGTACAGTGTTAGCTGACTAGCCCTGCTGGCATAGCGCTGTATATATCCCCCGTTTTACATCGCTTGGCTAGCCTATTTGACTTCTCCACTCTCCGTCAATATTATCCTTTCTTGCAGCATGAAGACCATAGGCTCTGATTTTCTTGCTTGTATGGCGGGGGGAGGGGGTGTTGTTAAGGTCCAGTTAATCGGGTTACCACTGTTCGCAGTGGTTATGCATCAACTGTATGCTGTGCATACCGTGTAGCTTTGAAAGATACAAATTTACAGGAATTGTCAGCACAATTTATACACCTTATATCCATTCACGAGGCATACGCGTTTCGATGGGTCTTCTGCATCATCATCAGTGGCTAGGTATGTTATGCTAGTTGACATGTGCTTGGCAATATAGTTTTTATATCGTCAGGTTTTACTCCTTTTGATGTTGTTATTTTCGTTATTTGTAACACCACTTAGCCTAATTTAATTTTGAAACTGAGTATTGCATTAGTATATAGCTCTTTCTGTGTTTCGCTCCTCACCCTTTCTGACTCAAAAGAATGCGTATTACTACAGTGCACGTATTAATAGACACCAAAACAGAACAGAAGAAAGTGTGAATAGATGTTTTTGTAATATTTAAAGCTTCTGCGAAAGCTCGTCCAACATATTTCGACTTGTCAGCCACTATGAGAGATGTCTACATAATCACGTACTTTGGGTAGTAGGCCTACTCAAACTTTTACAGCCTCTTCACAGTTTTAAATAGACTGTGTAGACACAAAGCCTTCATTTTAATATAATACTCAAATTTTGCTAGCATAAATTATCGTTTCGTTTCGTAGTCCTTACCTCGTCTACCTACTCACAGTAGGTATCGAGGTTGTTTATTTTCACTTGATCACACTCACGCATCACGGTCGGTAGGACTCCTCTGGAAGAGGGATCGATCCGTCGCAGGGACCTCTACCTGACAACACAAACACTCACAAGAGACAAACATTCATGCCCCCGGTGGGATTCGAACCCACGATCCCAGCAAGCGCTCGGCCGCAGACCTACGCCTTAGAGCGCGCGGCCACTGGGATCGGCTGCATCAATTATAACCACATTAAATGTTTAATGTCATATTTCCCACTGTGGCATTTACTGGTTTATTTATAAAATAATCATGCATTAGGACTGCATTAGGATGATAAATAGTTAATCCGTAATTGAGTATTTTCTATATCTTTGTTCTCTCCCTTCTTTAATTGCTGTTTGTTTTGTGCGCTTTGTCCATGTTAATTATTGTAACTTTCTAACGCGTTTGAAGTAGCTTACGACTTGCTGTTTCTTAACATTATTGTCGCTTGTCCTTCGTATAGCAGGTGTTCATTACAATTAAATTTAAAACAAAACATTGCATCGATAGATGTAATGTTTTGTTTTAAAATCTACTGCTCTTCTTAGGTGTGAGTGTATGTCGCTGTGTAATGACTGTTTTAATGAAAGACGTTTAATTCACACTTTATAGAATGTACCATATGATTTAAACTTATATTGCAGCCTATTTTACTTTCATCAGCGTGAACCAATGCTATGCTGTAATGAACTGAAGTACTTATAAAATAAACAAAGCCAATGATAGTGAACCACTAGCTTGAAATATGTTCGGCATGATGTGATAATCGATGAAGAAATAGCGTAACTCTATTCGACGATAGAAAACGCTCATTATTATGTAACAAGGAACTCATGTCCAGTTCTTCCTGATCAATTGCTTTCCCCTGTCTTTCGAGGTTCTACTATTTACACAGCTAAAACTGTGCGGTTGAATAAGCTAAGTCTGAATCCAGATTAGACAGATCTGGCGGTAATTCTGAAGATACGGAAGTACAGGATGCATCTAAAAGACTTAAACCTGACCGGCCGGAATGTCACCACTATACCCGATATGTTGGCTGAAGATTCTCAGAGTCTTTCTGTTTCTCCTCCCGACTGGAAAAAATATGCTAGCCCGAATTGATGCTTCCCCAATAACTTACACAGGATTCATGTCCCAGGCTCAGCCGAAGAGTGGCATGAAGCCCGTTAAAGGCGTTAGAACCAGATTTCTTCAAAAAGTGCTTACCTCAAAGACTTGTAAATTTCTCGAAGGAGAGTTACAGTCATACCAAGACATTAAACCTGATATAGTAGTGCATGCACGAAGCAAGAATAACATGGAAAAACGAGCACATATACTAATTTAAGCATACCGTAAACTGCTACTATTTTCTTCCTTTACTACCAGCGGAACAATCACGTTGTTACATAACGAAGATACGCAATGACAGGACAACAAGCTGTTACCTTTCACTTACACAAGGATGTGCAGTTGATGCAACAGCTTTAAAGAATCTAAGAACCAATCAGTAAACTTCTTAAACAATAGAGAACCTTCTCCATTCGCAGCCCGACATGACTTTGAATTTCAAATTTCGTTTTCGTACTTACCCTGGACCGAGCCTGGTTCCAAACTAAAACCTTTCGACAACGCCCTGAAGGATCATGTCGGTACCCCTGTGGACACCGTCCTGGAGCGCCAATTACGTGAAGAACTTCCCGGCACTGCGTCATGTGCACCAGCAGCAAACAACACAGCAGTATTATTACCTTCATTGCAAGCGCTACAGGATCGCTGATATCCAAGGGTTTATATAGGTCAGCAGACACTTATCTCTGTAGATAACTGCCATCATATCGGACCGTCAGGTGTGAATGTTGCACCACACAAGACGTCAGATTTTTACGGCGTGGGAGTTCTGAACCATGACGCACTTAATCTTGAAGGTAGTAAAAGGTTTCTCTCCCAGTCACACTCTTCTGAATTATTTAAATTCTTTCGCACTGGTCATATAATAAGACCACATTCTCAACTTAATGACTTTGACTCAGAAAAAGGAGGCACTTTTTTCTGCCGAAACGTTTGTGTCACAATTAATAGTGCACGGTGTCACAGTCCGGAAGATCATTAGTGTCTGATAAAGTAGTGAAAACTTGTGTTTTGGATATGTAATTTTTTCGATTAGCTATTTTCATGAAAACAGCAGAAAGCCACTCGGATATACGGCAGAAATTTTCCAAATATATTTTTTCGTGAATATCCTTAAGCCATTCTTATTTATGGCAGATACAAGTTCACTTACGCAAAGCTGGTCAAATTAAAATTTGGGAGATTTGAGGCTTCCGTGTATATGAATATTAATATCGGAAATACGGACTTCTGACCTGTGACGCATTTACGTATTATAAACAGGTGTCGACGTTCTTGAGGAATATTTGCGGGTCTGAAAATGGAGGCAGCTGGTTCTTACGAAACACTGGTATCTACCTGTCAACCTGCGCACAACCGCACCCGAAGGACGGCAGCTTTAAAATTAGGCGTACCAAACATAGTACAATAAGAAACAACAACGTTCATTTGAAGATAATTTCTTTAAAATTTCAAGGTGTTGATATATAAGGGAAACACAGACCATCAGGTACACTGTTTGAGATGAATATAGTACAGTGTATTGTTGAATGTTTCAAATAAAATAGCAGATTCAATAATACATTTTATACTACGTATCTTGTACTTGTACACTTGTTTGAATGTTCAAAGTATGATAAATGTTTCAAATAAAAAGTTGATACAAATGCCCTTTAACTCTAAAAACTACATTTCGTTGTCGTTGCTTTATATGGTGGCCTGTATATCAGGATACGGTAACGGAACATCAGAAATAAAGAATGCGCTTACTTTTGGATTGATGTTATCTGCGATGTCAGTCCCACAGTTAGTACTAGACTCCATTCGGGAGTTTTTATTGCAAGAACTTTGTCTCGTGGGTAACAAATTAAACGAAGTTCTTCTATGCATAATTGTGTCACGCTCGTTCCTTCCAGTTCCAGCAAATTAAGTACCTGATATCCTGTCGCTCTGTCATGTCCAGTGCTGCCGAACAGAGCACAGCCGTTTGGAAGAGGGATCTGCACCTTGCATGAAGTAAACAGGTATGAAGGTTAACTTCACAGGACAGAAACAGATTCCATTTCCTAATTGTTGCGATCTGTACGGAATACGGAAAATTTAAAGATTCCAGAAATGCAGATGTGCTATTTGTAACACATCACCGTCACAACCGGTCCCAATTGGATTGGCATATGTTGAGTTTACGTAGTACATAAAATAAAACAGACTTCATGCATGTACTTAATAATAATTTACAGTGTTTGTACAAAATATGCCCTGCAAACCAATATGTTATCCAGAAATGCAGCGGACACGACTTGGTAAATGTTCGTAATATCCGGTTTTGTTTATGCAGTTTATCAATATATTTTTTACATATTACAAACAACTACAGTTAACAATATGTCAGATCTATGTGGTTATTGTTGAGTAAGCAAGAAGAGCGTTGTATTCAACTGCAGTCCTGGAGATACGTTTGTCAGCCCCATATATCATTATTCCTGGAACCCTGAAAAAAAAACAAACAAACTACTTCACAAATTCCACCGCAATACATGCCAAGAAAGCTAACGAAAATTAGTCCCCCACCCCCTCCATAATAATTACCACTGGCCAGGTACTTTCTGAATGCGGGACTCACACTATGTCTTTTCCTTACATTCGGATCAGAGTCACTCAGGAAATAAGTGGCGTAACATTATACAGTACAGTAAGAAAGCCACACAGCGAGAGCTGCGTACGTATTTTAATGTAGATGATTAGGACGGTTATTTGTAATTATCACATACGTGTGTTTTGCCTGCTTGACCCATAAGCGCCCGCCCAACGCTGCGCTGGCGTTACGTCATGCGCCCAGTCTCAGGAGATTCGAAAGTCGGGGACGGAAGTGAGAAAAGAATTCGCTGTGATAATAACCGTTAGAAAGCTAATAGAAACTCGCCAGTGCTACAGCAGATGCTGAAAATGCTACCCTCCTGACCGAATGCACTCAGCAAAACTGCGGAAGACGTTTACTTTCTGGTGTTCTTGCTCGAAAATTGTTGAAGTCTCACGGCGTATGTTGTTTCTTGGTTCTTCGTGAGAGTAAGGATTTGTTTTATAAAGTTCATCTTTTAAACTTCCCCACAAACAAGAGTCACACGGTGTTAAATCAGGGGAATGAAGGGGCCGAAGACCGCGCCCAATTAAGCGGCCATGTGAAGGCTGATTCACACATATCATGCCGTGCCCTTGCTGTTCCCCTGCCATGCCGTGTCGCTATAGGTTTAGATTGTGTAGTTCCCATGTCATTTACATAGGGCGACCGTGTTTAACCCTTTAAAGACGAAGCGTATCTGTTTTATATAAGAACTCAGGGCGTACCGCGCTGTAAACATATTCTACCTCGGTTATAAAAACCAGTCTCTTAATGTGTTGTAACGCAAAAGTTTCTGTTTGTTCTGAGATCCTACAAAACACATAAACGCAATGTGGGCACCACGTAGAATTTTTAATCAAACCTGGCTGTATGTAAAGTTACCGCTAGGCTTTAAAAGGGTAATTCACACATGCCATGCCGTGCTCAGACCATGCCGCTTTGAAAGCGACTTCTCGGCCACGGCACGGCGCGGCATGGGCACGGCATGGCATGTGTGAATTAACATCGGCCGTCACCCGACGGCGTGCAGGCGACTACCTAGGTTCGGCTTCTTCCGACTATCACGCGGACATTCACGAAGGCTGTTACCCAGAATGCTACTGCCTTTTGTGATGTGTCTAATCTGTTCTGATGATGATGGAGACAGCAGATTATACGGATTATACATTTTTATGAATTAGTCTTAAAGTTAGAGCCAGACTTTCTTCTGTTATGCTACGTCTCCATCGTAAGTTCTTCTTTTGTCTGTGGGCAAGAACTGTTTCAAGTTTTCAAATTTCTAAATTGTCATTTCCCCTTCATTTTTCAGACGTCCAAACTGAATGTGAAATTCTCCTTCCTCTTCGCTTGCTCGAGACACATTATGAATCCAGTATTTTCCTTCAGGGACGCAACCAGGGGGGAAGGGCTGCCGGAGTGCAGCCCCCCAAGCCCTCAAAACGGAAATTAAAAAACAGGTTTTGTAGATATCATGATATCGAATCTTTTCCCCGATTTCCCCTTCAGCCGAAATCAACCACTGAAATCGGCTGATAACTAGTACATTAGAATTTTGAAAAGTACATGTAAATTAATAAAATTTAGAAACAAGGAGATAGGACACTGTGGTTGAGTCATGGAACATGTAGTTATATTCGCATGTATATACATGCAGTGGCAAGGGGTGTTATGTTGTACTTACAACATGATCTTTATAACATAATTTTTAAAATCAAACAAACTATATAGACTCAAAGTCATCCCCCCTCTCCCCCAAGGGAAAATTCTGGGTGTGGACCTGTTTTCGTTTTTCCCTCTTTTCTTCTTCTGAAAGAAGATAAAGCCCACATGCAATTATCACATCCTCCTCACAGCTATCCATGCTGATGACTGTCAAGAGTGGTAGCAACGGACTTCAAACGAGGCTCCCTTAAACCGTTAGATTAGCAGGTCGGATTTTTCCGGCTACCACGCGGACTTTCACGAAGGACACGGCATGGCAGGGGCGCAGGACGGCATGTGTGAATTAGCGCGGCATGGGCACGGCATGGTATGTGTGAATTAGCCTTATGGTCTATCGCACTGTTTTCAAATGGGAGTGTAATTTCAGCTGTTGGTGATAACAGACGCGCTATAAATCATCGGATTTGTTGCTAGTAAATGCATTTTTGTCCTTCAGTGATACAACGGCATGCCTTAACTCAGGTGCACTGTTGAACAGCGTCTGTTTTAATGCAGTTGTATTTAAAGCATGGGCCTGCTGGAAAATGTCGCAAAAAATTTCTCAGCTCAAGAGACGAGCGTTCCGAACACGTCTGGACGAAGGGCCACAAAGCTGTTAAAACTGCAACCGTGTAAGAGATGGGTAGTTCATGCTTTGAAGAAACATGATCCGGTTGCAAGAACACATTCGTGTAACTGGTTTCTTCAGGCTGTACACGATGAAGAAGTTGATGCACAGTTTTTTTTTGTCTGATGAGGCCTGGTTTTCCTTTTGTGGAGGGGTTCTCACAACAGCTGGTATCGGAATGAAGAAAATCCAGGACATATTCACGAACTCCCTCTTCATAACGAAAATATTGGTGTTCGGTGTACGATGAGTGCATGCCGTGACGTTTCACAATTTCCGGCCAAGAACTCAAGACAGCAAATAGCGTGTTCCGCCAGTATACTTACTGCATTCGGTCAGGAGGGCAACATTCTAAGCAACTGCTGTAGCACCGGTGAGTTTTTATTCGACTTTCTGAAGGTTATTATCACAGCGAATGTTTTTCTCTCTTCCTGCACCGACTGTTAAACCTCTCGAGACTCGGCGTATGACGTAACGCTAGCGGAGAGTCGGTCGGGCGCTTATCGGTCAAGCAGGAAAAAAAGCGCTCTATATGAAGATCTAACGATTGCTGTTCTTTAGTTATGCATGCTAGCAAGCAATTACGAAAAGGATAATTATATAGCATCCCTTGTAATATATGTTTGAATACGTATTAAATTTTCCACTGTGCCGAACAAAATCTCTCCAGTGAGCAGTATTGCACAGGGCTTACTGTTCTTCATTCAAGTTCGTAATACCAGTAGAAACGTGGCTGTTACCAGAATCCTTCAGTATAGCCTACTTATATGCTCCGATAGATGATGCTTTTACGAATTTTCCATCTAAATTTCAAATTGCAATATCATGCTTCGTAACAAATGTTTTCCAGCATCCTCTCATTTTCTTCATATAGGCTTAAGCAGAACCCGAAACGCTGTCCAGCATTCTCACTTCCAGCTAAGAGACAATGTGGAAAAGTAATAACAGCGGCTGGGTGCAGCAGATGTTAAGACACCATACTAACTGCTCTATCCCAGTTTCCTTTTACACTGTTCTGCTCGTTCGTTATATAATATATACATTTCTCAATGCCGTGCTACCACAGTGTATGATGTAAGTTTTTGCGATCAAACAGAGCTCTTGCAAAACAGCAAAATTCCGTGCGTATGTAGCCAGTACGAAGACTTTAACCTGATTTCAATACATTCATGTTACGCTATATTCCCTACCTATGTAAAAAACATAAATATGGCAGCAATTTCTGCCAGTTCATATTGTTTTATGCTACATTTGGTAGGAGGTTATCACGGTCTTGGAGGAGCATAATGCACCCTGAAATAGAGGTAATTTATCCAGCCGAAGCACTGACATCCATGTACCAGGCAATTAAATAACTCAATGGGGCAGTGTTCTTCTTGAGAAGTTAGTCAAGAAATTTCCCGTTTATTATGGAAACCGAAGGTTAAGTATTTTATTCGGAGCAGCCTGCTACTGGCCCCTGTCCTATCACAGTCTTTAAGGAGCTTATTTCACCCTGAAAACGGAAGTTATTTATGCAGCCGAAACACTGACATACACCTATCAGACAAATAGATACTATGTAATTAGAAAAATAATATTAGATGCATTACACTGAACAAAAAAACGCATTGTTCCCGACCTAGGGCAAATTTTAATAACAGCTATGGCTGCGCAGCGTGCCGCCAAAACCGAACTGTAGACAGCGTCTATAAATGAATAGTAAAGCAAGGGAGGGTTATTTAATGACACCTCAGCCATTATCAGCTTCTCAGTAACGACACTCCACAATGTAAATAATTTTAAATGGCTGGGTGTGATGTATTTCCTTTTGAAAGTTGAATTTTTTTACCACTATAAAATTGCGTCGAATGACTTAAATGATGAGAAGCCGGCTGCAAAATCTTCGCTTATTCCCCTGTACTGAATTGTTCAACGGTGCAGTAAATTTTGTAGAATCAAAGTTCGCCCACATTCAGGCAGTCTACACTGAAACAAGTGGCCTATATACGTTGGGAATTTAGACATCTAATGATTTGGAGCAAAGTACAACGTTAATCATATCTGTTCTTGCATACGCGTCACTTCATCCCATTCTTTGTAAGTATGGGCATCGTTACAACCACATCACTTCCCGCACAAAATGGTTTAAGTAACACAAAATGTATCTCATGGGCTTCCGTTTTTGTGTGGAAAGGTACTGTACCATGTCTGAACTTCGACTCGCTGTAACTTAGAAAAAAATGTACAAAATTTCATCATACTTCCTACTTCCATCTTGATTCGAGAGACCACTCACTCTCCACATTATAGCTTTTAGTTTTCCGCTGCTAGTATAACGGCCGCGCAAATCTACAAGCTACACGAACAACAAATTCGCGGATCGACATCAGACACAACCAACTCACCTGTCTCTATCGAAATCGTTCAGACGGACTCTAGGGCCCAGACAGCCTCCTTTTACATATTTACCTGGCGCTTTCTGCGGAGGTACAGCGGATATAGTGTGAATCTGAGTTCATTTCCACGTAGTGCCGACCTTAAGAATGAGTGGAGCGATACCTCGACGTCACTAAGTGTTTCGTAATTAAGCACATGGAAAACCTCTTACTTTTATGCTAAATTGTGAGGTTGGAACAACAGTGACACGACTAACACCGATGCTGAATTTTTAGTGTAATTAGCTATGTAGTAGGATTGAAACAGCAGGATGAAAGCTGTGGAAAGCGTGTATTCAGATTGCGGTCCGAAATGACAATTCAGAAAGCATTTGCCACAGGCGGAAAATCTTTCCGTTCTTGGGTATACAGTTGCTTATTTAGAAAGCAGACAAAGCGAACACACTATCATTTCCTTCCGAAGAACAGCATTCAGTGTCAATACATACTCTTCTTTATTTCGAACACCCGCCTGTATAATACCTACCATGCAACTCGCACTTGCAGCCATCACTGCAAGGTTATCGCTGCCAACTTCTGGTATTGCTATGACAAATGTGACTCCCTCCATTGGAGACCCTATCGACAGAAATGCAGTTACGCTGGCCACAGTTACTCGTCGTCACAACATTTTATTCACTGAAGGAAAACAGTGGGACGGTATTTTGTGAAGTGCTTTTCTGTACTGCCCCTTGGTTCGAGATTTCTTTTCTCACCGAATACGGCAATTTGGTATGTTTCAGGTAAATGGATGTCAGCAGGTGGAATTTTGGCTTCCCAAGTAAACTATGTTACTGTGTACTCCTCAAAGCACTGATAACACTCGGGCACACAAGGAATTCTCTGCGTTTATTGAAAGCTAACATTTGTTGTGATGCTACTATATTATGGGACACGAAAAACGGATAGATATGCAGACGCTTTCTTTCTTTCTTTCTTTCTTTCTTTCTTTCTTTCTTTCTTTCTTTCTTTCTTTCTTTCTTTCTTTCTTTCTTTCTTTCTTTCTTTCTTTCTTAGTCTGACCTCTGTCTACATAATCATTGTAAGTGTAGAGGGTTATCGTTGGGCGTGATCACACTTAATCTCTCGCTGTCTCTCTCTCTCTCACACACACACACACTGGGTACGAGTCCCCTAGACGAGGTGTCGGTCCGTCGCAGAGATTTCTACCTGACAACACACAACACTCACAACAGAGAGAGATCCATGCCCCTGGCGGGATTTAAACCCGCAATCCGAGAAACCGAGCGGCCGCAGACCCCGAGGCCACCAGGTACAGACGCATTCATGACAGCATAAAACCTAATTCGTCGTATGCGTACACATAAAAGACTGATCTTTTTACAGGATTCATACTTTACCCGATGTGCACTGTTTGCCACGCGACGATGGGAATCACAATCATCACAAATATAATCAGGTTGCTTACTGAAACTCGAAATTCTGCTGTTAAAATAGAAGACACTGCATCCTGAATACTTTTTTTTACATCGTCTTCAGAACAATCATTATTGCTAGATGCTTGCCCTTCAGCATTCCCCCACAGGTAAAGTCGCACGGGTTCAGACCTAGCGAATGATGGGGCCACAGTTCCTTGCTTGCTACGTCTGTCACCAAAAACACAGTATACAACGCATAGAACTGTTTGCAGTTCTGAAGAAAATTGTGTCTGAATGTGTATGATATGTCGATACGAATCTGTGGACCTAAAAATGGGCTCAGTAGTCTTCACTGCAGTCATAACATACCACACGCCAACCAGCCTTGACATTTCGTAATGACGCCTCGCGGATTAAGATGAGGTTTTCTGCAAAGAAGTATCTGCTGTTCTGTAAGTTTACGTATGCATTCGGACGAAACCAAGCATCATCGGGAACAGAACGAGTGTGGGGTCTCTTTCTCCTTGATTCGACTGACTGACGGCTTCACCATTCTGTACAGACAGCAAACCACCCCACCAAAACGTGGGTGGTTTGCGTCCCTCTGAGTCAGCCAAGATCTGTGCGGTAATTTTACAGACAGATGACTGCTGTATTTGCGGAGAGACGAATACGGTTAACGGTGTTGTGTGTGCTTTAGTTACCTGTCCTTACTGAAAGTTTTCATAGCGCATTTCAAACAGCAGCAGCGCTTAGTAGGGTGTACATACTGCTATTATAACCAGTTCACTACAGCAATATAAATTAGCTCTGTTTGCAGACACCTTTGCATTACGGAGGTTAGGTGTTTTAAGGTACTGCGTTTTGTAGGCCAAAATATGCGCGCACAGAAATTCGTTTCTCAGTACATTAAATGTTCCAAACACAACCATGATATTCAATATCGTAACTATTTTTTATTTAAATGACAACGTACTTTAGGTAATAACCAACCACGTCTATATCACATTGTTTCCATCACAATAAATCACAACTAATTTTTTGAGCCCACAATTATTATTTTATCGTAACACACACCTGGAAAAGGGCTTTATGTTTCTGCTGCTCTATGTCCCCTATATTCTCTACCTCGTACTATTCTCTGAAACACTTTCCTGCAGGTTCCCTTATAATACCTTTCCCCTTTCGGACACTGACGACGAAGAGGAGCATCCAAAATGTTACAAGGTTCCGAGGTTGTAGTGGACACATCAAATGCCACACAATCACTACAACTAGACATTTTTGTTATCGCCAGCGCAACAAATATAAAGACACTGAACACTTGTAAGAACACTGACTTTCACAACAGCTTGACTGCTTAGGGGATTTTTGCGCAGTCCCTCGTTTTAACATGTCGGATATTATCTATATATTTTCTACAGATCATATGTTCACTTCTATACTGCTGTGCTCTTTCCACATTTTGACACTATTGTGAGTTCTGTTTGCATAATTATGACGTAATTATCTGAAAACGGAAGGAAAGTGGCGAGTCAGCGCTCCAACGCCTTCCTTTTTCCGGGCTGAATACTTTTTCTTTTTCAAGTAAAATAATTGTTTTCCTTAAACTTTGCAACATATCACAGTGCATAATTGTTCAACCCATAAATTTCAAAATAATTCACCTCCATCTAATGCTAAGTCGAAGAAATAAGTGGAGCTGTACCTTCGCAAGTAGGCCAAGTCTCATAGTGGCCAGTAGAAACAATCTTTTACCGCTATATAAAATATAACTGCACAAATTTTAGTTTGCAAGCTGCAATACTTCGCCAGAGTCCAAATCAAAATATAGAGCTATCATACAAACAAAAACGTTTCCTGGGGTCGCCATGTTGCTCTTAATATGAATTAGTGATCTTCTTTATATTTATAAATTTTACGTATTTTATCGCGTATATAATCGGAGCCCTCCATTAATGTTATTATTATACCCATCCCAGAATTTAACTCGGCCACCAAGCAGGTATTATTATATGTAGAAAATTGTAAACAATAAATGTTAGCTGTATTTTTACAACATGACAGGCACACAGGACGTCATTAAAATGTGTCAGTTTGTTCAGAGCAGGCACACACACGAATTTAAAGAGTTCAGATTTCATTATTCGTTAGAACGGAAGATACAATAAAAATAGGAAGCGGGTTCGTATGGTAGTATTAAATCGTACTGACTTTTTGAAACACAGTTTTCCAAATTGATGCAATAAGTAAATCCCTGGCAGTAGAAGCCGAAGGCTTAATACCGCCCGTACAAAAGCCCACAACAGGGTAAGGATCTGAACCTGGTATGAAAACTTCCTGTCTTAAAAACATGTCTCCAATAATATTATTTGCGCATATCCTTCTCTGCCTACAAAGTGGTCGTTTTCAAGCGGCTTTCCTGCTAAATCATGTATGCACGACTTGATTCTTCAGTTTCCTTCCCCAGAGCCATACGTCATCCAAGTGCATCATCACGAAGTTTGCCTAACAACATTCAGTGACCTCCACATCTGTGAGATAACGATCTTCTTGTATGTGACACCGTGTAGACTGTAGTCAGATACAAACATTCTGAAGGAACTTGCTGCCTCAGTCTTCAAGTTGGAAGAAAAACGCTTATTATTTACTGAATAACTGGGCGATAAATTGTACTGGACTATCGCTGTCTGTTTTCCATAATATGCTGCCACATCCCAGAACATAGTAATATAAAGTCTAATCGCCCTGAGACCTCAAATATCACCCTGTATCATTTGTCCTATTCTAGCAATTACAAATTATAATTTACCGATTTGATATGCTGATTTTATTGAAGTTCCCAGATCGGCACATGAAGGTGGTAAGGTTATCATCTCTAAGCACCGGCCGCCCTTACCCCTCAGGAAACATTCTGGTACTCATGTCTGTTAGAGTGTGGCCGGAAAGATTAAGTCAACGAAAAATTCCAATTACTCCCTCGGGAACCGAACCCTCGACGTTCCGGCTTGTAGTGCAGTGCCTCAACGCGGCTTGTAGTGCTGTACCTCAACCAAGTGTGCCACCGCGTACCTCCTTAGTCTACCGTTACTGTACTTAAATTGCACAGGCAGATCCAACGTTGGCCTTCGAGCTAGCCCAGTCATCACTGGAGAAGTACTACTAATGCCAAGTTACTTCGTACCAGGAATTTTTTCTCAGTATGATTAGGGGTAACAGTTGTTACATTATGTTTCATATATGTTGGCCTGGACTTACTTTTACTGTGACCATTTTCTAATATTAATTAGCCTAAAACAGGCAGTATTGGTCTGGTTGTCGTTACGTTGTCACGCCATTTCCACTGCAACCGACTGACAAAGTTACCTATTTAAAGTAAAATGTAATATACTAAGACAGGCAGTATATGTATGACGTGACATCTTGGTACGTTCCAAGCTTTGCTGCCCTTAACGCACGTGTCAGTCGCGTTCTTTTGCTTGAGTAACTTCTCAGAGAAACGACAGACAAATACGAAAATTTTTACGTGGAAACGTAACAGTGAAGAGTCTTTGTAGTATTGATTTATATATGCCGCAGTCAACAACATAAAATATCAAGTGTGTTGCCATGGTAACTCAACAATGACTTCCCTTTTGTACTGCTGAGCTACAGTTGTCGCTATAAACGATATAGAATGTGCTTAGGTCTTCATATAAAAGGCCAGATAAAGTTGTGCGATTGTAAACAAACGTAAATTTTCCTAACAGATTTTCATGAATTCCCCAACGTAAAGTTTCACGAAAATCCCTCTGATGGGTGCCGAATTTTACGCAGACGGACGGACAGATAGAGGGACGATATAACGAAGCTAATAGTTGCATTTGGAAACTTTGCGAAGGAGCCTAAAAATTAACTTCAGAAGTAGTCTATATTCTGTGAAAATTCTCCTGCTTGCAAAGCTGCGTGAAACTGATACAGATCCTTGATAAACTGCCAATTACTACAGAACACGAGATCATCTCGAGGTCTTCTGAAGTCATTTGCTTGACCAGCAGATAGTTCTTGTTTTCTTTCCTCAAACATGCTCAAGACTTGAGGCGCCAAAGCCATGCCACGATGTATGAACTGTGGAAGAATTTCGCTTTTACGCACAATGTTCTGATTTCCGACAAATGAATTTTGTAACCCCCAGTAGTGTTTGGACTGGCGAATAGGTTCAAGTGTATGTTTGGCAAGAAAGAAACACACCTTTGATGTGATAATCCCATTGATTCTATAAATACGAGTAATTACAAGAAACAGGATGCAAATTAACATTTTTTTTCTAAAAACAAGTCTGTTTATAACATCTTTATAAAAGTGGCTATGTACCTCATGCGTACGGCACGGCTCATTGGTAAGCTGTCAGACCCGATCTAAAATTCATGGCCATGCCTCTGGGGTCGAGGAAGGTCAGTCTGATAGGATTGGTTCGTACGACTTTATGGTTGCGAAAAGTAACGAGATAAATGTGTAAAAACTTAATGCGGAAACGACATGGTAAAACCATGGGGTGCTGAGTACAAATCTCGAAAAGTACACCAGCAATTATGGTCGAGATTTTTCTGTTTTCTGAGCCCATTCGGGCAAATACCTGAAATTATATAATTCCAGCAACTACAGGGTTAAGCATACGTGGTCCTGTACCTCGACTTGTCCTTACCTGGACATNCAAATCTCGAAAAGTACACCAGCAATTATGGTCGAGATTTTTCTGTTTTCTGAGCCCATTCGGGCAAATACCTGAAATTATATAATTCCAGCAACTACAGGGTTAAGCATACGTGGTCCTGTACCTCGACTTGTCCTTACCTGGACATGACACGGTGCTTGATTAAGCAAGGACAACATTACCTTTGCATAATTCAACTCCATTTCGTTGAATTACTGAGAGCGTCGACAAATAAACCACAAATAATCAATTAAAATTTGACTGCATTCTTCCCAATCCCCTCGTTGACAACCTCAAATCTCACAAATAAGTATGTCGGTCAGTAGTTTAGAAGATGAAAGGGCCTTAGACATAAGCCCGAACCCCCCTCCCACTTGGCATTTAGTCCACGTATTTCACAAGAATGAACGTGCTGCTTTGTTTTAAGACATTTAGGCACATGAAGAAATGAATTTTAATCTCACCTCACCAGCGTTTTCTGCATTTGCCGTTGGGTCCTCTTTTCTCTCCCCCATGACAGGGTGCTGGTCGTCGGACTGGAGCCCGTACGATACTTGAGTTTGCCTGTGGACCTTCCATATCCTTAGCAGTCAATTCGAAACCAGAAGAGATAATATTTTCCAGCGCGTTTATTTTCACAAGAAGCATGGCCATATATAACAACATGAAGATGAAAACTCTTGTTGAACCACTATTCATTTTCAGATACTTTACCACGCGCATGTGGTAACTTTTTCGACAAAAATAGAGAAACCCTTCTTTGCAGTGCGTTCCGCTTCTTTACGACTTGATATAAGTCAGTGCATCAACTGACCCTTTGGCGTGTTGCCACTTCGTTCATAATGGTTTCTTTTTTCGCATCAATCAGACAGTGATGTAGCAAGATTGGCATTCTAGGACACGATTTAACATCAATAACAGATATGCCTTGTGTTCTGTTTTCCATTCTAATAATTTACCAACCCTACGGGTGTTACGTTCAATTCGTTCAGGGGCAAGCCAGAAATTTACTTTGTCAAGGCCGTTATTCATGAATTGTAAATATATGTAAATACTGTATAAAAACTTGAAATTTGGGGACCAGTATTTCCTCCGACTGTTCTTGACCATTAATTCATATGTCGTGTTGTCGGAGGTGTAGGTATTTGTTAGGGCCAAACTGCCGACAGCTGGCAGATTTAGTTGCAAGTTTTAATTTAAAGCTTAAGTTTATAGGGGCAAGGAACGTAAAGAAAATTACACCTGTAATACGTGAAAGTAGAGTATGAACAAATATCTCTAATGTGTGAAAAATATCCACGTTTTCCGAATAATGAGCAGATAAATCTGGCCTCCGTTGTGAATATTCAAATGACATCTGCATAGCACAGATTTCGTCATAATAAGCTGATAGTGAACAAGCTGGTCAAGAAATTTTCTTATTTCATTGAACATGTACGAATGTCACGAACACTCGCCACTGGACGGTATTACAGCTAGGTGAATTCAGTTCACATCTTCATCATACCCTCTGGAATCGATTCTAATACTGTCTTTCCATTACTCTTTCGCCTCCTAGGTGATGTCTTTCTTTAGAAATTTTACGACATAAATATTCTTTGAATTCATCACTTCTCCACTGCGCTTCGCACACCCAAGCCATAAAATTCTCCCTAATTCAATCACGCTAACATTACTGTATGAAAATTATCAATGAGAAAGCTACGTATTATGTAATCTCCAGCACCTTCATAGCTTCACATTTCTGATGTTCTCTTCATATTCTTCCGCAGTTTTTCCTCAGACCCGCAGTTTATATTCTTCTCTCAGATTGAGAGATAAAGGTTTGCATCTTCACAAAATAAAAATGTTATGGTTCCGAATGTTGGCACTCTCTGACAGAATTAAAAAAAAATAATAATAATAACGGTCTGCTGGTTTCTTTCACCCTGGAGCCGTAACGGTGGCGAGCAACTTTTCGGAGTAACAAGCTCTGTCCATGGCTTAAGTGGTTAGGCCGAGGATGTGGACAGTTAATGAGCAAACTGCCAAAGGATGGCCTCTCAGATCCACAAGGGGGGATAGAATAGAGTTTAGTCTGGACGTACAGGAATGGCGGGAAGGGAACTGTGAGAAAATCACCTTTTTCAGAGCCGGTGGTAATATTCAGTGAAAAGGGAGAAAACTGCCTATTTTAATACCCACCAAATATTTTCTTGACATGAGACAAGGGTACTTGTAAGATAACAGCCTCGGTGAGGGGGGAAAAACGGAAAGGGACGTACAGCCACCCTCATGGCTTCCTTCCTCTCTGAAGACAGAATGTTCCTCCGAGCTATTTGTCTTGGTTTTAAACTCAAATCTTACGCGGATAAATAAATAATCTTGAGGATTTAGGCAGGCTGCACGTCATTTTAGGCAATAAATGGGAACACTAATACTCTCTTTACAATGAAGCGCGCCATTAAGAGTATTTTTAACTTTCAACAATAAAACTTAAATGTCTTACAACTATGGAACTTTAAACTTCAATGCACGGTACCCTTTGAGGGCCCATGTTGTAGGAAGCTATTCAGAGATCGCAAACGTCTTTGAATCCTCATGGCCTGTGATCAAAAACATGTTTAATTCGTCAAATAAAAAAATCTTTAACGCTTTGCTAGACCACATTCAATAATTTGAATAAGCGGAATGAAGACCACATGAAATGAATTTGCGGACCTGATACAGCCTGCGGATCTCATGTTTGTGACCCCTGGCATATAGGGTATAGAGAAAACTACACAATGTCACAGATCGTAAGACAGAATCTGAAATCACACCGCCGTGAAAACTTGAAATCTTACAATAATATTTTCATTATTTGTGACTAAATTTAGTCCAAATTTTTTTCCTCACCTTATTACCACACATTTCTGCAGTTTCCATTTTTGTCCGGTTTCCTGCCATTTACGCAGCTTGTTTGGGTCTTCCGTTGGGGTACGTCAATGATCCTAGTATCTGCAATACCTCCGTCCTCATTGGTCGAAGAGGACCGAGGCCTGGATCTACTTTCACAGACACAGACGGCACACAGAATAATTACCATTATGAATATACCTGACTGAAACCAGAATTTTCGGCCTGATTTGGCCATTGTAACGCCCTGACTTGAAATTACAATAGGTATGGAAGTCAAATGAATGCCTATGAACGGCGCCTTTTCGTGTTCGTATGAGACGCGCAATTTGAACACAGTTCTGACATTGCGTCACATTGGTCGCGAAAGAAAACTCACATTCCCGTCACATGATACTATTTTATCTTCTAACAGATAATATTGCGACCCTACTAGACTGACCCCTGAATAAGAACCTTGCCCTCCCTTGTTGCACATTTTACGCCACATTTCCTCTCCAGACAGTAAACAGTTCGTAGATGTGTAGACTTGTGCTTCATTTTGTTACCACTTCCAGGAAGCCATCCTAAGCATAGTAACAAAGGTAATACTTAAACGTTGTCCCTGCGCACTCTGTGAAGTTTATGAGGGAGTGGAGGTAAACCTCCACTCATTTTAACCTTCACACAAGCTGGTGTAAATGGTTAGCTTCAGGTCCCGGCCACTTTCAACCCGGAGAATTAGTCTTCGGTACCCACTACATAGAAGGCCGGATGCGCCCCAGGTCCGGTACGGACGTTTTCGATACGAGGAAAACCATTTCGGCCCTGACGGAAAGTGAACCACGATTCATCCTACATCCATTCCGTATCCTAGTCACTATACGGACTGAGCTAACCCGGCTGTGACTGAACACAGCTGTAAATGTTGATCTCATTCATCGTTCAGTTGTTTGTTTAGTTTATGTTTTTGTCTAAAAACAATTTCATTGCCCTGGGATCATTTAAAATTTAAGATCCAAGTCTTCAGGGATGTTATTCTTATCGTCTTTAAAGAGTTACCGACATTTCGAAGGAGCGTACTGCTGCGTCCATCTCGAAGGTCTAATCCCGCTTCTGTGACGCCAGATTCTAATATGGAGGCAGTGCGTACCTCCGAAGTGTAAGTTACTACGTACTCACCAGTCGACACACAGTAACATCCCAGAAGACTTTTTGAGCCTTCATCACTATCGCTCGTAGAACCTCAAATCTCGCAAGTTTTATCTACTATCACAGTTACATATTTGGGAGTTGGGGATACTTCCGTGAGAACACATTAAGTCCAGTCGAATGACAGTTTTATCGAGAACTTACTATGAGACAGTGCATTCTCATTGACATCTACCCTGTATTCGTAAGACTATGGGATAAATATGGATAGAATATTGACAAAATATTCTTACACTGCCGAGAATATCAGTTCCCGTGGTTACCCTTCTGACTTTAAAATAGAGATGCCCAATTTAAATCTTGGTAGGCAAACTGACTGTCCTGCATTAGATTTTTCATGGCTGTATTAACAATAACCTGAATGACATTTAGTTGCATGTGTAGCCAGCGCCCGCTTGACATTATTGCGGCGCACCGCCTAGCTTTTCGCACCATCCTGTCGAATATCGGTATTATAACAGAGATCCAGTTTTTTGAACCAAAAACTGGGGGACACTTAATGACATTTTTGGAGGGGGGTTATACAAAATTTTTTTGTACGTCGCGCGGTGAAAAAAGTACTTTATCGATATGTCTACAACGAAATAACTCACGTACCAAATTATTTCGTAGATGCACTAATAATAATAATAATAATAATAATAATAATAATAATAATAATAATAATACGAGGAAGAATAAGAAGATAAGTCATATTCGGCACTCTGTTCGCTTAGTAATTTTTCGTTTACATATCCATCTCTCATCCTTGGCACTCTCAGTCCGGATTCTTATAGTAACTATCATTTATGTATATATGTATATATATAGCCACGCAAGCCCTCAATAAAATTATACGGTACCCATAAACACAACCTTCCTACACGTTCCAGCGATAAATCGCCATCCTCGGGGAGACGTCAATGCAAAGGACTACATAATGTCAGCACATACATTTTTAGACGTACAATGTTAAAAGTATATTAAAGCAGCTGTAAATATAATAATATGGATATTAAGTCTGTTATGACGTTGACAGATGCTTGGTTAAAATTCACTGATAAGAGATTGTTTAAATCTGTGTACTTATATACAAACATGTAATATCGAAGTTTTCGATCCAGGAAGCTCAAGTCCTGTAAATGCGGTTAAACCGTAAAATTATAACAATAAAAATGTTAAAATGTCACGTAAATTTATAATATTGACAGTTGTATATCTGCATGACATTTTGAACACATTTTAACATATTTTTATGTTATATCCTTTATATATGTATATATCAAGGATAGGTTTCCCATTAACCGGACAGGTGTTCAGATATTGGTGTCAGAATATTTGTAACATATTGGTGTGAATTTATAGTATCAAAAAGGGGCCCAGTAACTCTCATCGCCCTCATACCATGCCACACACAAAAATGAACCTCATATAAGGGGAATTTGTGGCTCAACTTTGCATTTTCTGCAGATAAATACCTGTTGTTCTGAGAGTTCTCACAACCACTACATAGAAACCCGTGCAGTAAAGGCGGCCGATGCGTAGGGCAGACAATCTTACCACCTTCATGTGCCGATTGTCTAGAAATCCTGGGAGTCTCACCCTCCTGGAACCTCAGGGCCTGTCCAGGCTTGTATAGAGATAGCTTTACCTTTACCTTTTATATTTTACTAAACTGAAACCAAACTTAATGGCCTAACAGAACATATTTTTTCTGCATGCATCCCATGAAGTTACCAGTTTACAGAATTAGTCTCGCTTTATGATGTGTTGTGGATTGTGTAAACCATAGTTCCGTTGCACGGATATAAGCACGCCAAACTTATGGCGTTTTGTACCGACGATAATGCGCCTGACAAAACCTTGCCGGTGACGCGCGTGCTGAGGGGAAGGTAAGTGAGCAAATTTCTATGCGATGATTATGCCGGCAGCAGTGACATACGAGATTTGTCACCTAAATTGAAGGCCCGCATTGTCAGTAAGTATGCTCAGATTTATTTCTTATAAACATATTACCAACAGAGAGACCGCTTAAATTTAAACGGAAAATTATAAAAAAGAACTTCTACAATTATGCATAACTTCAGTAACTGTGAACGTTCTGAAAAGACAGCCGCGTAACACTAACAGTAAGACAGGAGACTGACTGAACAGCAACACATAATTGCCGGTGCTATTATCACGTAGAGGACTTTTCTCATCAGAGGTGTACAATATAATACTCACTTCATCAGCTTCTGCTTCTATTCGTAAATACTTGCTGCCGTAGGTAACAACAGAAGAACAAGACAGCCTCGTATACACAGGCTAAGTTTATAATGTTACATAATTCATTTTACAGTAAGCTAGGACACGAAATCGCCAATAAGTTTAACATGTATTCCCGAACGTAATATTGCTTCCCTTTTGTTAAAAATGTACCTTAGTTTATACAGAACATCTAGGGGCGACACAGCTAAATGTTAGTTGAAGCTGTCTGCACCTTGTGTCGAACCAAAACAAAATATGCAGACAGCTTTAACTAACATCAATCTGCACCTATATAAAAGTGAACGGAACTAATCGTCATTTTCTTAACACAATCAAGGTGATACACAGGCCCAAATGTCCATCGCCCATTTTGTCTAAGTCGGAAGGTTAGACGCCTGCTCCATATTCTAAAGACCCTGGGTTCAAGTCTTGGTCCAAATACCGGCTATATTGAGGTATTTCTCCCCTTTCCCCATCTTGCCCATGAGATGCAGGGGCAGGATCTCCTTCCACACCATTTCCAAAATTATTGTTCACGAATTACCTGTCATTCGACGGTATGCAATCTGACACATTAATAGCGGCGTTAAATAGAGCGTAAATAAATCGATAAAGTAATATGCAATAAAACTACAAGTATCGCGAACATGAAATTTTCTCCCCTTTTGGAATTCTGTATGGACATGAAACATCAGTATGTCAGAGGGTTAACTAGACTCACCCATGTCGTACAAAATGTACCCGTTTTCCACAAATCGTTCAGGTTCTTGCAGTTCGTCGTCTTCTGTCAATTCCGTGTCTTCTTCTGACGAAATTTCAATGTAACTTACGAAATCTGGTAGAGTTGAAGTTCACTCTAATTTCATCGCTGGTAATTTCAACCGCATTTTCAACTACAATATTGTGAGCTTCACAGTCGTCATTTACAACACAGAATATTAAAATTTTTGGCATGTCCTCATAAGTAATGTCGTCAGGTATTGTGGCACCAATATTATCGTCACTTTGGTCCAAAATTCATTTATTAGTGCTATTACTAAAATTGTACGAAGGTACAAGAATATTGATTTCAGATTCCGAATCCTCATTGTACACAAAAATTCTATTTCTTGTGCATGTTGTATTATACCTGTTATTATGAGGTACGGTTTTATCTGCTGGTTGATTTAAAACCGGAACGCCGTTCGACATTGCATTGCAATCACCGCTCATTTCAGGTTTACTGTTAATTTTGCTGCGCAAATCACTGTTAATGTCATCAGCTTTATCTTCTTCATCTTTCTAACGTTTTAAACAATCTTGCTTTTTCTTAAAATCTATTAGTTCTGTGACTTCATTAGTATAAAAATCATGTAAAGGATATCCTGCAGACATAGGGATATTATTCACACCCATGTTTAGTGTTAGAAGCACTAAAACAACATCATAAAATGGCAAACGTGACCTAACTTCATTACTGTAATGTTGGTAATACCTTAACTCTTAAAACTGTATGCTTTTAAATAAAGATACACCTGTCCGCCTACGCATAAAACAAACACCCATTCATACATAAATTATGAGGCAAATATCTCGCATCTTTCAGGTCCCTTTAAAATATCGTTGCATTGTGGCTTACGTTCAAAAATATTTGTCCCTCGGGTAACAAGTGTGTGACTGTCAACAATTTTTGCACGAGTTCCAGCACATTTTAGAGCGGCTAAAACTCTTTCGTGTTTTATCTCAGATTAGTATTTATTTTTCCTTCATGTAACAGGATTACAGCCTGTCAAAACCATATACAGTTACGAAAGGTACTCCTATATGTTGGTGAGCCAAATTCAGGTGCATGAATGACGTACTACAAAATACCTCCAACCACTCCGTGTGTCTTTGCCTTTCGTTCCACACTCAGGAAGAGCTGTCCGTTAGTTAGGCCAAAACACTTTCAATTACAGACACTATAAAAGTCAAAAGCCGCACACAGACAATTACTAATCTATCACTGACTATGTAAACACTTATTCTCACAAGTTGTTGGTGCTTGAACTTTGATGTCGACATCTGGTTGAACTGCACCGATAACACAGATGTTGGCAGGCAGCTGGTAAGCTTACTTGTGGGATGGCAACAAGCAGATGATTGAGTGGCTGGAATACTTTATACAGGAGGTGGACATCTACTGCCTTTGGTTATATTATAAAACGAAAGCCAGAGAACGACCAAGACAGCCGCCAATGGCCTCAGTTCCCAGTGAGAGCCAAAGGAAATTAGTCCACACCCTCCAGTCTTCGTAAGGATCTTCAGCTTTCATAGAACGCAAAGAATTTATTGAAAACCTAAACAACTAACAGCCTGAGGACTGTGGTCCTTTGGGATGTGTCGCTGGGTTAATATCTTCCGACGTTTCGAAGGAACGTAATACCAACCTCCGCTAACACTAACGTAGCGTCACGGCGTCATATCACATGGTCTGACGTCTCAATGAGGACTTTGTGATTGTTAGCATACAGCAGGTGAATCAATCCTCGTCTCTCATTACTCTGGCATAGTTATGATAGCGGATAGTCACAAGTAAGAGCAGAAAATGCAAGTAGTATAATGCTTGTTTGAGACCAAAAAAAATTCTCGAGATAAAAGCACCGCTTCTCTCATATTTATGTTCTATCAATATTAAAACCTGTTACAGGTGTAGAGCAGCTCTCTTTAGAGGCATTTTATAGCTAGTGCTATTAGACGTTTTTGACAAAGTTCGTTTTTAACAGTTTTATGCTAATTGTTGAAGTAAGTGTTACACATATTATTAATGGTAAAAGTAAACCAAATTTTTTTTGGGCATGCCAAGAAGGCATTTGGGCTTGGAGGTAGAATTTTACACGCTCTTAACCTCGGTACGTACACTGAACAATACTTGAAGCATAGTTATCATTGTAATTTATAACTTATTTTCTCTTATCTTTCGCCTACTTTTTGTTAGTTATACGTTGCCATGTTGTAGCAAACCCAAGGAAGGGGCAAAATTGAGTTACTATTCCCCACTAAAATTTCAAGTGATGCGAGGACTTACTCATACCAACGTTTCGTTTAAGATGAAAACTGAATGCACGTAACATATTATGGGCACGCATTAAGGAAATTCTAGCCTCAAATTTTTGTCAGCTGTGTAAGTTACACTATGGGAGACATCCATTATTGTTTCAGTAGAATAAGGTAAAATAAAAGGAGAAAAGTTGCCATGAAGGCATATGTGGCTGTGGTGCTCTAGATCTAATAATTCTTGACGTCGGCGCTAGATGGAGGTGAATGGTCACCCTCACTCCCTGGCCGCTCTACACCCGGGAAGTGACCTCTGGCCATTGAATAGGACATCGCGTGGATTCCAGCGCCGGTCCGGGGACCTTGGAATATAGAAGATTCTCTTGCCTTTCTGTGATTTAAACAATTAATCCTCTGGTGTCCAGCCCGAATCGCAGTCACCACGCGACTTGTCCCATTTCGTTCAGTAAAATAAGATGATCGGGAAATCAAAGTGACAGCAGAAAACGTGTTGTGGTCTATTATTAAGGGAACTGGTCCATTCGAACTCACTGATGGTTAGTTGTGACACGTGACATGTTGGAACAGCGATGGACTTATCCAGACTGCCATGGGACCTAACACGAAGAGACACACAGAAGTGTAAATCTGCCAGTGTAAATGAGTGCAAAATTGTTCATCCGAGAACTTTGGGAAAACAACATTTGGGAGATCTTGGAGTAGACGACTCTAAATGAACTACAGTGTGAGAATGTGAACTGGAGTCAACTAGCTCAGGATACGGTCAAGTGGCGGGTGTTATGAATAGGGTAATGAAGCTTCGGATTTCATAAAATGAAGTGAATTGTTGCCTTGGTTAGTGACTGGCACTTTCTCGCGGTCTCTGCTTCATAGAATTTGTTATAAGACATTGATGAAGGACGATACTGAAATCTGAATATGGAGCGTAACAAAAAATAGCTCGTGATTATTGTGGAATATCAATAAGTACAGTGGAATTCTTTTTGAAGAACACAAATTTCGCTGAAACTTTAAACTATCCAATAAAGATATATAAAAGAAAATTAAGTGTAACTGAAGCTGATGAATTATTTAGAAATATGCCCTAATAAAGAGCGAAGTTTTTTTGTGCCAGTTAACTGGCTCTTATAAAAATTATTGCAGGAGTAGAAATCCGGTTTTTAGTTCATCGAAAGTTCTACTACTTGGTGGTGGCCATGTGTTCTGGTAGAAATTTACCGACGTAAGGACTTCAAATGTCGCAAATGTGTATTATCTAAATGTGTTTTTAAAAGCGTTATCAATTGCAAATATTTTATGGTGTTTGTGATAGAGGAATGATTGAATATGAAGCATTGGTGGAATGATACTAGGTGTAACAGGGGAAAACCTAAGCACTCTGCCAAAAAGAAAGTCCCAGTCCTATCTTCCAACACCAACCCCTGTTCGTCTGACTAGGATCCTCGAACCTGATACATGACGCCTGTAAGTTCAAAACATCTAGACTACAACAACGTAAACTGTAATCAGGCCATAGTCAGATGTAATTTCTTTAATAAACAGAGTAACACCCTTTGGGAGTGAAGATGTATTTTCGATGTACAGGGGACATGCTATGTCCCCAGCGTGTTTCGTACAGGTAGTGGTGCCCTACTTATTTTTACAATATTCTAATTACACTAATGGAAAAGTCCGTTGAAGTTAAAGAGGAATAGTTTCTTTAGTACCTTTGCTCCTCCCTTTCGACTTTCACAGTTAAAACATTGCATTAAATTTCATCTTAATCCCTTAGACAAGAGTTTCCATCTGTTAAGTACGTGAAATCTATGTTCCCGTGCTAACAGCGACTTTACACACGTACGTAGTCAACCACAAACTGTCTCCTGTTATACGCGTATAATATATACACGCTGTTGAAACTGCTTTCAAAGAAAATGAATGCCGATAGACCACATGCAGCAATATTTGGTGGGAACTGCGTGACTACGTCACCAGTGAAGTACGTACACGAGGAAAAGCAAGTATTTCAAATATTTTAGTGATAAATTGTACGTATAAAATTAGCTATAGAATTAAACAAAGCATGTAAGAAGGGACACTTTTAGGAAAATTTGGTTTAGGATATGGAGGTTATTAATTCTAATCCCTTAATTTTAAATTATTTATATTTGAATGCAAGTTCTAAAAGGCGTTAACTTAATAAACCATCATCGAAGTCTGTGACATGCATTATATCCGAATATTCGTTTTGCCTTCCTTGTCCAAAGCCTTTTCATTGCCGGTAAGCCCAGTTTATTCATATGTTTCCTTCACTTAATTGATTGGGTCATGAAGATAAGGTAACCATTACAATATTGTCCCCACCCAAAATCATCCTGTACTTCCAAAATTACATTTCCTGAAATACTTACTAGATTAGCTGTGATATTATTGTATGTATTATTGGTCGTGTTTAGTAAACTGACTTGTCAGAAACTACAGAAGATTGGAAAATAATGTACCTAATTTCAGACGTAATAACTAGTAGGAGAAGAGGGATATATAGATGGGATTTGCTGTAACGTGTTTAGAAACTCATATAGTTTTCATACATACCTTAGAAGTTGCCAATACGCGCAAAATTCGTAGTCCTGCAGACATCTAGACGGTACTCAGTTTCTTGTCACGTACGTTAAAACATCTTCGCAGTAACTACCACCATATTTATGTCAATTCTCTCTGGCAGATGATGTAAATGTGTGATTTCTGCTTAAGACGCATTCTTTATAAATCCCCACAGAAAAAATTCCAGTGGGGAGAGGTCTAGACTTCGTGGGGGCCACGGTGTTGATTCGCTTTTTGCAATACAGGGATTAGGAAATCCGACGTTCGGGGCATTTCTTACCGCATGAGTGAAGTGAGTTGAGCAGCATCTTTCTGAAAAATGATTTCAACCTATCCCTCTTGTTCAGTGCTATTATTTCTCGAAAGACAAACACTTGTAACATATCCAGGACAATTTTTGCCGTGTTGGTGTTTTCAGCACAAAAGAAAGGCCCTATAAGAGGGCACGCATTGTACCACACCACACATTAACTTTAGGGGAGTCTTGGATATGGTCGTATATTTCATGTGGTTGCTCGTGTCCCTAGATTCAAGAGCTGTGCCTGTTAAGGTGACCATTCCTATGGAAGGTGGCCTTATATGTGTACATCACTCACGGTAAAAATATTGTCATCGTCATTAATTTCGTTCAGCATCAAAGTCGCGCGCAATTCTCATATATACTATTGAACTGGAAATTTGATTTTATGCCAAATTTGAATTTTTAACGCATGCGAACTTAGCTTCTTGTGGAGAACATTCTGGATAGTCGTTTTAGGCATGCCCAGCTGCAAAATCCGACGAGCAGTACACTTTTTTGGATTACGCTGAATATACAGCCGTGTGCGTTTAGCGTCCTCTTCCGTCGTCCGCACTCGCCCAGGAGATAGGCGGTTCTCCACGCTTCCGCTTTCCTTAAACGGGTTAATCCAACATCGAGTCGCTTTACGATAGGATCATGTCTTCCATATGTACGGCGGAAATTGCGTTGAACTGTTACAGATGATTTGTTTTCCGGCAACGAAATGTAGTGTGTGTTCTCTCTTGCACCCTCGCCGTCTTACGGACTGACTGTAGCGGGGTAGTGCTAACCACAACTGAAAGCCTATCGCGCATGCGCATGGAGTATGCATTAAGGATATGCGCTCGCTTGTTTTAAGAAACTTCCATGAGTTGTTGAACAAAGTACAGTAAATCCCATCTCCATCTATCTCTTTTCATAAAACTTATTACATCTCGAAACTATGTTCATTTTCGATAATTGTGCTCACACAACAGATATGAATGTTCTGCTAAGGGAGGCCACTAAAACCTTGCAATTTCTAATTTCCTGCATTCGGTGATGACAACAGGGAGGACACTTCAAAATGTGAGACGGAGTGTAATTATCGCCGCTTCCTTGGGGGTCCTGAAATTATTTACTACTAGTATGCTAGTGCCCGGCGACCCGGGCAGGCTAGGAACACCCATTTACGTATTTACCGTGCAATCCCGAAACCAGTGGGGGCAAGACACACTTCTTATATGCAGTTACTGTGGAAACCCCACGACCCAAGCAGGGAAGACACACCCGTTTACTTAGTTACATTTAAAAACTCCGCGACCCGTGGGGGCAAGGAACACTCCATGTACGCAGTTACTGTGGAAACCCCGTGACTCGAGCAAGGAAGGCGCACTCATTTACTTAGTTACCTTTGAAACTTCGCGACTCGTGGGGCAAGGCACAGTTCATATAAGCAGTTACTGCGGAAACCCGCAATCCAGGCAGGCAAGGCACACCCATTTACTTAGTTACCTTTGAAAACCCGCGACCCGTGGGGGCAAGGAAGACTTTATGTATGCAGTTACTGCGGAAACCGCGCGATCCGGACAGGCAAGGCACACGCATTTCCGTAGTTACCGCGGAAACCTCGCGACATGGGCAGGCAAGGCACACCCTTTTACGCAGTTACCGTGGAAGCCTGAGTAATGTATTTGCCTGTGTACTGTAATTTCGTAGTGGTGCCGTAGTTATTGTGAAAAACCAAATAATGTGTGTATGTATATTATACTGTCGTATTAGTGCCCGGCGAACCTTTACGTAATTAACGTGGCAACCCCAATTAGTCTTATCTGTTACATACCACCCGCGCATCCGTCAAACTAAATTATATGTCTTGTCTTTTCATGCCATTTGGTGGCGGTCCATGACACTCTAACGTGGGAGTGTGACAGACACTGACAGTGCTACAGTGTATATAAGATGGGCTTGCTGCTTGCACAAGGCAAAAGGTTGAAGCATTTGAAGGAAATGCCACACCATACAACCCCATACCATGATTCAAGTTTTTTGTGGAGAAGGGCCCCGCGGCAGACGCTACGGACGCACCGCAACATTAAGGCTTCTTGTGCAACCTTATTATTATTATTATTATTATTATTATTATTATTGTCCTTTTCCTAGTAATGGAGCACCGATGAAATGAAATTGACAGGGGAAGACGGAAATACTCGGGGAAAACCTAGCCCATTGCCACTTTGTACACCACAAATCCCACTGGACTGACCGCGGACCGAACTCGGGCCTCCGCGCTGGGAGACCGGCGGCTAACCGCCTGAGCAATGGCACGACCTTAAATCGCAAGTTACACCAAAGACAACATTGTTTACGAATATTTCTTTCCTATTTTATATCTTTGTTATTTACCATTTAAAGACTGAGATTGCGCTGAATTATATATTACAGACAAAATTCGTTCCGCGCAGTAAACACACTCCGTCTCGGTTTTAACAATCAATCAGTTAATGCTGCATAGGAAAATAATCGTTTTTTGTTCCGAGGTCCGTGCAAAACATGTAAATAAAGCTGAAATATATGACAGGCTCATTTCGTACCGCCCAGTAGACACACCCCGATAGGATTTTAAAAATCTGTAAGTTAGTGCTGTATGGGAATCAATCGCGGTTTTTACCGAGATCCATACAAAACACGTAAATAAAGCTAAATTATATTACAGGTTCAGTCCGTACTGCGCAATAAACACACCCCGACAGGGTTTTAAAAATCAATCATTTAATGCTGTATGGGGAAAGAATCGCGATTTGTTCCGAGATCTATACAAAACACGTAAATAAAGCGGAATTATATTACAGGCTCAGTCCGTAACGCGCAGTAAACACACCCCGACAGGGTTTTAAAAATCAGTCATTTATTGCTGTATGGGGAAAGAATCGCGGTTGGTCCGAGATCCATACAAAGCACATAAAGCTGAATCACATTAAAGGCTAAGATCGCACCGCGCAGAAAACACAGTTTTCTGTATTTACGTCTCCTAACATCTTGTGGTTGTCTGTGGAACTCCAACGTTCTCATAGTTGTCCTGCCATCTGGCGGCGGCCCATGGAACTCCAAGCGTCACATACCTTTGCATCTTACTGAATTTTATATAAGATAATAAACCTTGGAAGTATAAGCAATTCTTGTTAAGCCTGTAGCCTTATGCGAGGTATAAAAAGTAGATGGTGTCCGTGGAATTTTTTTTATCTTTCGGTCTGTTCTTGATAATTCATGAAAGATTGGATCTAAACATTAATCAAGCTGTAAGAGAGAAATATTTAAATCATATCTACATATTGTGTATGAAATATCGACTTCAAAGTCGACTGTTACATAACTCGGAACCACGAGATTATATCCAATAAATTTAATGTATAGAGCGTTGAACGTAATATAATACAACAGCGCACGCTTGCAGAATCGGCACTTAAATAACATCTTTTGCACAGTAGAAAAATGAACAGTAAATGTCCCGATACGTCTGCAGAAATGTAAATTTACACAATGTATACTACTCGGAATTTCTTTTTCAAGTTCCGGCAGAACCATACTTGTTTGTCATTCGTCAGGAACATGTATGTCCCTGTATGTTTGTGTGCATATATATATGTATAATAGAAAACAAGTACGTAAAGTAAAAGCACACAAACCACAAGACGTATTACTGCCTGGGAAAATTTATGGACTGTCAAGTAAGAAGATGGACAATCGCGAACAGTTGCCTTAGGAACAGGCATTTGAGTCTACTCGTGCTTAGTTAATGACGATGATAATACTGCTGTCAGTGGTGTAGTTATATATGTTGATATTACAGACTTAATTGAAGTATGCCGCATGGCATATATACTCCTGCATTTTCTGATTCGAGAGCCAGTAGAAACACCAGCGGAATATTACGCCGCTGTCTCATATTTTGCCCTCTGAAGACTGGCAAAAATAAAGGGTGAGAGTACTTTTCTCTCCAGTGCTCCCCGATATCGAAAAGAACATTATTTTAGTGGAAGGTTCCCAGGCTTCGCCCAGTCGTCGTCCAGATCTTAGTAGCATTAAGAAAAAGATGCATATGAAGCAGCGGTGGAATTGTGCTGGCAGAGGAAAACAGAAGTAATCCGAAAGAAACCTATCCCACTGCTACCTTTTCCACAATAAATCTCACTTTGACTTGCTCGGGATCGAAAGTGGGCCTCCGTGGTAAGATGTTGGCGACTAACCGCCTGAGCCTTTGAAGACTGACGTTAATATAAATTATATAAACATTCGTTTCCCACCTCACAGTAAACACATGGGGTCTCCATCATAAAGACCCACCGCGTAATGCTATGTAGGGACTTTAAGGCTGGCTGTTGCGAGAATCACACGAAAGACAAATTCAGCCTGAGGACAGAATGCAGAATTTCTTAATGTTAATGCAGGTTGTATATGTAATAACCACTGTGCTCAAAGGTTAGGTACTGCAAAATTAAGGAATGGAGGAAAAGTAACGTCCAGAACATACTGCGTAATATTTACAGAAAACCAAAAAATAGTGCAATATTTGAAGTTTGCTGTCTTATTTCATGTAACGCCTGATAGCCTGCTATACATGTACCAAAATTTTAGTGTCGGCCGGCCCCTTCTAAATAGGTGTAAAATTTTTTTAGATTGTGGTAAACTGCATTACAGGTATGGCCGTAAGTCACGATCTGTTTTTTGACAAATGATTCGTTGTGAATGAAAAGTACGAAATGACGTTCGTTACGATGGTATGACGTATTCGGCTTCGAATTAAGCTGGGGGGGGCCCCCGGCCCCCGGCGACATATGAAGAAGCGGGAGGAGGGGAGGCGTCTCATGTGACCTGCTGTAGCTGGGATTCCTATAATTTTTCGGCTATCCTCCTACTCGCGTCTGTTAATGCGAGCTTGTTTTAAAACAATGAGAATTTTCTCTTACGTTTTAGCGAGTTCAGACACGGTTTATGATGGACACCTGAACATTCAGCACCCAGGAACGTGTATGAGGTTGCGGGTTCACAAGAAAGAACGAGGTGGCCAAATGTGTGACGAAATACGAGGAAACTTTGCCTCCGTTTCAACAAAGCAGCTCCAGTGCGGCTAATTTACGTAAAACATTCATGAAAATATTCATAACTGGTTCTGTGTTTTACGCAAAACTAAGTTAAAGGCAATAGGAATGTGTGGATGACATCATAAAATGACGTGGTTGCACTGCTGCTGCAAAGAGTTGCGAACCCACACACTTCGAAATCTTGGGCTGAAATATGCCGCGCATTCATCAGCAGACGTAACGCTGCGACGGAAAGCCAAGACTGGGATCGTGTGCTGTAAAGATGCACATGGCCTGCTGCTGCACGCAAATGTCATGGTCACTTAAATCGTTGATAAATGTGAGCCCATACTTACAGTAGATTTCCTTCTTCATCCCACGTCGTGTGGCGGTTCTCGAAACCTCGAATTCTGCATATCGTTTTTTTGTGGATTTTCTGCTAGATCAAAGAACTGATTCCACAAAACGAAGACATACGCATAATTCCGTGGTCCTGCACGTCGTTTAATATCCAACACAACTAGTTAGGAATATTTTTCTCAATTTACGTAGATTAGCTTCAATCGGACCTGCTTTATTAACACGCATGGCAAAGTTCACTCTTACTTCGTCATACGTTTGACCATTTCGTCCTTTCTCGTGGAATCACGCTCACGCTCATGAGATGGTCCTGGATGGTGAAGTGACTTGTATCCTACGCGCAAGTTGTCAGAATGCGCTAAACCACAACACAAACTCGGCGTCAGGGTTATAACACATACCTGCGAAAGGAAATCCCCCGCAAGACTGGGAATTCCAGTCATGACATATCACGTGATACCCGTCTATATGCTCATGTAAGGTCACATACGTACCACCATTATAGCGAATATCATTTCTTGTGTTTTTCGGTCATGACGAATCCTTTGTTACAAACCGTCCGATCGTGACTTACGGCCATCAGTGTAAAACTAATAATATGCCACTAAATGCAAATTGCTAAACGGCCGTGGACTGTGGTTACGAGGAACTGGTGCAGCGGGGGCTGACATGTACTCCAGTTGATTACATATCTTACCCAAATTCATCCTTTACTGTTTTACTTCATTCAGTTATCTTTTTCGTTTCTGCATACAAGTCTTTTCTAAGCTAAATGCAACGTAGACTCTCGATTCCTTTTTATTTCTTTTTCCATAGGTCTTTCTTTATTCACTGCACAAATAATCTAGGGTACCATTTATCATATGTCATTTGACATTTTTACAAAGGACGTTCGTTTAATAAAATCGACAAATTTCGATTTGAGCGTGATGTAAAGAGGATGTAAGACCCAGTAAAAACGCCAAATAAATGCTCTTTAAACCTTTTCGTATTGGCTGCAATACAAACTTCGGTCTCAATTCATTATCAACAGCGAAAAAAATCACAGAACCTCCCAGATACGCGCTGATGTTAAAGGCGTTGTAATACAATTTGACAGTATCCTTCCCGCTGTGTTCAGTCTATCATACAAATACATGATAATGTTGTATTAAGTGCACGGAATGGACAATATTAAATATAAAAACATACACTTTTCCGTGTAACACAATACATTTTAATTTCGTTTATTTTAATGCTCCATGTTTCTATAGATGTAGAGCATCATCAGACGCTCTATACAAATTCTTAAAAGCAAGGTTAAATCGTATTAATTCACAACGCTAGCAACATTTGCAGGGAATGAGCAATATAAAGTAAAATGTTTTTATTTGTGAGATCTCTCAAATAATAAAAAATATGTATTATTAAAATAAAATAGTAATACTGATAATATCTCATATTTTTAGTATGATAGTATCATCATTGCAGTATTTTGGTGGGAGAATTTTTAGGATCCTACTTCCTATAGTAATTGTTAAAATGTAAAAGCTAAAAATTTTGTAGTTACAAAATCCAGTGGGCAGCTGATTACTCTACTAAATATACGGACTTTATCAAAATTGGCATACGTACTGCCGTCAAACATATGCTACATATATGCTACATTTTTCGGTTGTACTGACCATCCTCAGACTTTTGAATACGTAACTTTAAAACCCCAAAATAAAGTGCAGATATCTTTAAATTTGTGAGCTCACAAATGTTTTTAATATTTAAATGTCCGAGGATGGCCAGGGCGACCGAAACATGTAGCTTACATTGAATAAATTAATTAAACTTTGTTGTGGTTGACAGCAGAACGTATGTCAATTTTGATATGATACATCACAATGGGATGAATTCCACAGAAACTGATAAAGACTTTTAACTGCAAAATGTGTAGCTTTTACCTTTTAACGATTATTGTAGGAACCAGCATCCTAAAAAATCCCCCAAAAATGCTACAATGATGATAGTATTGTACTAAGTGTATGAGATATTACCATTATGAGGATTTTATTGTAATAATATGTATTGTAATATTTGAGATTTCTCACAAATCGTAGCATATTACGTTGGGTCTGAGGATTTGTACAGAATGCCTGATGGTGATCGACATCGATTGAAATATATAGCTTTAAATTAAAATAAATAAAAAGTTGTTTTGTTAGACAGAACAGCGTTGTAACACATTTGTTGCTTGCTCAAAGCACAACTATATATAAAGAAAGAAAACTCACGTAATGAAAAATCTAATTTAATTTGTATTCAACTGAAATTTAATTTGATGCAAAAGTTTTGTTTAGCGACCAATAACAATAGATGGCATGGCAACCATGGTGTCCTCTTGTGTAGAATTACGGTGCAATACCAAAGCTTACCTAGTTTCTGTCAAACACAGAAGATGGCTCCCATTTCAATTGCCCGTTTGTAATTAATATCAAGTAGAGTACTCATTTTCATCACCGCCATTATCATCATCTCCTACTTCTCCTTTCCCGTCTTCTTCTCCCTCTTCGTCTTCCTCCTCTTCGTCTTCTTCTTCTTCTTCTTCTTCTTCTTCTTCTTCTTCTTCCTCTTCTTCATCTTCACCATTACCAGTAATATCACCCGTATCATCACCATTATTTTCGATTAGATCGTCATTGTTTTTGTCCACTGGCTGGGCTGGAAAAACTGATCCTACTCCAAAAGGACCTTTTTCATCTGTAGTGACACTCGGCGATTCAGGAACACTTGGTGATTCAGGAACACTTGGTGATTCAGGAACACTTGGTAATCTTGCAACACTTGGTGATCCCGGATAACCTGCTAATCCAGGAACATCTGGTGATCCAGGAACACTTGCTAATCCAGGAAAAACTTGTAATCCCGGAGCACTTGGCAATCTAGGAACACTAGTTAATGCAGAAACAATTGGTAAGCCATGAACACTTGTTAATCCAGAAACACGTGGTAATGCAGAAGCAGCTGGTAAGCCGGGAAAACTTGGCCATTGAGGGAAACTTTGTAGACCATTATCACAAGGGACACAGCCTCCTACATCGTAGTCACAAGCACATCGGTTACCGTAATAGTATTCTTGAGGCGTATATGAACAGTGAATATAACTCCAGTCACACGGAAAGTAGTTCCCGCCCATATATCCATAATAATGGTACGGAGGTATTACGAATCCTTCTGAAAATAGTGCTTTATGATCTAAAATGAGCACTGTACAAATAAATATTATTGCGTTTTGACATACAGTCATTTCAACGGCTATATTATTGTCTGTATATTTATAAGGTAAAACTGAATACTGGTTCTGATATATTATCTTAATTTGAACACACTCAAACGATATCGTAGTATAAGTCTTCAAGATAGGTCAATGTTTTCATTATATAATTTTTCGAAAGATTAAATTAACCAATCAGGAGTAAATAATATTAATCTGACCTTCCCATTTTAATTTGCTGTTCGCTCTATATATATATATATATTCTTAAAGCTATTTGTTTCTTTTAAGAAAATAAATTATAGATATAAAAAATTAAGAGGTCATTCCAAGGATATTGGCAAGCAAAATACAGGCTGGAAGTTCGTGACATCTGTTGATTATCTGTTCAAACTTGAAAAGTCTGCAAAATAACGATAGCTTCATGAACTGCAGGTCGTGCGATAATGACAATGGTATAGCATACAAATAATAAACTTTTATCTCACAGAATAATTGTACTAATTTTTCCTGTAATATTATATATTTTCCCACATTTTGTGTTTGAGGTAAAGGCATGTAGAAGAGGCACGGACCTCACGTCTGTCAACATATTTCGGGTTTCAAGTTGCTGAATGGATTTCGTTTAAATTTGGTATTTGTGGGTCTGCGCTAAAATTTGTGGATGGTAATATGTTTTGTTACATTTAGGTAAACTCCTACTTTAATTGAATTCAAACAAATTTATCAACCTTATCAAAGTTCCGGCTTATCAAAGTTACTCGGTTCCATGAATCAAAACTATTCTTACGAAGCTTATAGTCGGTCACCTAAGCAAAATAAATCAATCCCCTCTTTCATCTTTCTTTGTTATTTTTTAAATGGAAATATCATTTCTATTTTTTAAATAGAAATTTCATGTCCATTTTCAGAAGATCCAGTCATTGTGTTGCATTCTAAACCACTTTACTCCATTCCACACTCCCACACTAATATTTCCTTAATACAATTTTAAAGTTATCCTGTTATCCTAGCCTGGTTTCCTCAGTTGGTTGCTTCTCTTGAGGTTTATCGACTACATTTTCGTAACGCTTTCTTGTCTTTCACTTAACAAATTATCCCAATATACATAAGAACCTAGAACGCGTAGAAAGGTGCAAACTAAGTGTTTAGGTTTACTGCGACAAAGGATTTTTAACAATCATAAACGGATTTCATCAGGCTGCAAAGTCGTGCCATAACCCGCCGACCTCTCGCTTTAGAGGCCGAAGTTAAATTCCAGGCAAATCCACATCAGATTTCTGGTGAACGAACTGGATCGGGAACAGAGTTGTGTTACAGTTCTTCAGGCCTACCGTGTTAGCATCATTCCAACATAGCGCTATAGCCATCTGTCATCGACGCTGTGTTATCCTAATAGTGGACAGCGTCCTTTGATGACACACACGTGATATCTGATATCCTTCGCTATTGTAGGCGGTTCGTGATCAGCTAAGTTACTTTGAGGTATTTCATTCCTGGCTTGTGTTACATCTACTCCACACACGTATAAATGGCGTAAGTGCAAATTTTATGCTTTTCCTATTTCCGTCCTTCCGCACGACTAGAAATCAACGCGGTTGAAAACAAAGGAAATTTAAAGTGGGATGCTTATACAGGTTTGTATTTATGAGATTTGGAAGAAATTTACTACTGCGGTATTAAAAGAAAGCAAAAATGATAATTGTATTAGTCCCTTTGCTTCGTACGTAACAGTTTTCTTTGATATTCTGAGACCCAGTGTGACTGATGCCGTATGACATTTAAATTGTTTTGATAAATGGTCTTTCTTTTAAGGTAAAAAGCAGTAGGCAGTACGTTAATGTGAAAAGTTAGACTTTGCTTTCGAAATTAAGAAATTAATGTAGAGGTTTTAAATATGTTATTTAACGACGCTGTAATGCTAAAGTTATATAGGGTCGGTGATAGATTAATGAATGGGTAAAGGGTGGTGGCACTCGTGGAATGCTACTGACAAGCAAAACCCGAAGCCTTCGGATAAACAACCTGTCTCAGTTCTACATTGTCCACCACATACGTGTCTCACAGGGGCCGGCCTGCTTTTGAACCCAGGCCTCTGTGGTAACAGGACGGCGACTAACCGTTTGAGTTATGACACAGCCCGAGTTCAATGTGGTTGTAGAAGTTTGTATGAGTAGTTTGGTATCACGATGTAATGTATTTCCTAGTCATTATCAGTTGCCTGTAGTTTTTCGAGGTACAATCACTGGGAAATGTAGAGGGAATATTCTTACTTTAGACATTTTCTGTAGTTTTTCGAGATGCAATCGCTGGGAAATGTAGAGGGAATATTCTTACTTCAGACGTTATTAATTACTTGTAGTTTTCGAGATAACGTCACTGGGAAATGCAGAGAGAATATTCTTGCTTCATACTTTTGTACTTTAAAATGAAAATTTGTAACGAATGTTGGACAAATAATTTCGATCTACATCAACTGATAATTTTTAACACGAAACATTAAGTTAAAACAAAATTACCTACCTTGACCAGATTTTATATGTTGTGGGTAAATAAGCTTCACTTGTGCATTGTTCACCATCGTTGGAATATTCAGATTTCACGCTGGAGCGACAGAGGGGAATTCATAGTCCTCAGTCTGTGAAATTTCATCATTTGTGTCATATTCCGAAAATATTTCTGTAGTAAATTCACTGATTAACACCTTATTGTTTTCAGTTGTCAGTTCTGAATTTGACGCAGCGTTCAAATGCTGGTAATCGTCACCGGTAGATACTGCTGACACCCCAGTTGTTCGTCCAAGCAGATATTTCTTTGCTGTGACTGTATTTAATATCACACCATCTTCAGCAGATCTTACGGCTGAAGTAGTGCTCTCTTCTTCTACATCATATTTATTTATCTCTTTTGGTATGCTGTCAGAAGTTGAATCTGTTTTTTCTGTAGTTTCTTCTGTTTTGAAGTCAGCAGTTGTTTCTGTGGTAGATTCAATAGCTTCCGTTGTGGATTTAGTGGTTGACCGTGTTGTAAGTTTACTTGATTTTGTCATCGATCCTGCAGTGGTTTCTGATATGTGATTTACTGTTTCGGCTGAAGACACAGCTTCTTTTGTTGTGGATTCATTTATTTTTATTGTGGATTCGGGAGTCGTTATTATTAACGTTGTTGATCCTGTTTTGGGCTCAGCTGATTTTGTTGTGGATTCAGTATTTGATTGTTGTTTTGGCCCTTTTGGTTTTGTTGTAAATTTAGATATAGTTACAGTCGCGGATTCAGTCGATTTGGTTGTGGACTCCGTTCCTTCTGTTGTCATTTTACTTGATTTCGTAATTGATTCAGTATTGGTTTCTGTCACTGAGTGGGTAGTTAATTCTGTTTTTGATTGAGTAGTTGATTCTGATGCTGATTTTGTAGATAATTCTGCTGAGATTTCAGGAATCGATATTGTTTTGGGCTCATTTCTTAATTCTGTTGTCGATTGAATAGTCGTTTGTTGCAAAAATCTGTAATTTTCTTTTTCTGAAATTCCAGTATTTGTTTCTGCTCTTAATCTTGCAGTTAGTTGGGCTGTTGTTGATTTTGTTGTTGTTGGATGGTCAACTGTTGACGTCATTTGAGCAGCTATTTCCGACACAGCGACTTCGTCTGCACTGATTTCCGGATGTGAAATTTCGAAAGACACCGGTTCAATTTCATAGTCATAACAACAACAGGAGTCTGGGTATGAGTACACTGGAGGGTAAGGTGGTATATATGGCGCTGGGTAATAAACATATCCTCCCCACTGGTAGGGGTAGCCTTGTGGTAAACTGAAATAACCCTGAATAACACCGAAAACTGTACACAGCATGAAGGCACCGGATGATGGCATTCTGCAATGTATCGTTCGTTTCACTAATTGCTATCTGGTAATGTTAATTTCACACGCAATATATCTTCTCAGAAACGTCAACACACTACTGAAGTAAAGTGGAAACTTGATTCGAGCAAACAAACCTTCGAACTTCTCAGCAAAATCTCACCATTTGTTGATATGTATAATTCTAGGTTTGGTTTTTTTTTTGTTTGGCTTCATTATCTGTAGAACAAGGCGTGTCATTGTGAACTGAACACAAGAAAAACTTTAACAAAAAATTTTACTCTACCGTGTGTCTCAAAATTTACAAACCCAGAAATGAGAAACTATAATAGCCTATTTTATATTGAAGGTGTTTTCGCAATTTGACCCAAGCGGTAATGATTCTGGTGTGCATATGGGACGTGCACATTTCGAATCTTGGCCGGAACACCGACTGAGCTGACTGATGTGTATCGCAGCTTTCTTAAATCTCTCTAGATAGGTGCATAATAATACAATTAAACTGGGCCACGAGAGCATCCTTCCACGTTCCTTGCAGTTCATTAGAATCGAGTCATTCAGTCCCATGCTCTCTGAGTTACAGACGTTGTTGCTAAATAGACCACGAACACAATAATGATTACGCAATCGGTGTATACTGTATTACAAGAATCTATGAAAGTTTGATACGCAGGTAGGATGGGAGAGAAGAGGAAGGCATATTGACTTTTCATAGTTTTATAGACGTCATTACAGGGGATGCTGAGAGAATACATTCATTTATGGTCACAAACTGCTTCATTCCAACGTGTTGCCGTCTCACAATTTGTAATAATTTTTTCGAAAGATTTGACGCCATACATTTGAAAGAGCGTGGTTAAATAACCCAGGTATAAATTAGTGTTTTAAAGCTCATAAATAACCAAGTTGTTAGCTTTTGATTTCTCAGAATATTGTGTGCCACGCCTTCGTAATTTCAGGAGACTTTCTAAACCGACGAAAGGGCCAGCAGGTTCCTCCGAAAAGTTGGTACCTATCTACCAAATTGCTTGGCGTCACAGCCAAGAGACCCATATTTTAGGAAATAGGAACACAGTTTTTGGAAAGAACGGTATAGTTTCGTAGTGTAAGGGACCCACAGATTCTAACTTAATCCATAACCAAAAATAGCATGATGATAGTAAGTTACTTGTGTATTTATCTACACACGTTGAACTGAATAGGCCTATATTTACAGCACTTGCGTTTGCCTGGATAGACTGAGATAAATCAAGATAAACTTCAGAATATCCCATCGATGAATTAAGAATCAACCACTGGACTTCCAGAGTATGAAGTATGGCTGCCACTGCTTAGGTGTTCTTGTTTGTTGTTTTTATTTTTGTTGCGGTTTTCGTCGTCGTATTCGTTGTTGTTATTGTTGTTGTTGTGATTTATCATTTTCCGTACGAAAGAACGGACGGTAATTTGCTTGTGTATTTTCCCTGAAGGAATTAACTGTTATTATTAGCATCACTTTTCCAGCTCGAGGAAACGGAAACGTTTGTGGTCGGTGGCGGCGAGATAAACCGACGGATGTTCGTGCTTGATATCACGAAATACTTCGTGTCGGACTGATCACACTACAGTGGTAAAATTCCAGTCTAAAAAAATAGAATATCATGATTTCTGTATAAACCGCGTGCACTAGTAGTTTACCCATCATTTCTTCCTCTGATCCAGCTGCGTCCAGAGTACACCTTATGAATCTTCCGTGAAATGCTATTGCCGTCGTTAGATACCTATGTGACGATATGTATTCCAACAGAAATTTATCGGCCTTTCGCAGGAAACTGCTACGTCCAACTATAGACTAAAAGACTTCTAGATTACATGGCATAACAACCTAAGTACATTAGAATTTATAGTCTCCGCCAGCGACGCTGTCTGTTGTTAAGACAATATAATGTCGGTAATAGATGAATAAATGAGTAAGGGGTACTGCTGGAATGATACTGACAGAATAAAATCCAAAGTGCATGAATAAAAACCTGTCCCAATGCCAAATTTTCCACAACGAACCCTACAGGTACTGGTCTAGAACTGAGCCCGGACCTCTGCTGTGATAGGCCGGCGCCTCACCTCCTCAGCCGGCGTATTCTTTGAAAGAGTTCAATGTAGTATCTTTTCAAGTACACTTTTTTTCTTACCTAGCCTCTTGTAACAAGGGATAGCCGAAACATGTAGTGTGATTTCATGTATCTTATGTATTCTCAACACTAAAGTACAAAGCAGTGAATGAAGCTATGCTTTGCGGTTGTTTTATTTTTCACATATAAACGTTGCTACAAAACAAGAAAAGTAATAACTTGAAAGGAGGTTCTGTCCGTATTGTGACGAAAATACGCAGTTTATTTTTTGTTCACGAACACACAGTGAAACTTTAAAATTCGGGGAGTCGTAGCATCCTTAATTGTACGTTCACTAGGATAAAAATGTGTCTCGAAATCATGTCCTTTTTTTGCGGAATTCCTATATTTTCTATATAAATAATACAAACACTCTGACACACCACTCTATGTATTTATAATGGCACACTATAACATTTATTATAATATGTGTGTTAAGTTACTACATGTTTCGGCTCGGCCGAGCCATCATCAGCTACATGTACATTAAAAACACAAACCTGTTAGTAACATAGTATAAAACATTAGTGAGGATTCACTGATCTATTGTTTAAAACTGTAAAAACATTCAAATGGGACTAAAATTTCCGTAACTTCTGTCTAAACAATGTTTTTTTTTCACGGTCCATTCTTATGACGGGATTTTTACGGATTAATCGGAGATGGCTCGGTCGAGCCGAAACATGTAGTAACTTAGCACGCATGTTAGAATAAATGGTATAGTCTGCCAGTATAAATACATACAGTGGTGTGTCAGACTTTTTATTATTTATATAGTTGAATGAACGCAACGGGATGACCCAAACAAAGACTCCTGTATTTTAATTTTTCTTATCACCACTTCCTTGATTCTACATTTAATTAGATACTGAATAGGGTTTCATTCTAGTCGTACGTATGACATGAATTTCTGTCACAAATAAGAATGTGTAATTCATGTTCTGAGGCCATTAGGACCATGTATATAACATGTTGGCCATATTATCAGTACATTATATTTTCGGGCAAGAAAGACTCGTTTCCTTTTACAGATCGCATACGTTCATAGTTTTAGTAAGATGAAATATTATTTCTCACGAAAATATGCTTTGCCTTATATTTTACTTAAATAGATAATTATTTATATAAAACGACTATTATGAACGTTTATAGTTGACCTTAATTTTCTTGTTAACCAAATATTTATGTGTTAATAATAATTACATCTTGGCGTGTACTTTGTCTTGACCAAAATTTTTATATATCTCAGTCGCACAAAATGTTCAGGCTTGAACTGCTGCTCCCACATCGGACAGTGTCGGTACAGGTGATTATATGGATTATAATTTCAAAGATAGTGTAGCTACTGCTGATATTATATTAATAATAATATTCGCGAAACTGTTAATTAGTTCACACATTAATAATTGGTCAGAAAACTGGAAGCACGGAATAATCAATACCATGAAGCCTTTTATTCTTACAAGCAATGAAATTAGACTAAAGTTAAATGTAACTTAAAGTAAAATTAATTATGAATAGCTCTTCCGCTCTAGATAAAAGGGTTATGGGGTAATAAGTCCGTACTGCTAGACTTTTAAAGTCCGAGGCAGAATTAAGTCTCTACTGAATGTAATTGTGAGTGGGCCAGTGTTGAATAAATTCGTCAAAAACATGCAGCAGCAACACTGTTGTTGGCATTTTCCGTGGACTGGCAGTTTAAACCTTCGTTCTAAATGTCTAAAATCAGTTTGCATCACATCTCATAATATATATACAGGTTACAAAGCCATGACCCTATTTCCAGACCCTTCTTGAGAGAACAGAGTGCAGCGCTGAATAGTTGATTTCCTGCTTATGCATGAGAAATTCAGGAACAATTCTCCACACATCGCGCCCTAAAGAACTCCATGGTGCAGAGTCATTGAAAGCTAATTGTTGTAAACTGTCATGAAACTGCTTGTTATGAAGCCCGACGAACAGTTATCTATTGCCAAACTCCCACCACTGAACTCTAACGTGAGCCAGAGAGCCCAGTCCATCAACTTCACAGCCCTATTTTTTAGATGACTTTTAAGAATCCCTGTATTCAGGCATCCAAAGCGGTCTCCTGTCGTCATATCTTCCGACTAAACTTCTGTATGCATTTTTCATCTGCATGACTGCTTCATACAACGCATATTCTATCCTCCTGGATTTGGTTCCCAAACACTGTTCGGTAAATATTTCAAATTATAAAGCGCCTTATTACTTAATCTTTAGACATAAATTTAATTGTATACTGTGCCAATTTTAAGAGGTTTATTGTAACAAACAAGGAACTGCACATCATTTGGCTGAGACTGGATCAGACATTTGCCAGACATGGAGGGTAAATGTGACTACATCACAAAGGACCTTGTGGGTACTACACGAACAATGCGTACAGGAGTTTAGTCTGTCCACCTCATAGAAACTGACACGGATAAAACAAATACAATGTATACTGTAATTGTATTGGAGTATTACTTGAGGTTGCGCACTGAGTTCTTTCAGTCTTTTTGCCCTATTAAATCTGTGCGTCAGTTGTCACGAATACACACAGATCTGAAAGTAAACATCGACATCTAGCCCGCTCTCTCACCCAGTTGTCGCAGAGACGTACGTTGCTGCACTCTATATACCTGGCACTGGAACCGACGTTCGCCTGAATATGGGTTACAAGATTTGTATGCAGCCTCATTTAAATGAGCATCCTAGACCTTGGCATTCCATAGAATGACTTAACGGGGTATTAGAACACAACATAAGGGCACATGTTTTGTATTACGGCGTTCTGATAACGTAGCTAATGTTCATATGAAGAGTCAGAATGCACAGTGATTGCATTATTAATACTTCTGTTTATTTTCTTTAGGAATAATTTAACATTCAACGTAAGGAGCTACTGCAATTCGTACTTCCCACAAGATGGTGTTTCTTTTTTATTATCTCTGTTAAGTGCTGTTTATATGGTTTAACAAACAGAACTCATTTTGGAACTTGATGCCTTCTGTGTCACAGCAAGAGTAAGCCCTTCTGTAAACAAAATATCTGGGCTTCTGGCATACGATTGTCAGTTCAGTGGAGATCTCTTTGCCTGTAAGAAATACAGAGTAAATACAGTTCACCTTAATTACTGCGTCCTGTTTTACGCATGTACGTATATGAACTAAGTGTAGAAACTATACGCTCAACATAAAACTGTTTGAAATTTGACTCCATTTTTTCATGTCCAAGCGCCGTCGTCATAAATACTACTTAAAAACGTGAAGAACGAAGTGCACATTGCAAAACATTTAACATTTACACTTACAAATTAAACTCACTTGGACCCTTTCGAAAAATTTACGTGTTGTGTTGGAATATTTCTTTTGTTAAATTCAATGTGGTGATAAATACATTTAACTGTGTACGTGTGTAATTAGCACTGATACTCGAATATAATATTGTGGCACGTTTTTGTGATTACAGCTTACACAACGTAGTATATTTAAATAGGAACCGTTAATTTTTATTTTAAGCTGGATGGTGTGTTACTTACTGAAAGAACTACAAAACACATGTAGTTGCCTTAACGACTACATTGTCTGCATAATCTTCAATTTAAATTGGCCATGCAGGGTATACAGACGCGATCGCACGCTAATACGCTATATCAAACACGCGGATATACGTACACTGTACCTCATCGCATTATTATGAACATTTTTGCGGTTTACATTGCATATGTTTTGGCTCTTTTAGTTTCAACTCCAATAAGAACGATTCAATAAATACAATATCCATACCAACAAATGCACAATAATATTTTAATGTGGTTTGATGAGAGAGTATCCTCCAACATGTTTCGGCCACTTACGTGGCGTCTTCAAGGAGGTATAAATAAGAATACAATTACAATTGTAGAAGTGTCAGGACCATTACACCATTGAAAATAACAGTGTAATCATATTATAAATTCGGTAGTTAAGAGGTCATTATAAAATTAATTTTAATTTTAGACTCATTTTTATAATTAGGTTTTAAATTTTAATTTATATTCTGATTGTGTGATTATTTTGTATGAGGGAATGTTTCTGAAACTTTTATAATTGTAGTTGTGTTCTTGTTTATATTTCCCTGAATTTGGACGTACAAGTGGCCGAAACATGTTGAAGGATACTCTGTAACTGAACTACATCAAAATTCTATTGTGCATTTGTTTTTATTGATATTGCATTCCTTTGATTAATGCACGGAATATGGACCATATAAAAAATTATTCAGTTTAAGCATGTTTCGTGTTTGTCCACACAGTCCACGAATGAGGTATGATTTTTACAATTTACGGAAGATGAGAAAAGAGTTTTTGTTCGCAGCTGCCTGTGAATATATTTACTTTCTATAATAATAACCCAGGCACCAGGGCGCCAAGTCTTTGTGTAATTTTGTCGTGGCGCCACGAATTTCGGACACACATATTGGAAATTAAAGCTTTTTTTAATATTCCATTTCAACAAGAATCTCATTACTGAACAGCTCGCTTATCGCCACCAAACAATACTCTGACCACCAAATCAGTTTAGGATAATGTGAAGATTCATGAAAGAAACTCTGAACTTCTTTGCTGTGACTGACGCAGAACAAGGAACGAGAGATAAAGGAAACAGGACTTGAGACTGTGGGTGAACTGTGGTATTTTTTAAGTTTATCTTGTTTTATTCCAATGCGGAATAAGAAATGTTAATGTGATAACTTTTTATTTTTATTTGAGTGTCATTCTAAGGACATTTGGTTTTGCATTTTGATTTTATGTGATTTTCTTGGTGTTTTTATTTAAACATGCTCAAAAGTCGTATCATTTTGGAATAATGTCCTCAATGTGTATGAATGTTTTGTGACTTGTATACACACAGGCGCACGGGCATGAAGAGCAGTGGAAGTTTTAAGCTAGTTAATCTTTACGACATGAATCAACCGAAGAAAGAAATCTCCTACTAACGTTTTTAACTAGAGCCTAGATTCGAAGTAAATGTGTCTTGCCCTGCCACAATACCATTCGCAAGTGTACGCATTATATCTGTATTTTCCGCGCTGTGAATGCACTTTAATATACAGGATCTCCTCAGTTTGCATCATGAAACAGATCCGAGACATGTATAGGGGCGTTGCCGCAGAGAGACCGTATGCTGTCCACCGTAAAGTACTCGTGTTGCCTCGAAACATGCCATGACATTTTACTCCGTTACCTCGCACATATCCCTTAAACATAGTACAGTACTTCACGTATTAAGGCTTCCTTGGTTTGTGCATGTAGTTAACAGGGGATATTATTTCGCTTTAGGAATATTTCCTGTAGTCTATATGCGCCATGACTCAAAATTGATCAAAGATTCTCGGCTGTTTTGACGTTAAGTTATTAATTCAAATACACTTCTTACACTTTTAACAGAATTTTAAAAATTAGGCAATGACAATGTGATGCTGATCAAGCTTGTTGCTTCATCTCGTTTTTCTCTGTTACATTCTTTTCGTTTTAAATATTACTGATTAGATTTTTGTACGTACTTATATCTGTAGCATCATAGGATTTTAAAAATTATTTCTAACTTTAATTGCGTTATTTTGTGTCAAAATTGTGGTATAGTAATCCGCAAAATGTTTTAAATCCGTTAGATTTGTGTGTAAATTTTGACTTCCTCTGTAAAATTCTTGTGAGGATTTGAAGAAAAGTTTAAATTTAAATAAATTATTTTTTATTGGTGTGTGCTGCAGAGAGAGTATGAGACGATTCCATTCATTTCTTACTGGAACTGAAGATTCATCTGCTTTCTTCCCTCTATTGGCTCTGTAAAACACGTCTGTGTCAACGTTGTGAAAACTTTACTTTGTGCCAAGAGCGGATTTGTGTGTAACTTTGAGGTAAATAAACGGCGATTTCTTCCCTCTAACAGCAATAGCCGATTGATAATTACGTAGTATAATGGTGACAGTCCGTTCTTTGTGAGGTAGGAACTGAATCTTTACATATAATTGACGACTTTCGTGCTTTAAAATGCCCGTGCTATATCCCAGCCGATTGATTAACCGCTGGCCTCTCATCCCGGAGACTTCTTCGATCCTGTGCCAGTCCATGCGAGGTATATGGTGGACATAGTGGCACTGGGACAGGTTTCTCTCCGAGTACTTCGGTTTGCCTCTGTGACTGTCAATCAACAAATGCTCCATGCATAATTTATATTCATCTAAATACTACTCAAATCAGAAGGTAAAGCGGGCGAGGCCGTGAGCCCTCAAAGAAAATAGTGCCAGCGTAGTTACCATCCACCATCAACACAACCATTTATTATGTTTCATCAGACGAGTTACACGGCTACATATATCGTCCACTAAGTGGTCAGCCTCAGGCCATTGAAATGCATACAATTAAAATTACAATTGCAACTTCATTTTTGTAAGGTTAGAATGAGATCTCAGCCATTGCGCGTTACAACATGTAGCTGTGTAGTGCGTTTCGTAAACATAGTAAATAGCTGTGCTGATGCTGATGTAATATGTACAATAAAACTGGATGTCCAAGGTGGAAAAAGCAATGCCCTTTCGGATGTCTGATAGCACTAGATAGGAATGTTCATAAGAAGGTTAAAGTAATAAAATGCCAAGAATGAGCTAGGAAAGCTCTTTCTGTGTACCTGTTTATATCCACCTCTCTTTACTTGTACCAGTAACCTTCATCGGGTCCGACACATTCCCCAGCTTCGTTGCGGACGAGGCCTGGTCAACATTCTTTTCGGGGAGGTGCACATACACCGTTAGCATCCAGTCGCCAGCCGAAAAAGCACCTGGCCTTTCCATTTTGATTACTACCAGACGCACTCTCGGCATATTCCACGATATAGTCTGCCACATATTTGGCTCCGTTTTTATCCGATATTGACCAGATTTTGTCTTTGTTCATTTCACTGCCGTTACCGCCAAGATTACGATCATTTCCCCGTTCATTATCACTGTCCTGGTTATTTACGTCATGATAAACAGAATATTTTCGATGTCTGCTGTCACTGTTTTGTTTATTAGTGCCGTTATCGTTCGTATCTTCTTCACCTTTTGATGCGTTTCTATTCTCCCAGTAATTAGATGCATATTTCCCAGCCATACTCAACGGCTTTTTTTCGGATTTGCTGTCAATGTTGTATCCATTAGCACTTCCACTATCACTCATATAATCATACCAGTACCGTGACACATCATCCTGCTTATCATTAGTACCACAATCTTCATTTTTATTGTTATTAGCATCAACTTCATTCTCATCGCCATTTTCATCACTTTCGTTACTTTTATCCTCTTTATTGACACCTTCATCTCCATTCTTCTCACCACATTCGTCATGGTCGTAATCATAAAAACCGTCCGTAACATAAGTTTCCTTAGAATCTTCGTTGGTTGATTCATTACTTTCCTCTTTATTCCCTTTAAAAGTAGTAGTGATGTCATTACTGTCGATATTTTTCCTTGGATTCATTTTACTCAAAATCCCGTCGAACTTCTTACGATTTGACACCGTATGTAAACCGAAATCATTTGATTTACGATCGACACCAGAGGTCCGAACAAAGCCACTTGTTAAGAAACAGTGTGCAGAGAATAGAAATAATGCACCCCCATTCATTCTTACAGTTTTAATCTTGTCTTCAGAATTTTAAATAAACGCGCTGGAAGACGTTCGATACCCACAAAAAGTAACAACAGATCAGTAGTCAACCAGATTTTGATGTGATCTGTGAACTGGCACAATATGCGGGTAGCTGTACGCGATATAAATCTTCATGCAAATTGCAAGAGAAGTGAATCGCTTATAGAAGTTTTCTGGTTAAAGATTGAGATCATATAATTTCCTGCAGGGCTCTGTGGTAACATATCTACGGGAAAACAAGTTAAAGACAACTACCACATCCGTTTCCGCTTCCAGAGGTGGAAAGAATTCCTAAAAATAAACTTGAATAAATCATTTTCATGGATTTACCTTTGTACCTGGTAGATGAATTGTGTAGGCGTGGCCACTGTCCCCGGTGGCCAGGGAATGCCAGTGCCTCTTTCCATAAAGACTGAGTCATATGGATTTAAGCATGAAGAAATTAGAGCAGAGCGAAGTCGGGGAATACTTGCTATCATTTGGTGCAGAATCTTTTGTCTTCCAGGTTGCTACCCAAAACACAAAGATTAGGGTATGCAGAACTATAATTTTGCCTGTTGTTTTGTATGGGTGTGAAACTTGGTCTCTTACACTGAGGGAGGAACAAAGACTGAGGGTGTTCGAGAATAGGATGCTGAGGAGGACATTTGGGCCTAAGAGGGACGAGGCGACAGGGGAGTGGAGAAAACTACATAACGAGAAACTTAATGACCTGTACTCATCACCAAGTATTATTTGGGTAATCAACGCGAGAAGATTGAGATGGGCGGGGCATGTAGCACGTATGGGGGAAAAGAGAGGTGCATACAGGATTTTGATGGGGAGACCTGAGGAAGGAGGCCACTTGGGAGACCCAGGTGTAGGTGGGAGGATAATATTAAGATGTATCTTGAAGAAGGGATGGGGGCAGGGACTGGATTGAGCTGGCTCAGGATAGGGACGGGTGGTGGGCTCTTGTAAATGCGGTAATGAACATCCGGGTTCCATAAAATGCGGGGAATTTCTTGATTAGCTGAGAAACTGTTAGCTTCTCAAGAAGGCCTCTGGTCCGTGTAGTTAGTTAGTTAGTTATATGGATATAAGGTGGTGAACATTTAAGTTACAGTGCACCCTTTTAGTAAAATGTGAATGTTATATGAATCGAAAAGATAGAAGTATGAACTACGCGGCATTTTGTGGGAAGAAGAACGGAGATTGTGCAGCGCGTCTTAAAAATGTCTTAAAAATGAAGTAATTATCCTTGTTTCCTAAATATATAACATACGCTTTTGGGTTCCAGCCGTATGAGTGTACCGCGTATAGGACACTGGGCTGTTAATGGTTTCATTGGCATGTAACAGCACCTCGTTTATTAGTCTGGGTTTACCTGCACACCAGTATGTATTATTTTGAGTATTTTCACGGTCTTTTAATTAAACCCATGCTTTTGTAAAATATGCAGATAGCCCTTGTTTTACACCTTCTTGCTTTAACGCTCTTTGCGAATTTACGCCACTTAATTTGCGCTCTCTCGTTTTCGATTGAAAGGCCTTCCGCTCACTGCGCATTTGGACGCTGCCGGCAGATTAGAAACCTCACGGGCAGAGCAAAACTGGGTTGCTGCGCGCTAACTGCAGACTACGTCAGTCACTGTGTGCTCGCCATTTGGTTTAGACCACGTGGTTTATTTGCGTTTTTTTTGTTCTGCTTGCAAACGCCGCGATGGCAAGCCTAAGCAAGGTACAGAAAGCCTGACAGGTTGATAAATAATCTCAGGTGCATTATTAAAGGTAGTAAAATGTATGATCTGTGCGTAATAAAGTGACTGTGTGGTAAATCGTTTGAGAGTTAAGTTGACTGTTTGTGACAATACGTCTGTGACGACTACGAAATGGTAAATCTACCAACCGTGGCAACCTAGTAACTACGAACTAAGTTAGAACAAAAAGCGCTGCGACGACGAATAACACAATCCCAAAACTAACCATTATTATATTTAATTGGCACGACCGAAATCCAAACCTAACGGCAGCAAGAATCGAAGGATGGTTATGCCGTGAATAAGTTGTAAAGGCTGTTAGATTGAATTTAATTATCCGAGACAGCGATGATATGGAACAGGTAGCCTACCATCCATGACAAGTGTACGAAAGTTGTTTAAAATTCCCTCTAATTTGCATAGGCTTAATTGATATTTATTATTTATTTCTACACTAATATCAATAAAACCATAATAATTTAATAAATAATGTATACATACTACATTTGAACAGGCTGTCATTCGTATGATTGACCTTAACCCCTACCTGTTCCATTAGTTCTTGCCAGAATATCATTTTTTATTTACGCCTTTTTTATTGAGGCCCACTTTTTCAGGAAAACAACTAGGGCGTAAAACAAGGGCTACGTGTATTAGAAACTGATCGACTTAACCTTTACCCAGTACTTTACAGAACGAGCTAAAGTACTGTATTCAAGAAACACAGTTTGCCTCCTGAAGCTTTTACAGAACTAGAAATTTTTATGTGTTTAAAATAAGAAACTTCCGGGCCGCATTTAAAGATGGCGTTGGTACACTGGTTTCCTGGCACAGCAGTCTTAAAGACTTTTGTGGGGATGCTTCTAATCGCGCTCCCTTAGTATTTAATATTTCTTCTGAAAGAATACGCAGTGTTGCAATGGCTTCTTCTCTAAAAAGGAAACCGATACCCGAAACGTGTTGGCCAGTAGATGTAAACTGTGAGTGAAGAAAATTATGTAGTAAATAATTAATAAATCCTTCATACTCTTGAATGTTGTGTTCTTCCTTCAAAATTATCAGCCCAAGCTACCGGAGCCGGAGAGTATCCAGTTAAGCCCCTGAAGAGAATTTCGTGCCTCCAGCGTCAGTGAACTAAGCCATAAAACTTGACTTCTCATCCGTTTTACATATCATAATTAATTAACTAACAGCGCTATTTCCAGCAATGAAAAGCCTGAGGTGTGAACGACAAAAGTTGCATTGTATGCAGTGAGTCTTAGTAAGGGCCTACCGCGGACGGCGCTCTGTATTGCCCTCTACTTCACATTCCCGTAAAACAGCCAACATTGACGTCACAATAAAAACCCTATTAATTACACGGAATGTCATATTTGAAGCAGCAGTCATTTACGTATGTTGCGCGCATATTATGAAATTTGGCCGTTCTGAAGGTTTGTCGATACGTATAAAAGGCATTCAGAACAGCACTACCATCAAAACACTGGAAATTCGTCCTACACGGCCCGATAACCTAGCCGATAGCCAGAGTCCCGCACTGAAATGGGCCGTCTGTATTTTTGTGCCTAAATCCGTTCGGAAAGATTTCAAATATATGAAACTGGTGAGACCTAAAATGAAAGTGTTGCACTGCCAAATTAGGAAGTATTTGACTTCCCAAGAAATTCATGCTGAATTTGTAAGTTTCTTTATCATTCAGCTTTATGTAAATCTTTGCCAGTTATTCATCAGATGTCGCCTTTAAACCGAAAACTAGGTACCAAATTCACCCGACAGCCATTGTTTATAGTGTACAATAAATAACCTTGGAAAAATTTACATAGGTATGACAAATTTCTCAGCTAATTTATTGCAGATAGTCCGGTAGAACGTTGTCATCCTTGATCACATAATCAGACCTACTACACACAATACTTGCTTCTCACCCACGGTGATGAATTGCTCTGCATGCAGTTGCAAAACTTTGGGTTGTGATTTTTTAGAATTTCTGAGATCTTTATTTCATTCATCTCATATACTTGTTAAGCGTACATCTCTCGTATTTCACAAATATCCAGGCCTCTGCTTTTCGTGACGTTAGTTTTCCTTTATCCTCGAAATTTCGTATCGTCGTGTTCCTACCATTTTTGACAAGAGACTAGAATCTACAGGGGTGGTGTTAACTTCCACTGGCATAATACTCGTAGAAAATTTCTTAAAGAGTAATCTATTTTAATATTTATTAGAGGTAAATTCATACGGACATCATTAATTCAGAGGCACAATTTTCCTTATGACCTAATAAACACTCCTGTGAACTAAAGAGGTGTTCTAGTTGAGAATCTAATTAAGGTTTCTTAATATTTATTCAGGCTCTGTACCGAAATTAAAAAAATGAGATAACTGGGATAAGTGAAAACGATTTAATATAGAATAAACTACTACGCTGCGTAACAGACTTTCTTTCATGGTAAAATTTTTAAATTCGCCGTATACGGAGCACTTGTAAAATTAAGTGTGAAGTACGTGCGTACTTTAGTAGCTAATTTGCACTTTCTTAAAATGAAAAAAAAATTGATTTATGAAACTGGATAATTTTAATATAAATATTAGTAGACACCACCTACATTTAAATTACTTACTGAAATGTGGCTAGCTAAGGAGCAGGATGTGCTCCTGCAGTCCGGATATTTCCCCACACCTTTCTGCATGTCCTCCGTATACGTCTGCTGCCTTCTCTGCATCCTGGAGCTCTTATTACAAAGCGCTTCCAACGTGATTTTTCCTCACGCATTGCCTCACATTCGCAGGTAAATTCGCAGTTGTTGTATTCAGTCCGTCCATTAGCAACAAACAGTGACCATAATTCGTCAGTTACACATGCAAATTTCACGTCTGCGTCCTCTTGACCAAACTCTAAAGATATATCAAGGGTGTCAGGGTACCATTCTTGATCAAATATCTTGCTATTTACGTCTCCATAATAACTCCACCACTTATCAGTATCTTGGTAATCATAACTTTTACTCCGATCTTTATCGCTCGTACTTAAACCATCCTGCTCTGGAATTAAATCGATATTCGTACTCTCCAGCCATTTACGTACAGTAGCTTTAGTGTTCTGTAAAGATTCCCCGGAAACTACCTCATTTCTCTTCACAAATTCCGTATCTTGTGATGTACCCTCAGTTTTGTACCCAAACAAATCCCGTGCCAAGGTGCTTTCCCGTTGTAGTGAGGGTGATCCGAAGTTCTCACCCAAACTCTTCATATCCTGATCGTAAGGAATATGTACAGAGTTTTGCTGATTAACACCGGGGTTTGTCCTTTGTGGATGATTCGTTCCGAATATAAGACTGTGTCTTGAAACTGACAATTCTCCTTCCGTGCCAGCGTTTGTTAAAGCAGCAGAAAATTTAGTATCTCTTTGTTTGTGAATTTCTTCAACTAGTTCATGATCCGTGCCTTCAAGTGCTGACTGAGTTTCATCTAATATTGATAAGCCGCTGTATCCCATATTGAAACCGAAATCGGATATACCTATTCTAGGCACATCACCATTAGGGAGGTGAGGAAATTCTCTTTGTAAATCGTCATTTTCACCACTTATGTCACTTGTATAAAAGTCTTCTGCGGAATTAAAGAGAGTCCTTTTACTTAAGCGTCTGTTAAGAACTCTCGACGCTAAGCTACTTGTACAATCTTTTATCTGAATGCTTAAACAAACCCAGATTACCGTAAGTGCAATAATATGCATAGTGGTGATATGCCCGTGTCGGCAGCCACAATGCGCGTCTTGTAGATGTACGGCATGAAGACTGTGTGGACCACGCAGTGTTACGAAGAGCCGTGTAGTGACCCAAGCTTGTAAGGTCATTATTCATTCCCGTATCTATATTCTATTAGGCTGTGTCTTTGTGAGCAAATACGCATTGTTTAGTAGTAAATTAGGAATGTTCTCTCAGTCTATAATTATGCTATGGCCGACGTGGAAAATGAATTAAAAGTTCAGTTTGAACGGCTGAAGAGGAAAGGGCACTTGGGAGATCTAGCTTCAGATTGGAGAGTGACGTTAAAACAGTGTGCTGTAACTCACCTGACTGCTTACTATCGTCTTCGTCTGCGCCGCCCAAACACCTTCCTGCATCGCCCATTAACGGCCCGGTAGCCATCTTCACACTTGCCGTTTATAAGGGGTGCATCTATCAGAGCCCTGCCGTCTAGAACATCCTGAACGGTGGCGTTAACTGAGTCTTGAGGTAGCGTGGACAGCTCGCTTTCGGAAGAAATCGGAATGTAGGTCGGTACGACGTAATTCGAAGTTTGAGCCATGGGGAAGTATGTCGTAAAGTTGTACTGAGAAGGCGCTGATTGCTCTTGAGGTTTGGTGTGAAGTATTCTGTGGATCGTGTTTCTTATTTTATCCACAATTCCAAAATTCATTAGTTGACCCTCGACTTGTTTGGGGTGCTGTATGAATGACAACGTTGCCACAAACAAAAGAAGTTGATGCACGAATTTCATGTTTGGAAAATGTCTCAGAATGTGCAAGATCTATGTACTCTTATCTCAGCCTAACACGACAATTGATTTTATGTGCCACTTGATCAAGTCTTATCCTTTTACGCTGTCACTTTTCACGGAACTTCTCTCTAGAACTTTTCACTACTAGTTACGTATACTTATCGTATATAAGATGATATCTTACAGGTCTGAGAATTTACACTAGGCAAAAACTAGTTACAAGCTCACGGAGTACTAGATTCTAGTTGTTATGCTTAAGTAATTATTTTTTACAGAATATTCCGAGTTTCTTTGATAACAAGTAAGGGAGCTCTAAACTCACTTGCTATTGATATTATTGCAAGTGCTGTGGTAATTGCACTGCTAAGAATCACAAAATGTTGGATTTTTATCGCCTTTAAACGGATATTATACTTCCTGACTTCTTTTATACCCACAAAGAGGATGTTCTTTCGTAATGTGTTTCAGTAAGTTTGCACACAATTCTCGGTGCACGATTGTCAGCAGTTCTCGTAACTGATGTCGCAGTTTAGTATGACTCGATAAAAAGTTCATCGTGGTTATGTAGGGTATGTAATCTAACCTTGACTTTGACACAAAAATAAATTATTATTCTAAATAAATAGATCGCTCATATCTAAGTTTCTACATTACGGTGGACAAAAGCCAGAGTTTACAATTTAACATGAAACCCAGCGTACCTTTTTAAAACAAACTGCATGACCTCAAAGACGTAGAGTAGTACAAAGTACAGATCAAAATATATAACCATTTTAAACATGGTTTAAAAAATTTTTAATCTGGAGAGTATAAAGGCTCTGATTTTAATCACTGCAACTGTTATATTGACTAGACTGATATTTCTCTTCCCGAAAACTTCCAAACCGGTTCTGGGGCCCATCCAGCATTCTATACGGCTGAGATGGGGGACTCTCTTATTTCCCCAGGAGCAAAGCGGTTGGGGCGTGAAGCTGACCACTGACGTCATTCTAGTGCCGAGCCGGAGATGGCGTTGAACTATAGGCTACCTCCACTGACACATACACCTTCATGTTGTGATGCTTAACTAGGCATAGGGAAAACTCAGTGTTGGACGAAGAATGCTCGTGCATCTATTACAGCAGCAGCAGTAATCGTATGACCTGGGATTGACCCTGGGCTTTCGCTGTGAGAGACCAAAGGCTATCTGCCTGAGCCATGGTAAGACCTTCAAAGACGAAAAGTAGGTTTAGAAATTCAGTTCATACCGCGCAGTAAACACTCCCTCTTGGTTATAAAATCCAGTAATTAATGCTGTATAGGGTAATAATCTCTTTCTGTTCTGAGAAACATATAAAACACGTAAGTGCACCCTATGGCTATAAAATAGAATTTTTGAACGCTAACCTGGTGATACATAAAGTGATCATTGGGTTTTAAAGAGTTAAACACAAAGTTAAAATTTTCCAACAGTCAGAGGTCACCTTGGCTTTATGTTCATATAGATTTTCCCCAAAATCGACGTGTTAGTGTATAGGATATTAATGTTAATGAATTTACCGGGTGACAGACAAGTTGTCAGTATGGTTCCAAAGAAGAAATGGTTAAGTTTTTTACATTAAACTTGCTGTAGTCCGTGTTCTTACGTAAGTAAGAGCGGCATGAAGTAAATGTGAGCAGTCAGATTCACGCTTTTTACATTCTGTCCGGAGGAAGAATCCCAATAAGCACTGGGTAGTAAGCTGGATGGCCTTCAGATCCGGTAACAACGTAGCAGTGGCGAGGATAATATTCCTGTGCGTATTGCGAATAGAGCCGTTCGTCTGGCTCAAAACCAATGAATACTGAATAATCTACCCCAGTTAACCTGTTTCTTCGGACCTCTGTCAAAATTAAGAGCTTGAAGCGGTTATAATATGCAACTTCAAAACGTCAGCAATGATTCGAAAACTTTGAGATGGCAAGGCAGAAAACAGGATATGAGACTTCAGATTACAACTACCACGAATCTGAGGAAAGTGGTCCTCTGGGATGTGATGCAGTCTGGGTTGGTGGATAGGTTACAACGTTCGAGGTAACCTGTGATCAATTATCGAAATACTCTTCTATCCTGAGGATTTAGGCAGCAGATTCTTTAAAAAAAGGTGGACTGGTCGACTTAAAAATGTGGACGACTACAAGGTTTCACACCCCAGAATACCGTAATCTTCACCACAGACCTACAATATGCCGAATGAGGATGGCGTACTTTGGAATTATTTGGATGTTTTTAGGCGTGACGGAGATGGGTGCTTGTGGAGTGCCAATGCAGCATGTCCGTATGAGGACAATTGGCTAATCATATAAGGAAACGATCGCAAATGTAGTGGGCGTGCATTAAATAGGGCGAAAGTCCCTGTAACTGGCTATGAGGGTTTGTAAAACTTAAGATGGTATTAAAGCACAAATTAAAGAGCTCGGGAAAAGATGATAGAAGTCTCTCTTTCAGGCGCATTTCTCTGCTTGAGAACCTTTCGAATCATCTTCCCCAGAATAATTCTGGAAATTAATTTTTCATTTGTAAATCCTTTCTTCTTTCCTTCGTCTCCAAGAATTACTTTTTCACCGAAACTAGGCAAATTTTCACTTAAGTATTTTAACGACTAAATCTTGAATTTCATTTTACGAACATTTTGCTTTTGAACTACTGGCCGGAACAAAGTGCTGTGACATGTCCATGACTCTTGACAGTCCATGACATAGAGCACTCTGATTCCGATATCGTTGCCTGATAAAAGAGCTAACTAGTGGGGTTGCGAAATCAACAAGTGGGTCGGAACAAAGCCGTGGTATAGAAACCAGTTAGAACTGAAATTAAAATTTTGCCTGTTGTTTTGTATGAGAGGTGGAATTTGGTCGACATTAAAAAGGAGACATAAACCGAGGACGTTTGAAAACAGGGTGCTGAGGGAAATGTCTGGACTTAAGTGGAATTAAAAGGAGGCTGGAGAAGAGTGTATGATGGGTAACTTTATGGATTGTGCTCCAGGAAGATTATTCCCTCGTCGTCGTCGTCGTCGTTGTCTTCTTCTTCTTCTTCTTCTTCTTCTTCTTCCTCCTCCTCCTCCTCTTCCTCTTTCTCCAGTGGTACTACATCCCTGGGTGGAATTTGACCTCCCCTTTTTTTGAGGCTTTGCGATCACACTCCTAGAGACACAGCACACCAGGTAAGATTCCTCTGGACGAATGACCGGCCCAGCGCAGAGACCTCTACCTGACAACACACGACACTCACAAGAAACATCCATGCCTCCGGAGGGATTCGAACCCACAATTCCAGCAAGGAAACAGCCGCAAACCAACGCCTTAGGACGCGCGGCCACTCGGATCGGCGAAAGAATGTTCCCAGGACAGTCAAATTAACCCTTTAAAGACGAAGCGTATCTGTTTTATATAAGGACTCAGTGCGTACCGCGCTGTAAACACTCGCCACTTCGGTTATAAAAACCAGTCTCTTAATGTTTTATAAGGCAAAAGTTGCTGTTTGTTCTGAGATCCGTACAAAACACATAAACGCAATGTGGGCACCACGTAGAATTTTTTAATATTAAACCTGGCGGTATGTAAAGTTACCGCTAGGCTTTAAAAGGTTAAGGAGGATGAAATAGACTTGGCAAGTAGCACGCATGAGAAGGAAGAGAAAGTTGTAGTAGTTCTTATTATCGTCCTCACAACTTTACTAGATTTTACCAGTTGCGGTGTCACATTGAGAATGGCACAATGTTTTAACAGTATCAGTCACCATCAGGCCATCAGTCTTAGGAAAATGTAAATTTTAAAATACAAAAGTATTGAGTTTGCGCCAGTTATTGTCATAGGATTGAGATTCAAATCGCGAATGTATTATGTGAAACAGAATAAAACGTAAGTATAGGTCAGACGTGTACTACAGTTAGTTCAAAATCCTTGCTTCAGCAGATTGTGGGTGTTTTAATGGTGGGTGGTTCGTATAAGAAGCTTGGTAAAGGTTGTGATTCGAATTAAACTCTAGGGAGATACGGTTCGGAGACCGCTGTGGTGTAACAAGCGTAGGCTATGCTGCCGTTTGCGTGTCATAGGTTCCGATTGTTGTTATATTAGATAAAGGTTATTATACTACCGTTTTGCAGCAAATTAGCGTTATTTTGTGTGACGCTGTGTGTATGGCTTATGGTTGTGTATTAGGGGTTCCGATATTTTTTGGTCGAGTTCTGCGATCATCCACCCGCTAACAAATTCGGGGCGTTACTGATTACATGTGTGTTACCTACAGTTACCTTTTATTCTGTGTTATCTAATATATGCGTAATTGAGATCTCAATCACATTACAATAACTGGTGCAGACTCACCTTTTTATATTTTAACATTTATATTGTTTTGAGACTAATGGCCTGACGATAACAGAAAGGACTGAAACATGTCATCATTCCTAATATGCCACTGGAACTAGTAAAAGCTAGTAAAGTTGTTAGGACGGTAATAATAACCATGAAATTCTTAACTACCCCCAGCGGGATGCGTAACATAAAACTGAATAAAACGTATAAAAAGTTCGGTCGAAAAATGTATAGGGGTGCTTGCAATTTTAAGACCTATGGCTACCTGGAAAGATGATATTTAAACGGATCTCAAAAACATAGTATACGAGTTTGTGGGATGGTTTCATGTGCCTAAGATAGACAGAAATGCCGTGCTTTGTGAACACGATGACAAATCCACGTAAAACACGAGGAATTTCTTGACTAGATGAGAAACTGCTAGCTTCTCAAGAAGCATTTGCTCCACGTAGTTATATATCGTGGTCACAAAAATTCAGAACTTTGAGTCATCTAAATATAATATTTTTTGACAACCAAGTACTGCTAAGAGCATCACGAATTTTCGTTTTTTCCCACGTCTCTCCTATAACTCATAGCCTACATGTAACAAATAGAAGTCACTTTGTGTACCAGTTCCGCACCAGCATATTTGTATTTTGTTTTGATGAAGAAATTATGAGAATATTTGTTTACAGATCGCGAGTGAATCACGCATTTAGAGATAAAGGATATGCTGATCTCATGCTTAGCAACATCGTATAAAAATGAAATTTATGATGGAAAGGTTACTGGTATATAAACACGAAAGTTTTAATTAATTTCATCGAAAATAAGTTTTGCATTTCAAATTCATTATTTACTTGGCTTTGTAAACTAAAAAATACTTGAAAATTTACAAAAAGACACAAACATGTGTCTGTTAGAGACGTCATATCTGTCCTAGCCGCATATAAGAACTCCAGCAGCACTAACTGGATAACAAACTAGCTAATCAAATAATTAATTGACTAGATGGATATCTAACTAGCTAATCAAACAACTAATTGACTAAATGGAGCAGAGTACTTTTTGAGAAGCTAATACGTCATCTGATGGTCAAGAAATTCCGCGCATTTTATGGAAACCGGACGCCCATTACCGCTTTCACAACCGCTCGGCACCTGTTCCTATCCTGAGACAGATCAATTCAGTCAGTGCCCCCAGCCCACTTTTTGAAGATCCGTTTCTGCGTGTAGGTTTTCCAAGTGGTCTCTTTCCCACACATCCCCCCACCAAAAACATGTATGCACCTCTCCTGTCTCCCATACTTGCCAAATGTCCCGTCTACCTCATTATTCTATATTTGATCACCCGAATAGTATTTGGTGAGGCCTACTGATCATAAAGCTACTCGTTATGTAATCTTCTCCGGTCTCCTATTACTCGCCCCTCTAAGGCTTATTTGACTAGGTAAACAACTGTGGCAATAGCACACATAGACACCGACCCCATAGATGTGGCGAAAGATTGTGCAATAAATATTTGTGCGTGTTCAACGTCACATCTAAAACGTATATTACGATGAAGACACATTTGGAATGTTCAGCAAAAAGACGATAACCTATTGGACTGACGGAAAGAATATGTCTGCCGTGAAGACTTACAAAAAAAACTGCACATGACATGTTCTTCGGCCAGCATATCGGATGGTGCCGACAGCCTGATACATACGCATCAAGTACTGATTATATATGTATATATTTAGAACTTTACAGTTGACATTTCATCTTGCTAATTTTATTAATTGTATTAATATAATATTTGTATTTATAAAAGTTTAATACATATTATACAACTATACAGTTTCTATCTTTTGCTTAGGCTTCATGTAAAAATTTTTACATGTTTTATATATGTTTACAAAGTATTTTTTATGTGAAAGAAGATCTTCAACCTGACGACGTGTAGAGTTTTCTGCTTTTCTGTCCTTGTGTAGCGGCCTGATGATGGCTCGAATTTACAGCCCCAACTAGTCGCCAAAAAGCGTTTAAAATTAGCTTGCTGTTGTGCGTGTGTGATTGATAACCGAATAAAATATACATTTGTGATTTATTACCTGTTTTTATGTTCTGATTCCCTCCTGAATTGGGTCTCGATACATGAACATATACATAGCTTTGTCAGCATTTTCTTCTAGACCAATGCCCATACTAGCAGCTACTAAAGGTTCTGTGCCTCTCTCTTTAAAGTACTTATGCTTCCACCCAATAAATTAAGATCATTTTCCGAACTCTCCCTGTGGCATATATTAAGGCAAAGTTGAAAAGCAATGGTGATGAAGCATCTGCTTATATGAAAATATTCTTAATAGGAAACATGTTAGACAAATATTTGACAACCCGGACCGTACTGTAGGTTTCATTTAAACACATTTTTAATAGCCTTCCTGGTTACCAAACTGACGAGAATATTACACAAGACCTCCTTCCTAACTAAACAATAGGCTTTCCCGAAGTCTAGAAATAGCTGTGGCACTGCCTGATTTTATTCTCATTTTTTTGTCAAGTGTTCAACGAATGCAGCATATATGATCAGTAATTAACCTGTTGCTTACACTGATGATCCGCAGTAATTTCACCTGCGCATGGAGTTAACCTTGACAGGATATGCTGGATAAAATTTTATATGTGTTTGATAAGAGTGATATGCCTCGATAATTACTATTACTGTTTTGTCACCCTTCTTGTAAATATGTGCAACGATGGACTCCTTCCACTGATGTTGCGATTCCTCCTTATTCCAAAGAGAAATAATAAGTTAATGGACTTCAAAATGAATTGTCCTACTTCCTGCTTTGAACAGTTCTGATGGAATTTAATAAATACCTGGTGATTTTGTATCTTCTCAATAGCAATCTCCAACTCAAAGGCTCTGGACTCGGGCACTAGTGGCTCTGCTTTATGTGTTTCAGTCTTCCTAAAATCATTAACCTCATGTATGTTCAATAACTGAGAGGAATGATTGCTCCACCTGTACGAAACACTGTGACAGACTACAACCCTATTACCCTTCTCATCATTACCGTATTGGTCCTACGCTGGTAACCCTTCTTAAATTCATTGATGAACCTGTACAAGTACCTTATATTTTTATTCGTTTTGTTTCTTTCAAGTTCATTAATTCTACCTTTCAGATTTTCCTTCTTCTTATTTTTAAAATGTTTATTAGCTTCAGATTTTACATTTTACAGTTTATCAGTCCAGTACGTCACAACACACAGAATCACATTTCAGCGTCCCAGGACACATCACAGCATAGTGCAATAACTAAAGCCACACTAAGTTACTGTCCAATATCTTATGACACACCAAATTTTACATTACTCTAAACCTGTGTGAGTTTCCATGCGTACATTTTATTTATATGTTTCCAAACAATTTTGCTGTTATGAATAGTTTAAAACAAGATGCTTTATTGCCATTATTTTACAACTTTGCTTTAAAATATGCCATTTGGAGGGCTTGGAATTCATGGTAGCCATCAGCTACTGGTTTACGCTAGTGATCTTAATTAATTGGGTGGAAGCATATGTACGGTAAAGAAACACACAGAAGTTTTGTGACCTCTAGTAAGGAGATCGGTGTAGAAGTAAATGCTGAGAATACTCGATATTGTTCATTCTGTGCATTTTCCATAAGCAGTTCCCAAAACTCAACCAACAAAATGCACAATATTTTTCCTTATATATTTATAGTGTAATATTACACTGAATATTCCTTCGTGTTTCGATCAATAAGGGATCGTCATCAGGGAACTAAACCAAAGCAATACCGCATAATACCAAATTATTCACTTTCATACACAGTTGACATGGTGTAAAGAAGTCAAATAGTAGACAGTTGTTTGTAGAATGGTTACAAAAGTGTACTGTATATCAAGATCAAGATACAAACAAATTTGCCTATAGCAAAATTATTGTTTTTATGTGTCTATTCCACGACTCCCCAAACTGTTTCTCTAGAATGCACCCTTGCAAGTCCTTCCAAACAATCTCTTCCTTTCCGGTGTTCTGTGTAAAGTTTTGTGTTAATTTCTCAACTGACGCTTTGGTTTTTTCTTATTTCGTTTGGTCTTACAGCACATAATATTTTACAAAATTAAATTCTGTCTTTCGTGTATTTCCAGTTACGAAATTGGCCATATTATGTTTATGCTACAGCAGAGTTACTAGCTAGGAGGGTCACACAATTGGTGGCCAGAAGTCCGGATTCAGTGATCTACTCTAAAGACAGAAAATCTTTCCCGAGTAACCATAGTACATAATGTATTCACGTTAGTTCAACTAGACAAAAGAAATGTAAGATAGCACAGTAACGTAAAAAATATAAAACTGCAATTGTTGCATATATTAAAAATTGATCTTTTCAAACCAAAACAATTTACCATAATGAAAAGGTGTTTTTCATTAACCTTACTATTGCGAATTCGATGCATGACACTGCATATCTTGCGATTGCTTACGGCAAGAGGGTTCGTAATTACTTAGGCAAAAGAGAAGTTAGTATTTTAAATGTTCATCGGTCGGACGGCTTCGGTATCTTGATTTAATTATCTTCATCTAAGAGAAGGCTTCGTCGCAGAGGTATATTGATCCAAAAATGCTGTCAAAAGAAGAGCTATTGATCGTACTGAGACGGCATGTAAATTTTGGCAAAGACCAAAAAGCGGTCGCGATCGACTCTTTGCCGACCTCGGGGCTACACTATGTCGTATCTTCCCGGTCAGTATTCGATTACGTCAGTAAAAAGATCGTGACTAACACACACCCAGGGTTTAACAAGAATGTACAAAAATGTTCGCAAATCAAACATTCCTGTATTATTTTATTGTTATATATTTAAATAATATGCAGCTTTGCATATTGTATACTGTTGCATTAAATAAGAATGTAATTGTTTCAGGGTATTCATAAAAATAACTTATAAGCTTCTGTGCAATGACGGAATTAAACATTTAAAAAGGAAAAACAATGAATGTGAGTAACCTTGTAGCCTAAACACTCCCAGCTATCCACGGTATTATTACAATCCTTAAATAGCACTCCTAGACGAGTGTCAAGGTATCTGTACATCTGTGTATTACGTAACAATATTGTTTATCGAAATAACCGTAAGGACAGAAACGAAGTGTCACCGCGTTTAACCAAATTGATTTCATTTTGCAGGCTCTGAGGTTCTCAAAGCGGTGTTCCTCACGACGTAGGTCCCATAGGATGAGAAGCTGTGTGCTTGAGTCAGTGGTTCAGAAGAACGTAGTACCTTCAGAACCTTATAAACTAGTCTGCAAAAAATATAGTATCACATCTCAGAAGACCTGAGTCCTAAACTCATCTTATTCAAACGCCTTCAATTTCTCTGCACTATCTCAAGTTCGTCAAATTTTATTTCTTATTATTACGAAATGATGAAAGTGGTGTTCAGGTCTGAACTTGCCCCGCGGGCAGAGAAGACCAGTCCGCCACTGTCTCCTTGTACGGCGACACCATGTTAATCTGGCCGCATAACCTGAAATTGCAATACCGATATCGTCAAAGACTGACACAGATCAGTAAATTAAACTAGCTCCATCTGTTCAATGACCTTCATAAAGTCTTTATTTTGGGAAGGAAGAAGTGAAGGCTTAATCCATGACACTTGCATGGCGGAACTGAGGAAAACCACGAAGCCCTTAGTCAGGATAGCCGGTGGTAGCTTAAGAGTATCTTCCCATAGTCTTTCTTATCTCATACTAACAATAATATCCTATGGTATCACCTACATCCTTCTTAGATTCAAACACGTTCATGGGACACGAAAAAACTATCTTAGGTTCTAAGTAAGTAAAATATCCAAATTGTTATAGGCATGAGATGAATATATGAATGAATATATAAATATATGAATGTTGATAATGGGTTATTGAATTTAATTGAATGTAGACAGATAAACAGACGTCGATTAGATGCCACGACTCTGGGTATAAATTTAGATATCACAACATTCCAGATCATATTATTCCATATTACGACATTCGGTACTGTAGTATTCTAAGTTATACGATGTAGTATTGTTGTGTAGAAATTTAAAGATATTTTCAGCGCAATGAACTTCACAACAATATGTTATCTGTTTTGACTCTTCTACCTCTGGTCATTATCATAGAGCGCGGGCCCGCGCCGGTTGCTGACCAGTAGTGTAATTTAGTGTGTTGAACACAACAAAATATGTTCATGGGTGATGGCTAATCTTTTGAATGTGTATTATCCGTTGTAACTAGAAGAAGAAGAAGAAGAAGAAGAAGAAGAAGAAGAAGAAGAAGAAAATAAAAATCTTTAAGCTGTAGTGGTTACCTTACATACCATTATTTTCAATAATCTGAAATTTTACGTCCCGCCCGCACAATGTGTTTTGCACGCTTATTAGAACAAGCGGCGATTATTTCTCTATACAGAGTTAGTAAATTGGATTTTAGGCTTTTTATGAAACAGAAAATCAGGCTTTATGTGGATACAAGGTCCAACTCTGTGCCCACCCGTCACCCCGTATCCGCGATTAAACCATTTTTTTGGACTTCCATGAAATTACTTCTAAGATTTAATTACAATTTTTCGTGCATGCCTGAATTTCGCGAAAATCTTGCCACTAACATTCATACTTTACCCAAGGGCGTAAATAAATTTTCACCCTACTTTCCATATTTATCGGCCAATTTAGGTGAAATTCGAAACAGTATATCACAGAGCAATGCCACTGAGCCATTTAGTTTCGTGACAGTCACTGCATGTGAAGAAGGTTTTACTTATAGGCGTAAAATAAACTTGACCGTATTTTCTATATATTCGTCATATCTGGATAAAATTCGCTACATTAGAAGTCGACAATTTATTGGGCAACTGGGACGTTGGTAAAAAGCGACTTATTGAAAATCTTACGTTACTTCGGAGTGGAAATGAATTTCTATTTGCAGTTACCTAATTTATGATCCGATTTGAGTGAAATTCTTTGTAATAGATCAGCACATAATTCTGTTGTTGATTTATGGAGTTTGTTAAAGACTGATCAGGGAAGGCCGTCCTTGTCTGGGAACGTAAATTAAAATACATTTACACGTGCACCGTAAAACTATGACATTTGGAACGTAAAGAACGCCTTACTAAAGCTTATTTACCACAACACGGAATGCGTAATTTTCAACCTTGTTATGACCAATATGGAATGTGTTTACTGTGCTGTATGAACTGAATATTTATACGCAATTGAGGACAGTCTTACTTTTTAAAGGGTTAAAAGCTAATGACCGTTCTAATCGTGAAGAAATTCCCGACTTTAAATGGAACACTTGAATCCGTTTCAAAACCTTGCCCCCCAATTCTCTCTTTCAATATTATTTTCCCACGCAGGTCTATCGGGTGGCCATTCAAATCCACATTTCTCGCATCTATGCCTTGGTCTTCCAAGTGATCTCCATCATTTCCCACCAAAAACCTGTATGCATTGTTCTTGTCTCCCATGGAGGACACATCAGTCTCATTCTGCTTGAGTTGTTCATCCGAATAATACTCAATTTTACGAAGAATAGAAACTTATTAATCTTTTCCCCTTTCAGTCTTTTCCAGTCTTCTAAAAATTCATCCGTCGTCAGTACAGATAAGTATAATCTGTTATATCACAGTAAACAAGATAACTAATACAAGTTTCAATATACCCTTACATGTATTCCAGTTCTGTCTATTTCAGATCATACAAGTATTCACAGTGACGTTACTCAAGTTTCCATGTCCTAAGGGGCTGGCATTTTGCGAGACCTTCCATTTGACTGGAATAAAAATATTCTTGGTATGTAACAACGTATTTTTATAACGTTTGCATTTATCCAAAAGCAGGCAGTGACTCGGTTTCCTTTATTACATTTTTACACCAATATAAAATCTGTTTAATATCTCTGTTACGCAGACAGTTAGGTCAGAGTGACAGCATATAAATTCCTTATCTATCCCGAGACAATTATTCTGCTCTTTGCCTTCCTGTCTGTAAGTATTAACAAAGTAATTTAATGTAACTAACAAAGTATTAACAAAGTAATGTATTAACAACGTAATTTCATTTACAAAGTAATGTAATATTTGTCAGTCTCTAATGCCTTTACATGTTAAACAAATTAGCTCTTTAAGTAATTAGCTGATTTGTGAGTTGATAAATAAACTGAAAATTGATTGCTGAATTCTCAGAGAAAGAGCCTCACTACCAAGGGCGGCCATTGTAAAAAATTTTTAACCCAGAGATTAATTCTTAGGAATACAGTAAAATGAGCTTTCCTAATACTGGAAGTTTCCGGTACGTACGCTGGTAGATATTAATACTGCAACTTCAAATTAATTACAGTCGAACCCGGCTATAGTGACATCGGTATGCGACACCTCGTCTATAGCGTCAGTTATTCTGTGGTACAAATAAATTCCTCAGCGTTAACTGTAACGTTCCACACCTCGGTTAGAACAAGACTACTTGACAGCGACGCAAAATATTCAGTCCCTTTCATGACGTTATAGCCGTGTTTGACTGTATTTTGCTAAGGTTGGAATGCTCTGGTAAGGGTACGAATGATACAGTTCCAAATTATTTATTTCGCTAATACTGGAATGTTCGTGTACGCTGGCAGGTAGTAATGCTGTAAGTCAAAATTACATATTTTGTTTTTGTTTGAATGTTCTAGCATGTATACTTGCAGGCAGTTATGTTGTAACTTCAGACTAGCTGAGAGTTCGAGTGTTGCTTCATTTCTTCTGTGTGACAGAGAATGAAAATGTATTTAGTAAACTTTGTGTTATTCATACAGTGCATGGTTACAATTAAATGCAAACTATACCAACAAATGCACTGCTATTGGTTAATATGTTCTTACGTTACAATATTATGTTCCAACATGTTTCAACCCCTTCTGGGGTCATCTTCAGGGACACATTTAAAAGTTAAAATCACAAACAGAATGACAATAACGGTCTTCTTGACACAATGACACAATCTTGTCACAGTGACAATAACTGCATCTTGTACTGTCCGCGGTCCGACCGCGGACAGTTCAAGACACCTCTCAACGGAGGATGAAAGCAAAGGCACATTCTCACTTAACTGTATAAGTGCATCCAACAGTGTAACAGACTATTATCCCTGAAGATGGTCCAGCAGGGTCGAAACATGTAGGAGCTTTTTACGAATAAAGATTTATATATTTTGGTGCATTAGTTGGTGGATATTATTTTTGTATGATACAGTGCACGGACATGGAACACATTAAATCAGACGGTTTAGTTCTCTGCATCATATATCATCTACTCGTAATTCCTAAATAAACTTTACACGATCTTTTCTGGTGTGTAACACCCACATAAGCTTAATAATAGGAGTATTTTTTAAATTGAAATACAGTCGAAGTCTGTCATAACCTCATGAAGGGGACTGAATATTTTGTGTCGTTATAAACGAGTGTTGTTATAACCGAGTAGTGTAGCGTTATGGTTAACAGCCAGGAATTAAGTGGTAACACACAATATCTGACGCTACAGACGAGGTGTTGTATAAACCGATGTCGTTATAACCATTTTCGACTGTATTTCGAGTAATATGAAATAACGTAATTTAATAAAATAACTATGTGTGTACTGAAATATGGTATACCACTGACACTTAATATATATTTCAAGGAAGAAACCCATCAATGTAAAACAAGATTAGTAGTCCTATGCATATGAAGAAAAACACCTGGTGATTAGTCGTTTTGCAACAAAGATATATAGACGGTGAACATATATCTCCATGTATTCTTAACCTGTGCACTAGGTGGACATGAGTGGTAAGTTTCACGCTTCGGCTGCTTTGTTGCGTGCGAAAGAACCAGCCGCCCCCCCCCCCGATATCCCCCCCAGGTCTACTTGAGCTTGGGTGACCCTTTTAACAGCTACGAGTATGATCATGGTGGAGAAATGGCGTGACAAGGAGCAAATATTAACAGTCCCTCAAGGCAGAAGAGAAGCGGCAGTTGTGGAGAGAACGTCCTATAAATTCGGAGCCTCGAAACGGTAACTCGTAGCATAATCCTTGGTTTGAAGTGAGAAAGAAAAGAAGACTGTATTAATAATTCTACATTGTTTAAAATGCATTTTGCTTCTAATGAGTAACAAGCCGAAATATCAGCGAATTCTACGTTTTCTGCCTAGCAAAACTTCGGAAACTGAATTACTAAAATCAGAAACCGCCAAGAAATTTGGTGTAGTGGTACACCTTGTGTGCGTGTCATGCCCGTTTTGTAAAACGGGCATCACTCCTGCCATCGAGACCCCTGGTCCCTCCTGGCAAATGCCAGAAAAGTATCTCGATTATGCGACGGCCGCTTCTTTCCAAATCATTTCCATTTCATCATTCACCAATCATTCTATCATCAACATTACATAATCGGACACAGCCTAGTCAAGTAAGCCACAAAACCTCCGCTTAAAACAAGCAGGATGATTTTAACGGAAAGGTACGTCTTATGCGCAATTTATGTATATAAAGGATACGATTTAGGATTGTTTGTTTCATTCGTGACTGTAAATCATTGGCAGCATTAAAGTGCTCCTCACGAGCTTTAGTTTATAAGGGTGTATCAGAGATACAAATTATGAGATTTTCACTTGGAGTTTTCAAGGGCGTCTCTCTCATGGGGCTAGGCCTGATGTATAACTCTCATCTTCTTTATGGTGTTGACCTACAGCACATCCGGATGAATGTCCAGTGAATGTCGTTTTGATATGTATTTGAGAGGTCTTGGGTTCAAATTTCTGCTCCTATATTTGTCACTTTGAGAGGTTTTTATAGGTTTCTTCGGTCTGTCTTCACAAGTGTTGTTACGGTGAAAGGTCAGTTTGTCCCTCTGCACACCGCAAAGATATTAGGGGTTTAGACGTATATCCCCACATATTCTTAACTTTGACAGTGGGTAGAGGTGAGTGGTCACCTTCACGCCCGTACCGCTGTGACTCCGGAGAAAGTGCCCCTGGCGCCCATTGTTCTCGGGTTGTACCACGACTCTTTCTGTCCACATTATTAGATATTCACTGGTCGTTCTAACAGTCAACACCTTACAATCTGAGTTTCTGAGAGCGTCGTTAATATAAACCAAGACTATAGAAATTCGTATTGTAAAGTCTTGCTAAAAGTAAACATGCACGTAACAACTAACTAACTAACTCCATGGAGCAGAGGCCTTCTTGAGAAGCTAACAGTTTCTCAGCTAGTCAAGAAATTCCCCGCATTTTATGGAACCCGAAGGTTCATTACCGCATTCACAAGAGCCCGCCACCTGTCCCTATCCTGAGCCAGATCAATCCAGTTCATGTCCTCCCATCCCACTTCCCGAATATCCATCTTAATATTATCCTCCCATCTACGCCTGGGTCTCCCAAGTGGTCGCCTTCCCTCGGGTCTCCCCACCAAAATCCGGTATGCACCTCTCTTTTCCACGATACGTGCTACATGCCCCGCCCATCTCAGTCTTCTCGATTTGGTTACCCGAATAATATTTGGTGATGAGTACAGGTCATTAAGTTCCTCGTTATATAGCCTTCTCCAATCCCCTGTCGCCTCGTCCCTCTTAGGCCCAAATATCCTCCTCAGCACCCTATTCTCGAACACCCTCAGTCTTTGTTCCTCCCTCAGTGTGAGAGACCAAGTTTCGCATCCATACAGAACAACAGGTAAAATTATAGTTCTGTATACCCTAATCTTTGTGTTTTTGGATAGCAACCTCGAAGACAAAAGATTCTGCACCGAATGATAGCAAGCATTCCCCGACTTCAATCTGCTCTTAATTTCTTCATGAATGGAGTTTCGATTCGTTAGGGTTGCTCCCAAATATTTGAATTCTTCCACCCTTTCAAAGGATTTATTATCTATATTTATGTTGTGATTGTGTCCTGCATTCTGATTTCGAGACATGACCATGTACTTAGTTTTCTCATCATTTACTTCTAGACCAATCTCCTTACTAGCAATAATTAAATCTTCTACATTTTTCTTTATGCTATGTACGCTTCCGCCCAATATATTAACATCATCAGCATAAACCAGAAGCTGATGTGTACCATTCAATTTCAAGCCCTCCTGGTTTGCCTGAACCCTCCTAATGGCATATTCTAAAGCAAAGTTGAAAAGCAATGGCGACAGAGCATCTCCTTGTTTCAAGCCATTCTTAATAGGGAATGTGTCAGACAGATGTTTGCCTACTCGAACTCTGCTATACGTTTCACTTAGGCACATTTTTATTAACCTTACTAGTTTCCTGGGGATACCGAACTCAATGAGAATATTATACAAGACCTCCCTCCTAACTGAATCATAGGCTTTCTTGAAGTCTATAAATAGCTGATGCACTGCCTCATTGTATTCCCATTTTTTCTCAAGTATTTGACGAATGCTGAATATATGATCAGCAGTTGACCTGTTACGTCGAAATCCACACTGATGATCCCCAATAATTTCCTCTGCATATGGAGTTAACCTTGACAAAAGGATGTTGGATAGAATTTTGTACGTAGTCGACAAAAGTGATATGCCTCGATAGTTACTGCAATCTGTCTTATCACCCTTCTTATAAATAGGCACAATGACCGACTCCTTCCATTCCTCAGGCAATTCCTCCTTATTCCAAATAGAAATAATAAGTTTATGGATTTCAGACCGAATAATCCTACCCCCTGCTTTAATCAATTCTGCTGGAATCTGATCAATACCTGGTGATTTGTGACTTTTTAGTTTTTCAATAGCCATCTCAACCTCAAAGGCACTGGGCTCAGGCACTAGTGGCTCTGCTGTGTGTACTTCAATCTGCCTAACATCATTAACCCCGTGTATATTCAACAGCTGGGAGAAATGATTCCTCCACCTAGCCAAAATACTGTGGGAGTCTGCAACCAGGTCACCCTTCTCATCCTTTACTACATTAATTCTAGGCTGGTACCCCCTCTTAAACTCATTGATACCCCTATACAAGTCTCTTATATTCTTGTTCTTACTGTTTGTTTCAATTTCATTAATTTTAGCTTTCAGATATTCCTTCTTTTGTGCCTGAAATGCCTACTAGCTGCACGTCTTACGTTGTGCAGATTATCTCCATTATTTTGGTTTGGATTCTGTAACCACTGAATTTTAGCCTGCTTCCTTTTATCTAAAAATTCTGCACATTCTGCATCAAACCATGGTTTATGCTGCTTCCGTTCGTGTAGACCTAGACTCTCTTGAGCCGAGATTTTGATATTCTCTTTAATGTTTTCCCAAGCCCTATTCATGTCCTCACTAACATTTAAGTTTTCCAGAGCTGCAAACCTGTTTGAGATCTTAAGCTGATACTGTTTCCTAGCCTCTAGTTCACTTAGCTTCTTGAGATTAAATCTCTCTACATCAAACTTCTGTGCTGCTTGTTTACTTACTGCCAGTCTTTCCCTAACTTTCGCAACCACCAGATAGTGATCAGTATCACAGTCAGCTCCCCTGAAAGATCGCACATCGAGTATACTGGAATGCCGTCTCCCATCTATCAATATGTGATCGATCTGATTGTGAGTCTTCCCATCAGGAGAGGTCCAGGTGTATTTATGAATGTTTCGGTGCGGAAACATAGTGCTCTTAACAACTAGATTCTTTGATGTGGCAAAGTTTGCTACTCTAACACCATTATCGTTGCTATCCTGATGTAAACTCTCATTCTCAATAGTCGGTTTGAAAATATCCTCTCTCCCCACTTTCGCATTAAAATCTCCTAACAGAATTTTCATATGGTACTTAGGAAAATGATAAAAAACCCCTTCTAATTCCTCATAGAAGCTGTCCTTTGAATCATCACCCTTCTCTTCCTTTGGTGCATGCGCATTCAGAACAATGATATTACACCAGCGGCCTCTCAGCACTATGTATGACATCCTAGCACTAACAAACTCCACTCTCTTGATTGCTGATACCATTCTCTGGTGCACAAAAAAACCTGTTCCCAATTGATGATTTTCCTGCCCTTTGCCATAGAAAAAAGTATACTCCCCGGCTCTTACAGTCCCTTCTTTGTCCCACCTAACCTCCTGTACACCCACTAAATCTAACTTATACTTAGCTAATTCCCTGACCACTGTCATAAGTGACCCTGACCTATACATGCTTCTCACATTCCATGTTCCAAACTCATATCCTTTTTCCGTAGCTGGGGTCGTACCAAAGAATAGGTCCAGGTCCGAGGCTTTGTAGGCTGTTTCGTAACATCATAATTTTTTACGGTGAGGAGTTGTTAGCACCTCGCCCAACCCCCAAGCTGGAGGACCACCCCTTGTCGGCTGTCCGCGACTGCTTATTCAATGTATTCGCAGCTACCCTCCATACCTGGAGGCCGTTCCTCCATCCGCAACCTGAGGACGCGCCATGCCGTGGTGACAGGGACCCGCTTAACATGGAACATGCACGTAATAGTAGGTAATAATGTGAAGAAATTTGTATTTAGAATTTTGTTTCTCCTTTCAGCTATTGAACTTTGCATTACGCTATATACGCCTTCAATATGCTGTCAGTGAAAACGCTGCTTGTACTGACCATAGTGATGACCATTATCAGTAAGCCCTACTACACCGTAGCTGCTGGCAAGTTTAGTGATTCATCAGAGTCATCATCGGACTCATCAGAATCATCAGAATTACGCCATAGGCATAACGCTTCACAAGCCACTACGTCACCTACAACACTTGACGTCACTACATAAAGTAAGTACAGTAATACGAGACGTGAAAAATACGTGGCGTAAATATAATAATATAAGCCGTGGCGGCACGCTGCACGGTGTAAATACAATACTGCGAGACATGACGACACATGCGTGATTTGAATACAATATCAGGCATAACTGTACGATACACGATGTACGTACGATAGTATCAGACATAAAGACGCAATGCAGAATGTAAGTAAAATAATGCAACAGTTGAAAGTATCATTGCAGTGAACATTGAGAGTTATCATAGAAATTCTAGTCGGAATACTTGAACGAGAGAAGCAACAGTCAGTTCTACTATAAAGACATATTAGCTTTCGTGTGAGACCTCGCGCGTGGAAAGTTGCGTAATAAAAAAATAGGGTCAGATCAAAACATTGGCCAATCATCCAAATTTAAATCTTCACAATGGTCGATGAAATGGCGTAATAGCCAAAAATCACATCTTAAATTTCGCGTTATACAAACAACGTTCACATATTCATCAATCGCGTGATAGCCAATTCGCATTAACGAAGCCTTCGTAGTGGCAGAACTGACTACTTGGAAAACTTGGGCATAGATGGGAGGATAATATTGACATGGGTCCTAAGGAACTAGTGTGTGAATATTTTGACCAGTGGCGGGCAATTGTGAGCATTGTATTGAATATTCAGTTGCATAAAAGTCAGTTACTTGCTTTAGATTGTAGACATTTACTACCTTTTCAAAACTGCTATATATTCAGGTAGAAGTGGCGCCTATTTTGAAATTTTTTGTCATTCCTGTATGGTATGTCTATTCCTACATTTAAGAAAAGTGAAATAATTCAAATTAGTATATTTATTGCAGCAGACGGCAATCATGAATGGTCAGTTCGGTCACATACACTTTTGCTACAGCATATATATGAAATAACATAATGCAGTTTAACAAACAGGGGAAGACCGCGTAATTTGAACCACTTCTTAAACTGGACCGTCGCTCTAGAATTTGACGGATGGTAATGGTCTGCACTTCAACGGCAAAATGTCGCAGCTCGTCGTTCTGAGTACAGGAGGAAGTTTGGCGTGATCGGGAAGCGTGGCTCGTTGTGGGGTGTTTGATTGTGTTGTATAAGAGCTTAATCTTATTTTTCACTTCTGCGTCTACGTTTGCGAATTTAGTTCTCTTTGGCTGAGGTAAGTTCCATCTGCAGATGTGCAAACACAATTTCCTTGGGATAAAGTTGGGGCCTGAACGTATGATATTGTGCCATCCAGTCGCTGAGTGTCTTTGGTCAAAGGAAAAATGGCGTGTTGTTCTAAATTGGACCGGCAGTATTTCACGATATTGGACCATCTATTTCGTGTAGTCCATTGTTAGGAAACTGAGATCAAACTCTTCTGAATAAACTCTCTAAGCTTTAACAGTGAAGACAATCGCTACTACAGTGCTCATCAGCACACCCCACAAAGTGCGGCTGGAAATAAAGTTTAATGTGAAAGTAAGAAGAGCAAGCTTGCCTTCCCAGAAAGCGTCGCAGGACGTAGGCCAATCTGGTTTTGCAAGCTCTGCAAATTGGACAAAATGCGTGATATGATCCAATGCATGGTTTGACGGAAGTGGGTCCATAAGATTGTGCAAAGGTGGGACCGAAGAAGAAGAAGAAGAAGAAGAAGAAGAAGAAGAAGGAGAAGTAGTAGTAGTACCACTGTGAAGAATGTATTTGGACTATTCGTGTATACGGTTAATCACGAGCTATGGACATTACTGTAGGAATGGTTCCTGAGACCTTCGTGACCAAAAATGTTTCTATGAACTTTGGTTCTATTCTCAATGGTTACGGTGCTGTGGGCTTTTCTTTTTAACTCTCATAAACCCACTCCTGCGAACCGCGCGTACTGCATGCGACGGTCAACGCGTTTGTTCCCACCAATGAAGACGGGTGATGTAAGAAATTCCAGGATTACCTCTTGCCATTAAACACAACTCTTGCAACTCGACTCTGGCTGGCAAGCGGGTTTTTCCTTCTCATCTGAAGCCGGAGCAAGTAAGGCGCGGTATTCACAACTGAGCGTCGCGGTGGCGGATGAGGGTAGGATTTTCGAAAACCTGCTTTAAGCACAGGTCAGTGTAAATTAGAGGTAATGTCATGAACTTACGTTTATTTAGACCTTAAATTTATCAGGTAATGTGTTTGTTTATTATTTTCATTCCATATATTTTCAATAATCTTTACCTTCTTTCTAAGATTCAAACGTTCATAACTCCGTAACTGTTCAAAATCGGACACTTGCTTATATGAACTTTTTTGATCCAAAGGACCTCAGGAATCATCTCCTGCAGCAGTGTCCGTAATTCATTAATCACTCTGTATTTTGCGCACTGTGAAATATTGTTGTCATAATGGTCAAATTTAGGAATACATATTCTTAAATTGGACCGATGCTGACTTTTAAGAATAATTTTTAAAAAGTGCTTTCTTGTGCAGTAACGAAAATAATAAGTATGTGCTTCAGTACCTAATAGATTCCTTTGTGCGAGAAAATTAGTTTTTTAATTTTTCTCCTTCAATATCCGTGGCAAAACGCTTCTGTTCTTAGGGGGTCCAATATGGGCGGTCTTCCCCTACGTTTGGAAAGTATAGATGGGTATATGTGGATTACGATCAGGAATATTGAGTGCATTTACTGCATAACATTCAGAGAATCTTTTTCGTCATATGAGCGACCGTTAGCTACACAAAATATATTTTTCTTTGTGCTGTTATTTAAGTGAGTTCAGAAGCCATCACGGCTTGCGTGATAAAAACCCTTTAATAATATGGAATCGAAAGTTACTTGCACCTTTCCAAAAATCGCCCTGATATTCAGCCTTTTGTTAATATTATTGTCCAGTGTTCTACTGACGGATGTGTAAAAGTATATTTACACATGTGCTTAATTAAGCGTCACTGCATAATAGCGTGTGGTGAAGTAGAACATATATCCACGCATTCTTCAATTCGATTCTACGCGCATGTGAATGGTCAGCTGGAAGCCGAAGTCCAGTTAGTATCGTGGAAAGAGCCCTGAAAGTCCTCGGACAGGAGGCTGCGTATGCCTCAGTGCTGGTCCAGCCGAGACGGCGACAGTGATCTCTGCCCGCTGGCGAAAGTGGAAAGTCTGCAGCCCGTAGCCTAGTCACTACGTCTATTTATAAGTTATTTAACGACACTGTTACAGCTCCGGATATGTAGTTTCGAATGAATGAATGATACCGAAAAGAGAATGGAGGATAATGTGGAAGGAAAATGTTGTGACTGAATTTAAGATCATATACCGATATTTGGGTGGATATACAAAATAAAACCGCCATTAACGCGATCAGGAGAGTATATGCTAAGACAGGGGCTCGAACCTCAAACCTCCATAACAAAACTCAGAAGCATTTTGCATGAACCAACTTTCTCTGCTAAATGCGTTAATAAATGTGAGGGCTGGAGATTCAAGTCTTCTAGGATTTGACATAATGTCGACCCTTGAGTGAATGCCTGAGGTTCTTAAGGAAAGTCGTGCCAACGAAACGTCGAGATCCATTTACCCAGCGACACAGCGTCACATCCCACAAGACCAGAACCTTACCAGAAACTCAGATCTCTCAAATGTGAGCGTTTTCTGTAACTTTGTGCACAGCATGGAATGGCAGAAACCTATTCTCTTCTGCATCACAGATTACGAACAGCTCTTTCAATCGGATCCAACTCCGTAGGTGTGTCTCGTCCTTTTCATGTGGGGACGCAACCGCAACCATTTTCCGAAACGTGGTATTTGATTCAAGATGATGCTTAAAGTCCAGAAACCTAGTAATGATTCGTAAGGTACCATAGTCAGAACTTTATAGAACTGGTAACCTTCTATGCTCATCACTTTAAACGACTAGCCATGCATTAATAATTGTTTAAAAACGGAGTAAGGAGATAATTAAACAGCAAGTTGAAGAGGCTTGCTACTTCTTTAAATATATCATTAATACTGGCTGTAACACTTTGTTATTTACGGCTGTTTGAGTATTAATTACCTTTTCTTATTACACGGAGACATACCATGTGATCCAGTTCCCAACGTTATGGGATAAAAAAGCATTTCCCATTGAAACGTCTGGTGATAATGAGCAGACAACGGCTTGGTTGGAGCTGTGCTCACAGACACTGGGTCACAGCAACATATCAAGAAAGTTGTTTGTTACTGATAGTCCCACGTGTCCATTCACCACACTAGTTCTCAGCAGTTTTTCTCTGCACTGAACACAGAAATAACGACAGAAAACGCAGTTTCTGAAAATAATTTATGACGCATTGTTGCCTTCGAGTATTTCGCCACAGTTATGCTATTTGAAAATGTAAATCTGTAATTATAAAATTTCTAAACATAGTCTAATTTAAAATAGAACACATTTCAAATATCTTAGATTTGCAAGATATAACCTCATAGATATGTTCTGTTGTCGTACCAATAATTGTGAAATTTTCAGTTTTGACAAAGGTGTTGCTAAGTATTCAGCTCTTTTGGGGTGTTACGCTGCGTCTGTGGTTAACCCTTTGCCCTTAAAGGGAATCGAACCCTGATACACCGTTACTCAGCCTGGTGGTAGAATCGCCCTACTGACTGAGCTATCCCCTATCTTTTATCATTGTGGATATATGATAATGTTTTACGAAAAATTTCACATGCCTGACATCTGGTTTTTAGTTCGGGCCTCAAATTTGAAGCTCCTTATAGGCCGTCATATTGTTGTGCATTTTAGAAAAATAATAATATTAATAAAAGTTGCATATATTTGAAACAACTATTGCTGATTTTATGTGACGTTACTTCGAGTGTTCTGGCAGTTCATGGAAGAAGAGTCATTCGAAATGCCACTACTTAATGGGGCATTTCCCTCAAATTAACCAAATAACCAACCAAAGGTGCCCAATCACGTACAGTTTGCCGGAAGGCCGTGGACTGAACGGCCGCGCCTTGCGACCGTTATCCAACGCCAACACACACAAACGAAATTTTCACCGTCAATCCTCGGACTGGCGGCAATCCCGACCTTCGCGACACCTACCGATATCCTTCAGTTCGGATTCAAGCAGCCGGACTATTCACGTCACTATTGCTAGTGCCCTTTGCAAGCATGGAGCTTTCTAGAGAAATAACTTGTGCTCTTTTGATTTTATTACGCGAATCCTCTGTTCCTGATAGAGCGTACTCTTTGTAATAGTCCAGTAATAACTGGTCGCATGCTTGTACCCTCACTTCCATGTTCGAATACGGTTTATCGTTTACAATAAAATACCGTCAGACACAACACCACATATATTGCATATTAGTACATTAAATGCACGACATCTTTCGATTGATACTGAATCATCGTCAGGTGAATTGTACAGAATACTAACACGAACCGTCATGTATATTGTATAAATGTTTAGTGAAATCGCACTATTTTCTTATGTAAAATAAAAAACATCAGAGAATAGTAAATATGTAATTATATACAATGACACCAACACGTGCAGAAGTTTCAATAAAGTCTTAGTGAAATATGTTACGTTTTAACCTGACATGTTTCGGTGCTCTTTGGCACCATCATCAGGGATAACACTGAAAACAAAAACACTGACCGTTGAAACACCAGAGGGTCGGATGAAGCCCTGGTCGAAGCAATGTCACTTCAACTTCCGGACGGGGCCGCATCCGATCCTCTGGTGTTTCAACGATAAGTGTTTTGTTTTCAGTGTTATCCGTGATGATGGTGCCACAGAGCACCGAAACTTGTTGGATTAAAACGTAACATCTTTTACCAAGATTTTATTGAAACATATGCACGTGTTGATGTGATTGTTTACAATTTTAGTGACTTTACGTGCCCAGTATGGACAACATAAAATTGGTAAATATGTGTTTAGACTTTTTTCTTCTTCTGTTATGTTGTGCCCCAAAGTATATTGCTGAAAATAAAACTTTATATGTTTGGATTAGAAAATGTAGAGGAACTCATTTCCAGTTTACAGCGATCTGTACTAGGCGGCATAGTTAGAAAGGTCGGCAATGTTACGCGACTCCATATGAGCTGTGCGGCCAATCGGAATTTATTTATTAAAGATACCTGTTAAGTATTAAAATATGCTGCACGAAGATCTATAAAATTTCTTATATTGTGTATCACTGTCCTATAGTCGCGTGCCGTTTTGCTTGGCAGGTAACTGAGTCCTTTTATTTATATGTTGACACAACGGGATGACCCAACAGAAGTTTATTCTCCACCTTCCATGGACAGATGTGCTCTTTATGCACATTAATAAATACGGAACTGAATTCGGGACTCTTGCAATTGGAATTCATTGAAAGAAAAACTGCGAATTTCACCCATAACGCTGCGTACTGAAGGCGGATTTCTATCTAGGCGAAAGATTTCATTCGGTTCGTTGCCCGACGTCGGCCGGAAGGCGGGTGCTGATACACACACAGTTCCCAGAAAAGATAACCGGCCCAAAGGTTTCTGCCTTCAGGTGATCTGAATGTGTGTCAGCGAACTGTCAGATAACGGCCTGACTAACAACTGCTAGGTACGGATACCTTAAGTCATTGTATCACCGTCCTTCCAAGAGAAGCCAGTAATTGTTCAGTGAGTCAATAAATTTTCCACATCTTATGGAACCCAGACTTTTATAACCGTGCGTGCAGTAGCCCACAAGTAGTCACTATCCCGAGCCAGATGAATCTTTTCCACATTCATCTTATTTCTTTACGACCTGTTTTACTAGTATCCTGCCACACGTGTTTATGTTTTCCGATGGTCTCTTTACTTTACGATTTTCTACTAAAATCCTGTGGATTTTTTTTGTGCCCTGTGCTTGCCATATTTCTCGTTCATGTGTTCTCTTTTTAATACGTAGCATGTTATTTAATGACGCTGTCAGTTGCTAAGATTAAATAGCGTCGTTGTTAGATGAATGAATGACTACGGAGCATCGATGGAATGATAATGACAGGGTAAAAGTGAGGTATTCGGAGAAGATATGCCATATGGAACGGCCTGGGATTGCAGCCGAACTGTCGCCACCAGGCGCTGGCAAATAATCACCTAAGCTATAGCACGGTTCCATCTCATCTTTTTCAGGCGCGTTCGCAAAATTGCGAAAAGCAACTACTAGCTTCGTCATGTCTGTCTGTCCGTCCGTCCGAATGAAACAACTCGGCTCCTACTGGAAGGATTTTCATGAAATTTGGTATTAGATAGGCCTTCGCGAAAATATGTCGATAAAATTTAAGTTTCATTAAAATCTGAAAAGAACGACTCGCACTTTGCGTGAAGACCTGTGTACATGTATGACAACATTCCGCTGAATTCTTCTTAGAATGAAAAATGTTTCAGATGAAAGTTGTAGAGAAAATAAAAACACATTCTGTGTGCAGTAACTTTGTTTCCGAAAATCCTGCTGTTTGTGGGATAATGTGGAAAAATGTGGCAGAGACGGAGAGACCAGAGATGACCATATAATACGGCGCAGAAAATATGCGCTTTGCATGCTGAATAAGTAAGGCAAGAATAGAGACACACACGCATAACACTTAATATTTGTTGCTTTTTTCACTTCAGAAATGGTTACGCGAACGCGCATCATTTTTACCTTATACGTACATGGCCTGTCTTGTTTGAGTATCCTAAGAATATTTGGCAAGGAGTAAAAATAATGAAGCTTGTCAACACGCAATTTTCTCCAGTTCCTTCATAGTAACATTTATATTCAACAGCACCCTACCTATTGCAGTGTGTCTTTAAAATCTCAATATCTTTGGTTTTCAGCAACGCTGACATGCTTCGCCAGCATTCCGGACTGGACCAATGATGGATACTGAACAACAATATTTACCTTGATACGTATCTTGTACATATGAGAAAATAAACCACGAAATCATGACTTCGTTTGCATTGATTATCGATACATGCCTTTCCTAAACCAAACAGCCTGTACGGGCTACGCCAAGAGACAATTTGTTGTAAGTACCTGTATGTCTGAAAGAAAATTTTATTGTGATAATATTTTTCAGATTATACTCTTACTTTGATGCCGTATACAGCCATATACGAGAAAGATGCTGCCTCGAATTCAGAGTTGAAAGTTTTAAGACACGCTTGGACTTAATGTTTTAAATATTTTAACTCTGAAGATAAAGGTAATATGTTTCCCTGCAGTGCCTTTATCCGCCTACAGGACTGTGTGAATTCAAAGCAGTTTGAATAATGACCGCTTTTTCTGAGAATTATACTTTAGAACGTAAATAAAATGTGCGCCCAAAATGCAGAGCATTTTAATGTTAATACTCCCGGTACAGCAGAGTGACCGCTGTGCTTTAAAGGTTACACGTTTAGTAACATTCCCGAAGTGGCAGTGATGTAACACTTGGTGCTTACTTCAGAACAGGTGCAACTAAAATTTTACCGTACCTTTACTGGGCACGTCTACTTGGAGTGGCCTGTCTTTCGTGTAAAGTTTGAGGCTGTTTCTGTATGCGCTGGTGTGATGTAAAGAGGTGAAGGAAACCTTAACAGACTTCTAGAAGAACGATCACAATTTTCAGTTACCAGCAACGTCACTACCAAGTATGTTCTCTTCAATCCTGTTATACATGTCATCCTCTTCAAGCAAAATCCTCACAATTTTTAACGATGGCTCTTGACGGCTTTGGAAAAGGGGTGAAGTACAATAAAAGAAGTAAAATCATTCAATCAAGGCAACCCAGCGTCATCTCTGCTACAGCAAACAGATTGCATGTTACAACGACACAAGTAACATTCTTGAAGTCCCCAGCTGTTGCGTTTCTCACATCTTCACTCGTTTAGCACAAACATGACAACTGTGTCTTAGTTTGTGATTTATATACGCTGCTTGCAATAAGAATGCACGAAAGGATTCCGCTTTAGTCATTTAAAATTTTAAATAATTTTTTAATCACATAAAGTACTTTTAACCGTACATATATGATATTAGTAATGAATTGACACCAAAGAAATTCAGTGCCCTAAGCCTATAAGTACGTGTGTGTGTGTGTATTGGCTAGCGGAAACGTCTGTTCATCGCCCGTGTTTATCTTCAAAAGAAGCTGTACTTAAATCATTCAATTGCTTTTTTATAACATTCTTACAAACACACAGCATTTCCGCGTTGTACAAAGGTAAGTTGCCCAAAGAATAATATGATGTGAGGTACACAACAATGCCAACAAGTTCTGTGTCGCAACACTTTGACGCACAGAGGTAGAGGAAGAAGAGAAGAAAAGAAGAAATAAGATGGCAAATTTAGACAAAAATACTCAAAGACAGTAAATTTATTGCAGGGAAACGATAGAACGCCCTATGGCTCTTAAGTTTTCCAGGTAGTACCCGCTCGTCCTTCTAGTGAAATAGATTGGCGACGAGGTAAAACATTGGGAAATGAAGAAGGTAAAGAAAGTGATGTAAAGTGGGCTGTTTTGAGAATGAAATAGAGAAAAGAAGTTGTTGTATTTGAGTATTCAGTATAGTCTGTGAACAGGCTGAGGTTCCAACCGAGGGCCTTCAAAGTACAGATCACAACCATTGCACCTTAAACCAGCTTTCTCGATGGCTGCTTACCAGAAAGAAATGACGATTTTTTCAGTGCGTTATTTTTATAACGTAAATTTCTAAGACTGTATAAAATCGGTGACAGATGAATGAGTGAATCTGGAACAATGGTGGAAAGGTAGTGACGGGTGAAAAGTGGTCTGAGTCATGGCACAGCAGAACGGACTGATCAGTGAAGGGATATTTTCTGTCTACCGCAGAGTAGGATTTGTGAACGAGTGCTGTTTGAAATATGTATTTAAAAAAAACCTTTTACTCAGTAGCTTGTTTCATTCTTAGCACAGATTTAGGGAGTTTTCCGTTGGACTTGGGCAACTGTTGCGCAGCGAAGGCGGGAATGATTGTATCACTGGATGGAAATCTTCCTCCAGGTGCGCTTTGTGTTTTGAGAAGGCTTTTAACTTGTCAGGAGCTTTGCAGTACTCTCTTGCTGTGAAGTGAAGAAACATGTAGCAGTGCTCTTGTCACTTACAGGCAACCAATAAACCACAGCCGCAAATAACACGATTTTCTGCCGTGTGATTCGTGTAAATTGATTCTATACCATAAGGGCTTCGAACCATGGAATAGAAAATTAGGAGGTTCTAAGCCTTGATGTACTGTACATGTGTACTCAAATAAAAATCCAATTTCAGAGGTTTCTCTGCGTTATTTGCACGAATTGTATAAAACGAATGCGTAATAGGGAAGTCGTGCCTGTCTGTCTGCATAGTTATATTCCGAACTATTGAAAGAGTTTTGCTTACATTTTCTTTTGTTTAAATTTTTGTAAGTCAGATTTAAAATTGATTGACGTCAACATAATACAAAATTTCACATTACTGTTGTCTGGATTGTTAGGCCGTGCAACTCGGTAGAACGGTAAAATAATTCAGAATTCAGAAGTACTTGCTGCTTCTTTCTTCAGGGCAGAATAATGGCTTTTCTTTCTTGGACGTGGAGGCGCCAGGTTATTCCGAAAACTTGGCGGCTACCTACCAAACTACACAGCGGCATATACGAAATTGCACTCCTAACAGTCACCACTGTGAAACTTTAAGCCTTACGACATGAGCAATCATCATCATAATTGCCCCTCGTTCCTAAGTGCATTTGGTTGCTTTCTCGCCGGCTTAAACCCTGTGAACGTGAGTTCGAATGTCGCTCTAAGGTGTGTATGTCCGCATTCTTAGCATTCTATTTTCCTGTGTACCTACAGGCCTTCATACACGCCGAACACCCCCCTCCTCCCCCTCGAAGGGGTCATACCAAATGTCTAAAAGGATTCGCACTTGCAGAAGCTATTTGTGAACTGTCTTCAGTTCACAAATAGGCCAGCGTTACTAATCCGTCATAGGTGAAGAAGGTAATTAAATTAATATGAATTAAACCTATGACTTAATATGGTCCATGTACGTGCATTAGTTCATGTAAAAGTAATAAACTACCAACTGAATGCACAGTATGTAAACAACCGTTCTCCCTGAATATGATCCGGCAGTGTTGAAACATTTGGGAGGATGTAATATTAATAGTGAATATAATAAGACACATTGCGCATTAAGATGGTGGTTTATTACTTGTCTATTTTAACCTATGACGACTTCCTCATGTCAGTATGAGACTTGGACTCTCACACAAATTGAGTGTGTCTAATAAACAGAGTTTGTATTATGAAGGGAATATTAGAACGTGAAGAGGAAGATAGAGGCAATTACCAAAAATTATATATATTTTCAGGTTATCACGACGTGTACAGCCCAAATTGCAGTCTTCTGTCTGTGTTAACTTCCGCTATGTCTCATAGCTGTAAACAGGAACCCAGTTCCCAAAAAATCTTCAAAGCTGAACAGCTTGTGCCACACAACATTGAAGATGGAAGTTTACATGGCTCAGGACGGTCTAACGTGATGTTATAACCGACAAACTTCGGCCACGTGTGGGCTGATTGTTGGCAACCGCCTTGATGCTTGTGGCCTTTAGCAGTAACGAAAGAGAACTGCACCTCCAGCTGCTAGGACTTAAGACTACCTGTAGCAGAGCCAGCCCATTCTCGGAGCTGCAACCGAAGGAAAAACCTGAGGTATACCAACAAGGATATTACAGAAAGGAAATGCCCGTGTAATGTAGTCACCCTCAGGGAAATCCTTCGGAGCGGCGCTACGCGGCGGCGGCGCAAGAGCAGTTGCAGTCAGTCTCGGTTCGCGCAGTCAGAGTCCTGCCTAAGATGTAGAAACAACATACTTAATCACCTAGGTTTTTAAGTACAGGCTTCCAGTGCAAATGGTTTCAATAGAAGTCACATAGTTCTGCATAACGACTGGTAATGGCGAAGCAGTTTACACATCTCCAAGTCTTGCTCTGAGTGACGCACAGATCACTCAGCTTTTCAGTCTTTGATTTCAGTGACTAGCACTAAGCGGCAATACTGGAAGAGCGCAGTTTCAAACCCACACTCGACAAACTCCGACAGTTCTAACGAACTGCCCAACATTTTGCGATATCGCATTGGTCTCCTGCAGGGAATAATGACGTCCTTGACTGACTTAACTAACTCCATGGAGCAGAGGCCTTCTTGAGAAGCTAACAGTTTCTCAGCTAATCAAGAAATTTGCGCATTTTATGGAACCCGGAGGTTCATTACCGCATTCACAAGAGCCCGCCACCTGTCCCTATCAATGACGTCCTTGATACTGTATAAGCATTCGGCTTTCGGATCTCACTGTCTCAGGCATTCTTGATTCAGATCATCTACCATTGTTTTTGACGTGCTGGATCATGTCAGACTTAGGGAAGCTCTGGGCTATCTAGCAAAACATTTGGAGCATAGCTTTATATGGTGCTGGAAGTTGGAAACTCCGGAAAGTAAATGGAAATACCTTGAAAATTTTCAGCTGTTGTGGTAGAGGAAGATTGAAAAGATCGGGTGGACAGATCGTCTGAAAAATGAATTGTTACATCTTACATGACATAAGACGAAGGAAGGGTAACTGGATTGGGCACATCTTACGTAGGAACTGCCTCCTAAAACATATTATTGAAGGAAAGGTAGAAGGGATGAGAAGACGAGGAAGAAGACGTAAGCAGCTACTGGATGACCGTAAGGAAAAGAAGAGACGCTGTAAATTGAAAGAGGAAGCACTAGATCGCACTGTCTGGAGAACTCGCTTTAGAAGAGGTTACGGAACTGTCGTGAGACACTCTACGTAAATTCGCAAATTGGAGAAGGGTTTCGAATTCTTGTCTCTGACATTATTTCACCCAGAATCCAAACTAGGTATAACTCGGAGGAAGAAGCCGAAAATATGGCCGCGAATTATCTCCCTTTCTAGACTCGGCATTTAGACTGCCCAGAAATAAAATCTCACATTTAGTCGTAAATAACCACTTGTCTGGCTTAGATCACTTGCTAAGGAAAGTGTGGCAAGAAACCGGGGGAACCAGTCATAAAAGGTAGCTCGATTCTCGGGGAAGTGTCCTACGATAGGACACTAAAGTAGTAAATGTGTCAATCCAATGCATGTCGTAACAAAGTATTCTACTTTGTGCTCTGGGTTGAAAATTTGCTGCCTCACAAATGTGCTGAATCAGACAGGAGCCAAATTTTCGGCAGTTGCAGCACGTACATTTTATTCAGGTGCTCCTAGCAAATATACGTTTTATAAATTGAATAGCATTAAGGCAATGAGTGAAAGAAATTTAAAATTTGAAACTTGCCGAGCAATGGATCTCTCTTGTGTCGTTAGGCTTGAGCGTAGACAGTTGAGCTGAAGTGCTCTTTGAGTAAACATGTAAGTGGCGTCTGAGCGATCGTTGAGTAAAAACGTGAGTTGAGCCTGGTACTTAGTGGAGTAAACACGAAATTCTAGGGTCGTACTCGAGGATATCTACATCATTCGACGTGTAAAGATGTGGGTAGAGCTAGTCGAAAGCCTTTACTCAACGTTTGAATTTCTTCGACATGTGAACTTACAGTTTTTCACAGCAGTCAGTGGGTGAATATAAAGAACAGAAACACTTCTAGCAGATTAGCTGAAAGCAATATACCGTAACCGAACGTTACAGTAAACACCTGTGGCGAAATAATATACGCAATTCCATTGAGCAAGCCTGTGTGGAGTGTCCTTAAGAACGCACTACGCTGTCTTCTTTCCTACCGACAAAGTATTCTGGCGGCAATGTAAAGAACGTCCATCGACGTACAGAGTCATGGCACATAGCTGTGGAACACAATGAACTTTCTTCTTTTTCGGCCACTGGCCTGGTCCCCTTCAGAACTAACTTCTGAAACTGCGAATCTTATATACAAGCGATCAGGATATTAGCTAATTTAGCGCTAAAGAGATTTTGTAGACCTTTGCCATTTTTCAGCACAGTTAGGCCTACAGTATACTATGTAACGTATGTCGGTAACTTGCTGGGACTGCAGCTGCACACAGTATGGTCTCGAATTATCGCACATTTAAGGTTCTCATTTACCTTTTCCTCTTTTATGACAGCTCTGTAAAATAGACCACCAAAAGACAGGTGTATAATTAAATGTGTGTGTGATGCAGGAGTACGGAAACTTGTGTTACCAATGATCCGTATTTCAAGACCAGATCAGAGATATTCTTGACAGTTAGGTAGGTCGATATATTCATATTTTGATGAGTTGATCCAAAATTTATCATGAAGCCTGTGAACAAATAAGATATTGAGCCGCATAAGATGCAAGTAGCGCATGGCATTCGGCGCTTAGTGGTATCAGGCATTGCAATTACACCCGCTAGTAAACTATGAGTACTTCGATTTATCACCAGTCGTTTTTGGAATCAGTCAAGCTTGACTGTTAATTCATGTTGCAGTGTTCGCAGTGGGGATTCGAATCTTAAGGTTTTTTGGAGCACTGAACTCATGTCCTATGACATTTTCTCCAATGAATCTCGTTTTGCAGATGTGCAGGTTTTCAGTTATATCTACTGTGGTCACCACACTACATATTTCTATGACTGTACGTCATGCTCTCCGAGTAAGAGGTTGGGAGGGTTATAATTGGTAGTGGTTAAAAGTTATAATTGGTAGTGGTTAAAAGAGTATCAGAAGGTTGCAGTAATAAAAGACAGTGAGGGGTACTTTGCTTTAATTGTTATTCTAGATTTTATGTTAGCAGAAAATAGTTACAGGAGGTATATATTTGTAACATCGCGATTATGGGGTCTTTAATGTATACAGTACAAAAACGTATCAGTAGAATGTTTACTTATGAAAACTGTAGTCAGATTTTATACCTCTCGCAGTTCTTGTTGAATTTTAAAGAAAGGTTTTTATTATATCTCGGGCGGTTAGACGATGGCTTGTCACCGAGGAGCCTCGGGTCCAGTCACGATGGGCGTCTTGTGGATGAAACTGCACAGGTTTTCTTCCAAGTTTCTCCGCTGTCCCGCTGTTTTAATCATCATTGCATCATTGCTACACTTGCACGATCATATACCGCTGCCCCCTGAGATATGCGTACGTCTGAACACATCGCACATTAACAAGTCCCCTCCCCTTAACCCTTATAAAACAAAACTAATCTGCTTAATAGACCTATATACCTGTTAAATTTAGCCCTCACCTTAATAGAGAACTCAGTCTGTGCAATTAAGTTTGAAAATAACGCTCAGAAAAAATTCTACATTTCTGATAATAAACTGAAATTCTGGTCGGAATGTTAAATCCTTTAACGTTAAACCAGGTGGCATACATGGTTATGTGATATAAATTACATGTACTTATCAAAGGTTAAATTCTGGGTATTTGGTGGGGTAGAGCAGAAGGAAGCGTGGCTTTCATTTCACTAGTATATACAAATATTAAGTCACATAACTCAGATGGGCAGCGAGCTGTAGATTTTGACAGACCTGTGGTTTTCTCATTGCAGTGAAAGATCCTGATGAGGCTGTTTTCAAGAAATCCTCGTCCCTCTCTTAAGTTTATTAGTACTAGGAGATGTGAAGCGTGCAATTTGCAGCCAAAGAGAGTCGCTCGCACGAGAATAAACGAGAAATGGTACATAAATATGGTTGAGCAGTTTAGTGTACCCTCTGTTGATTTGTGCGATATAACTAACTCCACAGAGCACAGTCCTTCTTGAGAAGTTAACAGTTCTTCGGCTAGTCAAGAAATTCTCCACATTTTATGGAAACTGAAAGTTCGTTACCGTCTTCAAAAGAGCGTGCTACTGCCCTTTTCCTGAGCCAGGTGAAACCAGTCCGCGTCTTCCCATTGTACAATTCTTGGTAGGATCCCATTAATTATTATTCTCCCATCTGGTCCTGGATCTTCTAAGTGGTCTCCTTTTCTCAAGCTTTCCATCAGAATGTTGTGTACATTTTCCTGTATATCCCATGAGTGCTGCAGGCACCAAGCATTTCATCCTTCTAGATTTTATCACCCTAATATATTTACGGGAATCCAGCCCTAGTCATTTGATCAGTCTTGCGTTATCTACAGACGACACAACGTACCCCGGGTTAATAGAAAAACTACTTCTTTAGGTTGTAATTACCTTGTGAAAACATATATCGAATACTGGCTGTGTGGCTGAATAAAACCAATGAAAAATAACTCGCAATAATGCTGAGCAATTTTTGTAAAAATGGCCCTTTGGAACAATTGCTTATTGTTTTACATAAAATTGTTGAAGCTTGCAGCAGTCTAGCTCTACGCATGTAAAATACGAATTGTAACTCAAACGAGTAAATTCATGCCACTCCACTGTTACTGAGCTGTACAAGTTTCTGTATTTCTTTCTTTCCTCTTTCTGTTATTTATTTTTCTCCCTTTTTCTTCATGTTTATTTATGCCTGTATATTTGTTTACCTGTTATTGTCTTCCTTTTCCTTTACTTCTCTTTCTTCTTTTATATCTTGCATTGTCCAATAATCTGTTAAAGCGGTGGTTTCCAAAATGTGCTCCGGGGAGCCCTGAGCGGAGCGGAGGACCGGCCAGGATTTTAAATCGAAGGGGGAAAGGGCTGAGGCCCTAGTAACACATAAGTATTCAGCTCCTACCTCACAGAAAAATGTCAAAATAGCGATTAGAACGAACACTAGGTGAATGTTGTTTAGTAAAATGATCTGTGTGTATTGTATGAATCACACGAAACGCTTAAACACAGTGTGTGGTAAAATACAGAACGCACATGTTACAGCTTGTCGTGCACGTAACGCGTGCTGTGTTTTAAATGGCTAGTAAAAAAAGACGTAAAATGCCAATATGTGTGGCAGTTTAATAACTGAGAAAGTGATAATAGTGCGGTTCCATTGCTGTAGCTGTGGCCTAAATTTCCAAATCCTTATCGCTTAGGATGTATGTTGTAACTAGAAGAAGCTGCAGATCTGATTCTTGTAACACACAGAAAATCCAACCCTCCTCAAACAAAATTCTTCATGTTCTTTAATGAACTTTCTTCTTGAAACTGTGATCCATGTTATTGGTGACTCTCACATCTTCCCTTCCACCCTTCACCTCACATCTTCTCTCCACCACATCTGGAAGCTCAATTTCAACAGATTGGACCCCCGAGACTAAGCTGAAATATTGACGTTCACCATACGACAGGAGCTGTTTTAACCAGACCGTCTTAGTGGTTTGAGAACTGGCGTAAATGAATTCGCGTGGAGTGAAGCATATCGGGAATAAAAATGGAAGGCTCAGGTAGATTTGGGCCTATCAAACACCGTTGTCAACTTTGTTGATTGATGTCATGGACTTTTGCCATCTCTTTTGTGTTTCTCAGGTCACAGTGCTTCCAAAACTAGTTTTCCTTCCTCCGTAAAGTGACAGCAGAAAGGAGTGGGTCCTATTTCTTCGGGAAAAATCCTGGACTTAGATTCTGCGACAAGCTCGCTGACAAAAATGGGTATCATATTTCTTAGCAGAATTCACCAGTCTGTACTATATCAGTTCCCAGAGGGTATTATTATTTAAAACTCAGGAAGAATTTCTGAGAAAAAAATAAAAATACCCGATATAATAGAGACGGCCAAAGCAGCCAGGGAGTGAAGCTTATCGCTCACGTTTATTTGATGATGCGGTTGAAAACTGGCGAGGCAAAACATTTATTTCTGCACATATTTTCGATGCGCAATTAATTACAGGGACAACTTTACATTTAAGATGTGACAACTTTCTACCAGACTACACTGTGTCACATTCCAGACGCTATTAATATTCGGTCAAATTTGTTGGTCATTTCTCTGACGTTTTTCTATAAATTTGTGCCGTCTACCTAATGCTGAATGCTATTTCTCTGCCTCACTGCATCGCCAAAAAAGAGACATCGGTAAGACCGCTTCATGTTCCAAATATTCTTGAATATGCACTTATGCAGATAGATTCTGTTACCGCCCTACGGTGAATTCCATCCGGTTTTCAATCGGGCCCACAAAACCTTTGAAAGCTGTAGGGTGTTTCTGTAGCAGTTTTGTACGCGAGAGTGCGGGGTGTACAGTAAAAAGTTAATATCCATTCACAGCTTGCCATCAGCCATTATAGCTGTGCATCCCCCTCAGAAACACGAAGAACGGAGCAAGCAAAGATGCAAGTAAGGAGACAATACAACATGCGTCAAATAAGTCAGCCGCGATGCCGAACACGGGTCAGAAACCACGTGGTGTCACAACCCAGTAAACACAATCCTAACTTTCTGCGCCTCAGAAATCTAAATGTCATCGGGTCATTTTAATGCTTGTGCTGGCCTTCAAATGCCCTTCCTACTGTCTGTCTGATCTTGTTTAAATCCTTCCTTTAGGTTTGTGATTCTGCTTTTTTGCAGTCACCTTTCGTCACCCATTTTATCGAGGCAGTCTTTCTGTGTTTTCGTGCGGTATCTTATCAGCGCTCCAGAAACAGTAATGGTAGATGTGCAGCCTGGTTTGACATTCAAACTCTCCGCATGTTTCCGGACAGTTTTATGTGTTTCATATGATTTTTTTCAGAAACCAGTCACTATTTCCCTAATTAGCGTTAGACTGGTTTTTTGAAGAGGGTCTACGGGTTTACTGGGCACTAAGAGTTGAAATTTACGAAATAGTTCAGATTAATTTTCGTTTCGCAGTCTTTCCCTCTTCTACTTACTTATTCACATTAGGTGTAGAGGGTTTTTATTTTCATTTGATCACACTCAGACACACGCCACAGTCAGTAGGACGAGGGATCGGCCTGTCGCAGAGACCTCTACCTGACAACACAACACTCACAAGAGACAAACATCCATGCCCCCGGTGGGATTTGAACCCACGATCCCAGGAAGCGCCCGGCCGCAGACCTGCGCCTCAGACCACGCGGCTGCTGGGGTTGGCTCAGATTAATTTCTAAATTCAGATTCTTAGTCTCTCTCTCTGGCCAAAGTCCCCAGTGCACTGCAGTATTTATTTTCAATTTTTTTGCCTATAGCACTAAGGGTTTTAAAATTTTTCATTCTTACGCTCCTTATTCTTATTTCCTGGTTCAGTGTTATTCTTAACCCCCGACTGAAGTAGAATTTTAAATGCAAATTACGTAGGTACAATTCAGTGCATTATTTTAGATTGTCTTTAAATTACAGGCTGCGGCAGAAAGTCCTAACGCAATGTGTATTTCATGATACTAAGCCTCCTAAAACAGGTGACGATATAGTTATACCAAAATACTCATATATCTTCGGCAATTCAGTACAGATAACACAAATGTCTTATTTTCCGAAAATAACATTTTTCAGGTGACCTCCATCATTAGCAGTACATCTGTTCACTGAGAAAGTAGATTTGACATTGTCTTCTGTACCCGTTTCTGTGACAGAAAGGCAGTCTCTGCCCGAATACTTGTCCTTATGTCCTCAAACGTTGTTGGACGTGCGGCAGAAAGTCTGACACTTTTTTTAATTATCGTTGTTTTTGTGATTTTCAATTTTAGCGCTCCTGTGATTTCTGAAGTCAAGAGGCATTGTTGCAGTTTCTTTATGGCCAGCACATGAGTCTTAGGTGGAAGGGTTGGCACAGCAGATGCGTGCAGTTCCTGTCGAATTTTTAGAATTGCACAACACGTCCAAACGTCACAAATAAATAAGTAATGAACAGTAATGTCTTACGAAGCCAATTTTAAATTCTCGGTATATACGAACGGGCAAAATCTTTACTGCAAGTGTCAAGAAGATACTTCCGAAATTCATGAGTCTTCCATTCGTTCTGCCAAGGCACCACTATGGTGCAGTGTAGCATCTTTCACCCTCATCGGGCCCCATAACTTTAAGAATGCACAACATGAAACAGTAGCAGTAAACTTCGAAGTTTATCTGGAAATGCTTGAGAAATTTCTTGGTCCTGAAATGTGTAGCCTATGCATTCGACAGTTATGATTCCAGTCGGAAGGTTGCCACATCCCCTACAGCTAGAATTTCCACGGATACCCCGTGGTACTTTTTCCCAGGGCAAATCATTTCTCGACTCGGGAGGTATTTTTGGCCTCAACAATATCCGGACCTCACAGCCCCTGACAAGCTAAAGGCTTGTGTTTTGCACTTTTCCAGGCACGTCCGGTAACGCTTGAGGAACTGAAAATACGGGAAGGGATTGCCACCATTTTGCTTGAAAAACTGCAGAAACCAACAACTAACCTACTTTCTGGGGAGAACAAATATATTGCTTGTGAATGAGACTCAGTGACAGACTCTGTTTTCAAGACATAGGACATTTGTGTATTCGTACTGACATTCCAGAGCTTTATGAGTGTTTAGACATAATTACGTCGTCACCTGTGGCATTACTTCAGGAATTATTGAAATATAAATTGCTTCAACATATTCTTCCGCTCCATGTGTTTCCCCTCTTTATATCAGTAATGTTTGTGTGTTGTTTCCGAATCTGTCTGCCCTAAATCATCTCACTGAATATCCTAAATATCTATATTCACTTATTTAAATACTTATGAAACGCAATAATTGCATATAGTGACACATTTAAAAATAAGGGTATATAAATAGACGGACGTAAAATAAAACGAAATAGGTTAAGTGTACTAATTTATGATTGTAAAGATCTGACAGCATAAAGAAGGATTTATTTTCTCTCTATTCTTACTATTATTATTTTTATTATTATCATTATCAGTGGTGATGGTGGTAAAAGGAGTAGTAGTAGTAGTAGTAGTAGTAGTAGTAGTAGTAAGTAGTAGTGGTGGTGGTGGTGGTGGTGGTAAGCATAAAGGACAACAGTGTTAATTTTTCTCTCGTGTTTTTTAAAACGAACAAATATTTTAAATTATTAATATATCTTTCGGCCTCAGTTTGCCATCCTCAGGGAGCCTCTTTTGTATTCTCGTATTTATCGATGGCACTCAACATTTAACAATTATCTTAAAAATAATAAAAATCTGAATTAAGTGTACGCACTCTTCTTTAACCTAAAACTTATTTTACAGCTTATCACACATTTAGATGGCACATATTAATCAAAATAAGGACATGCTGTGAATGTAGTTAATTAATTGTTAAATACTGAGTGCCTTCGAATAACATGTAGAAAGAGAGTCTCCGAGGGTGCCACATGAAAGAGCTCAGCAGTAATTATGTATGTATATATATGTTGTATGTGTACAAATGTATACATAAGTACACAACATATATATAGGTATATATATGTTGTGTACTTTTCTGGTGTACGTATTACCAATATTGTTTGATTACGCGATGGAAAAATGCAATTCGTAACATTTTAACAGTATGGGCCTTCATATAATAATAATAATAATAATAATAATAATAATAATAATGTTTATTACTATAAGCATCAGACATCTTGGCTGGTAGAAAGACGACAATATGAAGTGCTTTTCTGACCACTGCTTTCCAATTTTCGAAACAGCATTTTTTTTTAATTTCCCAGTTATCGTCCGCTTGTCCGTCTGTTAAGGTAGTTTTAAAATTAAGATGATATGTTACTGACAGCAGAAACCCTAAGTGCTCGGAAATAAGCTTGTCCCAGTGCCGCTTTTTCGCTACAAACATTACATAAATTGGCCCGTAATTGAACCCGGGCCTCGGAGGTGAAAGGCTGGCTAATCCGGCTACTAAACGCCTAAACCACGAACGGGAACAAGAAAGCGAGACAGAGTTGTAAGAAATAGTATAAGACTACAACAGGGCGAAATGCAAGCTAGAAGTCAGAGACACTGTTGTGTGGGGGAAGAAAGAGCATCGGTTTTTTTAGAAGGTTCTGAGGCCTCACACACTCCTTCTGATCCGCGTAGTATGAAAATAAAAATGCAGATTAGAACGTTACAATGGCGAAAGTTGTGGCTTCGAACAATGGCCGCGGAATTCTGATGTCTGGTTAATGCTCAACCGCATAATTTGGAAAAGTACCTTGGCTTTCTAGAACCAAGTTACTTTTCCAAATTGCAGCCCTTGCTTTAAAAAGCAAGGGTGTTAATTTTGATTAATTTAAATAGGTAGGGTTGCATGAGAAGCATTCTGTAGCAGTTTGTAATATTGGGAATAATCGCAGAATTCGCTTGAAGACAGAAAACCTGTGTTGAGATGGCTGGTCGCAGGACCTGTGGATGCATACTACTTCTATCCACCAGTCCGACACGAGAAAGATGGAAATCCCCTAACGTTTCCCTAACAGACCTGCTCTGGCTTTTTTAATTATGTAAATTGTGCGTTGTAAACATTGCATTGATAATTGCAGTTACATCACACAACAGCATATTTTCGGAAGAACAGATCCTTGATTCAATCCTTTTCAGAGTATCAGTTCGTAAAAACCAGCCGCATAATGCTCGTAGGGAAGTACTCGCTGCTTGTTCTGAGAATAATATTACGCGTATAATTTATCTCAAAGAAAGAAACGTAGAGTTCCTTAATGTTAAACCAATGGTTGTACAAATTGTAATAGCTGTAGGTACTGCATAAAAGAATAATCAACCTCGTAACTCAGCATCTAGGGTTGTGATGCTCAAATAATCGTATTTTCAGACAATTTAGGATATATTCGCAGAGCATAATATTTTCGGTGATTTCGCTCTGTTATTTTCCTTAGATATTAAATTCGACCTTTTTCCCAGAAAAGCACTGAACAGGCGAGTATTTGAACTGTGCCGTTCCACATTTTGCGCAGAACGCATTACAAAATTTCTCCTTGTCTTAGTTACAAGGTTAAAATCGATCATGTCTATGACTCATAAACGGCAAGATATTGTATTGCTTGTGTTTATATTGAGAATTACAATCGATCATGCCGGATTGTTATAACTACATGACCCGTTCCTTCGGCCTCAGGCCGAACCTCACAGACAGCTATCATAAATGTACGTAGGTCTTCATTCATAGTATTTGTTCCTTTTTTTGACGCAGCCAGAAATTTTCAACAAATTTTAGTAGAAGTCCCAAATATGAAATTTCGCTAAAATCAGTCCGGTAAGAAACAAGCTGCTTCATTCGGACGGACAGATGGTCGGCCTTAATAACCCAGCTACACGTAATACTTTTGGAACTGCTTTGCGAACGCGTTTAAAATCCGTGGTACAACAGAAATGACGTCTTGTCTGCCAAGAAGCGGATGTTTACAATTAAATATATTTCAGTGCTGTATTAACAGTCAATTAATGTCCTTATTTTCGACACTTCACGGCCCTGTCAGTCGGCCGTCGTCACTACTCGGACGTAACTCTCACCAGCAGAGACACACGGCATTGAACACTACGCGTATGGCCGCTGGTTAATCGCATTCGTAATGCATATTGCTCACCCCTTCCAGCTTTTATCTTACGTGTCTTGTGATTACTGCGTAGCGCAAACGTGTCCTGACGCAGCTCCCCCACACGAGAACGTTGCGTCGTGCACTGTTCGGAGGGTCTGGGGATCGATGACGCGCATCACGTTCGGGCAAGCGATTAGACGGGTGACATTGGCAGGTGAAGATACGAAGGTTTCTATTCCCCTATGCAGCAGTGAAGTCTATCCCGATGTCTTTGAGTGCTGCTGATACGTGTCTCTGACAACGTGAGAGGACATGAAATAAAGCTGTTCAACGTCATGAAGATCTATCAAGTGGTGGAAGTGTGTCGTCACGAATTATTAGTACATGAAAATTATGGACAACTTCACGCTCCGACCATTTAACCTTGCAAAAGACCTGCGGCTACCCATTGGGTAGGAGGCTGGGTGGTCCCAAGAGTCGGTTTGTACGGCATGAACAGAAGAAAAGTCTCTTGCTCCTGCCGAGAGCTGAAGCCCAGTTCGTCGGCCATCGTGGTGATCGCCTGCCCCAGTTCCAGAACATAAAAATGCATATAACTATACATCTACAGATTCCTGTTCACTGGTTACAGCAGTCTGTCTCTCGGCTGAAACACAAAGCCTGCTACTTTGCCTTCATAAAATACAGAGTCCAGAATGCATTGAGCTTTACCCCCTTCCTTCTGGTGCCTAGCACACGATGACTCTACCGTATCTTGAATACTCAAGTCTTCTGTTGTGTTAGGCCGTGTCGACTGCTAAATTATTTCCGTTGTTTCGAAGGATCGTATTGCCGTTGACTCGTCAGTAAGACTGCTGTGAGAACTTCGTATCTTGTCATGTACCTTAACTTACATCAGCCTACGAAATTCTTCTTCAGGAACTGGGAGCCCTCAGCTGGTCAATATCGCTCCTTTTATGGAACCCAACAGTTGATTGCTGTATACTTAATATTATACATGTTCCATGCAGTTTTCTTTCAACAATGTACACTTTTATTTTGTCAGTTACTGCACATAACATTTATGCTCGAACTGTTTCTCCTACATGTTTCGGCTGCTACTTCCAGCCATCCTCAGGGAGCTAACAACAACCTAAGATATTAGCTCCCTGAGGATGGCTGGAAGTAACAGGCGAAACATGTAGGAGAAACAGTAAGAGCATAAGAAGTTATATACAGTAGCTGGCAAAATAAAAGTGTATATTTTTCATTACCGTGTTCACAAAAGCACACTACTACAACCTATCCTGAAAAAATGAATCAAGCCCACAACATCACTTGTACACATTGGCACGTTCGGGCCCAGGCTGAGCCATGGATCAGACGGTTGGTTGCTGGCCTTTCACTACGGAGGCACGGGCTCGAAATCGAATGGAGCAAGGGCCGCTGGGTATACGGCAAATATGTAGAGGTGCTGTAGCCAAAGCCACGGGCGGTGTAACTGTCGTGCCCAGTGAGGCCACTCAGCATCGTCTATTACTATCTCCGCATCGGGAAGCCTTGCTGCTAACAAATGATCCCGAAACCTGTCAGTGGGAATTAGTTTTTGGATACCGTGGAAACACGATTGTTTTTTTTTTTTTCTTCACGTACTGGGGCCCCGTTGAGGACTGTTTCGTTTCTCATGCTCCCCTTTTGATTGGCTGTGTCGGGTTTTTCCAGGCGTTGATCACTGGTGTTAGAAACTAGCTTTCTATCCTTGCCAGCGTGAACTTGATCGCTGTATAGAGTAGAACTGCGCTCTTCTGGGGTATAACACAGCGTCGAGGATTACCACTCGACGCGGTGTTTTACCTCAGAAAAGCGCAGTTCTCATCAGCATCGTGGCGGAAGCCTGAAGTCACGGACTGTACAGAGTAAATTTGGTAAAGATGCCCCACTTTTTATTCTGACAGATTTTTACAGTTATGTATAGCAACAGAAGTTATATCTGGGTGTGTAAGGGGTACAGTAGGGTCTCTGCTACAAAACGATCTGTACCTTTATGCCAAACTTTAATTCGTTTACTGACAGCAATAAAAATTACAAAGGAATGTAAACGGGGCGTCTTTGGCATACGCGTGGTACAAGATGTCCCACATATAATGCAATACAAAATAATAAATTTGAAGTAAGGAAAATTGTAATCAGATAAACTAAAATATGTTCTGTGTCACTATGAGACTCCATTTTACTTCTTTGTAGATTTCTTACGTTTTTTAATTTTCTTTGAACAGTTGCTACGTCCACAGTCGATACAGGTTTTGGAGAAAATTGTGCAGTTTTCAAATAGCCACTTTTCACAGAATGAGCATTTTATCCAGTTGCATTCTTCTTTTGTTACATAGTAGTATTCCTTACATTATTTACAACAGTCACTGTTGTCATTTTTATCAGAATTGCTCGAGTTTGGATTGAGAACCATTTGCTTGAAACTATTCTTCCTGTCTTTGGCTTTTAGCTTCTTCTTCTGGATGTTTGGCGAGCAATTGGGAACTCTCCATGGAGACTTCTTCTTACCCTTGACGGCCCTGCTTTTGATAATTTTTGTTGGCGTTTTTACCTGAGAAACGCAGCTGGGTGTTGAGGAATGGACGGATGCAGGACTGAAGGCGTGCCATTTTAATATGTTCTGCAACAGGTAATAAGGGTAAATAATATATATTATAGTAGGTAGGCGACAATTCTGTAGTCTTTCATTAACATATCAATGAAAGTATGGTATACAATTCGATGTATAAACATAGGTCAACCAAGCGTGTTAAAATATCAGTGGGACATCTTTACCCGTCTTGCCGTGGGACGACTGTACCAAAACGTGGAGCAAAGATGCTCCGGCTGATCACGTGAGTATGGCGTGGCTTGCGAAAGTTTGTAACGGTATGAAACAGTAGAGAAAGTCCACTCTTCCTTCACGCAAACTGTTGGTAAAATTACTGTAGGCATAAACAAACAGAAAATTATAAAAGAATAGCTCTTTCAAAAATCGCGTTACTTACTTTACAAAAAAAAATGTCAGGGCGTTAAGAACAACACAGCAACTGTGACTTGCACATACCCAGACACACCACTGGAAGACCTTCTAGCTGCATAACATGTGCAGTTTCCTAGGGCTAAGGTTTCGAAGTAACTGATGGTGGGGCGTCTTTGGCCAGCGGGGCATCTTTACCCATTTTACTATAGAGTACATAGTTATTTGACATCAATAAATAAAAAACATCAGGCAAACCTATGAGGACTTTGTGATGGAAAAAGTGGCACTGGGAGAGATTTTTCTCCAAGTACTTCGGTTTTCCCTTGTCACAGTCATTCCCCCAGCAATCCGTACTTATTTATTTTTTACCAACGTCATAATCTTATCAACCGAGAGCGTCGCTAAATAACACGCTGAAAAAACACGTGGGCCGTTTCAAAAAAAGTGGTATCACTTAGTAAGAGGGGACGAAAATTGGTTACTGCGCCGCAGCAAAATCTTCTGACACGTGTCAGAATAGAATCCTCCATACTCAGAGTGGACAGCTCTATCACTTGCAAATCGCATCTGATCAGTGGCTGTGATTAGGCAGCACAGGAATTCTGGATGTGACATTCTGGGGGTGAACTGGAAAAAAAGAAGAGGAGGGTTGAGGGTGATGCTAAAGGATTGAGACGTCATTTGGTGTAGTTCAGAGGTAACAAACATTCAATGGTAAGGTCAAGATACGTCATAAATACTGCACCTAGTGGTCGGAATACATGAAGACTTGTATTTTCTCTTTGTACAAGAACCGCACTCTGGTTATGATGGTTTTAGAAACAAAAGTCACGACTTCAGGACCTACTAACAGTCGTGTTCTTTGTGGCTGCCTTTTCTTTACCCACGTGAATTTCAAAGGCGAAGCCTGGACATTAACAAATCGAGATGAGCAATATCTTAGAATACTTGAGCGCAAAATATTAAGGAAATTCTTTGGCCCAGTACAAAATGAAGATGGATCCTGGAGAATTAGGATGAATCACGAACTGAGCGAACTAATAGGAAACGCAGACATAGTGAGATTTATAAAAAGCAGAAGAATAGTCTGGCTAGGACATGTGATGCGGATGGATGAAAAGAGAACACCTAAAAGGGTATTAGAATGGAAACCAATTGGCAGGAGAATCAGAGGAAGACCAAGGAAAAGATGGATTGAAGATATTGAAGAAGATATACAGATGATGGGAATAAGAGGGTGGAGAAAGTTGAGTACGGAAAGGACGGAATGGAGGAGAATCACTGAGAAGGCTAAAACCCATAGTGGGCTGTAACGCCAGTAGAAGAAGAAGAAGAAGAAGAAGAAGAAGAAGAAGAAGAAGAAGAAGAAGAAGAAGAAGAAGAAGAAGAAGAAGAAGGAGGAGGAGGAGGAGGAGGAGGAGGAGAAGGAGGAGAAGAAGAAGAAGAAGAAGAAGACGACGAAGAAGAAGAAGAAGAGAAGAAGAAGAATTTGAAAGGTTGAATTCAGATTTCAAATTTATCACTTGAATTCAGAAATCAGAATTACATGTGTGAAGAACTGGAGAGCATATTGAAATCCGGGAATGCCTGCTACTAATCTTTTGCTACCCGAAAATCTAAAGAGCAAAATGTACAGAGCTGTAACTTTGCCTGTTCTTGTATACGGCCGTGAATTTGATATTATAACCCAACATCGTCAGAATGATAAAATGAAGGATGATGAGGTGAGCTGTGCATGTAACACGTAAAGGTGAAATGATAGGTGCACACAGGATTTAGTTGCGAAACCTGAGGGAAAGAGACCGCTTAGAAGATCGGAAGATCATATTAGAATGGATCTTTAAAAAATAAAATGGGGGTTGGGGGGTTAGATTGGATTGATGTGGCTAAGGATAGAGACAAGTGGCGAGCTCTTGTGAACATGGCAATGAACCTTCCGTCTGCACAGAATAAGAGGAATTTCTTGACTAGCTGAGGAAGTATTACCTCCTCAAGAAAGGCTCTGCTACTTGGATTTACGAGTAGTTAGTTATTGGCTACAGACTTCTTGAAACTATTCACTTCTGTGTTTTTACGCAGCATTTGTAGGATGTTTATAGAAGTATTGAATATGTAAATTACTAGGTTGGGAGGGGCGCAATGAATTCAGCTGGCTCGGAAGGGCTGGTAGCAAGCTCTTGTGAACACGGATTCCACAGAACGCGAGCAATTTCTTCACTATCTGAGGAAACAAAACCTTTCGAAGAATGGCTGTGCCCATGGAGTACTTTAGTTACTTAGTTAAGTTAGTTTGGTTAGTTAATTGTTTATACGTAGCAGTTAATATCGACCCTTTGCATGTTTCAGCTCCAACACTAGTGCTCGGATTTTGATCAACTTAATGTCAAGACTGAGCAAATGGGAATCGACTAAAATCCATGAACTTCTTTAAAGACTTAAAACTGGGAAGAGGAACATGGCAGCTGCAAGAACACGTGCCATGTGTGCAACACTAGCGACACTTCCGGAACCTGTCATATTCCTGGTCACATGAGTGGTAAGCTTAGTAAAACGATAAGTGTTGTCAAAAAATAAAGTAAATAAAAACAGTGACCAAGTTGTATTGCCGTAGTAAAAATAGGGAGAATGGTAAACTTGGTAAATAATAGTAGACCTATCAGGCAATAGGAGAACTGGTAAAATTAAAACCAAGGTGACCACAGTAAGCACAAGAACAGTAAGTAGTAAATACGGTAACCAAGGTAACCACAGCTTCCATTGCTAGGATAATAATGCTTTCGTCTGATATATTTAGAGCGACGGAGGAACAAATCCTAAACTTAGTAAAAAGCTAAGCATAGTAACCAACACTGGAAGCCTTAATAACCAAACACAGGAACAATGGTAAACTTCGCAACCAGCCTTGCCATAGTAACAATAAGATCAGTGGTTACCGCAATAACCAAACTTTGGCACTCTTAGCAAAGAAATTACTGGGGACGGTTTAAGACATTTCTGGGCCCGAAAAGAAAATAAATTTCGGGACCTACATAAACGTAGTCGTGAACTGAAATTGCATTTAAAGCAATGTAAGAACATGCATAGAAAAACATGTTTGGCACAGCATCTAAAATACAATCAGACGTTTTGGAGCCCCCCAAACTGTAAAGCCCCATGCAGCCACATAGATTGCGATGGACTTCAAACAGTTTTACAAAATACTCATTTTCGATATTAAAACCATGGTAACCTTAGAAAGGAAAATAGAATCCTAACTATGGGATCAATTGTCAATTTTGAAACCAATTGTGTCCTTAATAACCACAAAAATAATTGTAACTTTAATAACCAATTAGCCACACGAAAGATGTGAAATTAGGAAACATTGGAAGATGGTAGCACGTAATCATAGTTGTCGTAGAAGCTTGATAACTTTAATAAGGAGGAGAACGGTAATAAATATTAACCTGTGGAGGACTTGTGAGAGGGAGAGAGAGAGGTAATGTAGAGTAGAAGAGAATAAGAAAAAGATTCACAACGGAAAAGTGAACGACACTGATTTGGGGGAGAAGGAGCATCACTTTATTAGAAGGGTCCCAGGCTTTACGTCCTTGTCCTTCTCATGGGAGTAGCAGGTAAATAAAAATAGGAATGAGAACGTTAAAATGGCGGAAGTTGTGGCTTCAAACAGGGGGCCCGGAATTTTGAGTTCTGGTTAATTATAAAGCGCATACTTGGAAAACCAATTTGGTGCTTTTTAAAACAAGGGTGTACATTTTGATCAATTTAAATCGTGAGGAGTGCGTAAGAAGCAAGCAATAGCAACTTAGAATCATGGGAACCATCTCCAAATTTGCCTGAAGACAGAGGAAAACCAAGTAATCCCGTATCGAGATGGCCGACCTCATGACCTTCCAGATGCTTACTGACTTCTAGCCAGCAATCCTGACAACGAAAAATGGAAACCCTCTAACATTTCCCTAACATACATGCTATTGCTTCTTAATGTAAGTTAATGGTTATGTGAAGATGCAGTTCGTACTTCACAGAGAACGGAGCTTGTGATCATTAGAGAGACAAATCGATGAATGCTGTATAGGGAAATAGCCAATAGTTAGTATAAAAATCATATAAAACATGTAAAAAAAAGTGTAGGCAATGCAGAATTTCTTCTTATTACAGGATGTGGTATATATACTTACCACTAGGTTTTAAAAGGTTAAGAATGTTAACTTCAACAAGCAGGGTTTGCTTAATGCTGTTACGTCCACCCTAGCTATTCGTAAGAGGGCGTTCAGATCACTTAGATGCAACTACGTCGTTTGGAAACTGTTCACTATAGCACACATCGCAGGGCGTATTCTTTTCGTTCTATTTATATGAAAAGTGAGGAAAGCGTTTGTTTTCTTCATTTATTTTTAAATAAGCTATACTGAAATACCGAAATTACTAATTTATTACGACAATATTAAGAACGCTCTTAATATTATTAATAAAACAACCAAAATACGTTGTATGTAGGGAAATGTTAGCAGGCTGTATTATGCCATAAATTCCAACATGTTCCACTGCTCGAAGAAATCATATATGACACATAATATCTAACAACTCACAATCGGCGTATACTTTGTATGTTTTGAATACTGGTCACGAATACGAAATACTTAAGGAAATTATGGACCTTGTCGAATGAGCTCAAAAAGTTTGTAGGATGAACGGTTTAGAAAATTTCCATACACAAGTGTATAAACATGATTGAAAATTAATTAACGAGTAAATAACCGGAGATCCTACCCGCTCGTCTGAGATCGTGTATTGCATCCAGTTACTACACAAATGCATCTAAATGGGTACAACTTCACTTGCTTGTGGATCCTGTTCTGGTAACATTTTTCACCTCTTACTCTTTACTTCTTCCTTCTCGCATTTATATAAGTACATTTTCCGCATCGTAATATACTTCAGTGGGTTTATTAATCTATTTTTCCCTCAAAACTGTGTTTTAACCCTATTCACAGGGCTGGAAAATACTCTTTTCTCTACTGCAACGAACCCAGATTTTATTAGTACAAACAATAGATGCTTGCACGCAAAATTTTAACTGGCCATTTATTGTGCATTTTTAGGGTGTGCTTCTCTTAATCTTGACTTACCGCTTTTATAGCGCTGTGATAAACATCTGTAAGCACACGATAGTAACAGCACAATTTTGTCAAGTGTTGTGTTTACACGAACTTCAGATATCGAACCTCGCTAATAATAATTCCATATTTAACACTTTGCACTTACATTGCTGTATACCTATACCTTACACTATTTCAGCATTATTTTGTCTATGTATATATATTATTTACACGTCTCCCCATGATATTGTGACTCCCTGGAAATGGTTCTCTTTTGCGGTTTGTGGTATAATACGTACCATTAGGGATTTCCCTGCGTGCAGTGTATTTGGCTGGCTGTTTTATTAAATGTTTGAAGATGAGACCAATACGTTGTCCCGAAACGTCCGTAAACAATTACCACACTACGCCGCGTAATATCACAGAAGAGCGCAGATCTAACCAACACCACGGCGGAAGCCTGAAATCAAAGAAGATTATAAGTTTCATTTCACAAAATACACCAAATATAGTTACATGTTAATGTTTGTAAGTCGCAGAGCACTAAGCCACAAAGCGTAGGATACCCCTGGAACACGTGTCTCTTAACTCATGTAACTCTACCAAATGGTTGTCATTCCGTCATGCTATTGTTCATCTGTCTGTCATTCTCTCAGGCATGTCATATAAGCATTCTCACGCTGTGCATATATGACAAAGCATCAGTGAGACGTCAACGAAGCCAGTGGGAGTACTGATTTAGTGAATGTTTTAAGCTTTAACCTGTTATCTGGTGATTTCTTCCGCTAGTTTAGAAAGTGTTAAATAACGTACATTTAAGCTTGTAACTCAACCTAACATAACTGAAATTCGCCTGGCGTAGTAAAATACCAACCTTGAATATAGGCTTATGTCTGGAACAGAGAAAGTTTTACACTTTCTGAATGACTCAGGCATACACTGCACAAATCGCTGTTGGCGAAATTAAATTTACAAATTTCTGTTATTAAGAACATAAGCTTAATCATAAGTAAAAGTTATTTTTTCAGTGGTTTATTTTAGGACGTCACCATACATCAGATATTATAAGGCTGGATGATTGAGGAAAGATGAAGAATTGAAAGGATTTCGAGGGAAAGTGTCGTTTTTAATTGAGGTCCAAGGATGTGTGAATCAGTGGTGCAGGGTTGTATAGGTATAAGACGTGGTGAGGTATAAGACGAGGAAGAAATGCGATTAGGCAATTCAAGTGAACCTCGATCTTTTGCCATTGTGACACGAGTAGAGAACTGGCTACCAGCCTGGAATGGAGTTAAGGAATGCATTTAAATTGAGGTTTAACAGACATCACACTATCCATCAAGTTCCACCCCTCCAACGCGTTCCTATCTCTATCGAGTTGTTCCCGAGAGAGAGAGAGAGAGAAAGACAGACAGACAGGTGGACAGAGAGACAGACAGACAGACAGATAGACAGACAGACAGACAGACGGACGGACGGAAAGGAGTAAAAGTTTTTCTTCCCAGGTCACCTAGAGCAAGCCAGCTACGTTGCTTTCCTCCATTTCTTGAAAGATGGCCCTAGAGATCAAAGAGAACAAAAAGAGAGGGAGAGAGGATAAATTTTGCAGAAATTTCCTGTGCAGGTAAATGAGCAAGAGGTTGGACCACTGGAAAAAATTCAAGCATTTCCATACTAAACTAGAAGTTCCAAAGAGAAATCATAAAGCTACTGCCCCGTAGCCTAGATCCCTAGTCTTAACTCTGTTACTGTTATTGTGTTATTGTAGTCCATGTTTGTGGAAACTTATTAGGTCTGCATAAGTAGGCTACACATCCGGTTAACGTTAATTTTGTACATAATCTTAACTTCCGGGATCACCGCTATCTTTGTAATACAACCCATGACCAAAGCAAATTCAAGTTGTCTAATTTCAGATATATGCAGTTATAAAAGTACGTTAAAAATAAAAGTAAAGTTTTTAATCCTGAGCCGAATTATTTCTTCTTGCGGGAGTGCAAGCACAGTGGGACGAAGGTGGCGGACGAATTCAGCTGGGTGATATCACAGGCGGCGGGACGGTCATGATGCATCGGTTTGGGTTCCAGTGTGCTGGATCTTTGATTTCAAGTAGACATTTATATACATATATATTAGGTCATATATATATATATATATATATATGCCTGCACGGATAACTCAATTCCGACTCGCGCAAAACTCTGCTTGTGCCGCCTTTTCTGGAACGTAACAGTTTCTTAACTTGGGGAATATCTGTGATTGATTTCAAAACATCACGTCATGCAAGATGTGTAGCAATGATCAGTCTCCAGTAATTCGTTGCTTATCGCCATCAGACCAAAAGCGAAAGAAAAATTATCCACGGCCGTCCAGCTTTCATTTCATATTCCTCGAAAAACGACCTCGGTAAATTTTAATATATTTCAAAATATATTAATCTACATCGTTTGAGGATATTATATGAACTGTAGCTAGTGATACTCCCATCTTCCAAGTTTGAGCTCCCACCAGTTGGTTTACAGATTGTGGTAAATTTAAAAACATGAAGTTGGGGTCTTCTGCAGTGCCATAACGTTCATACAAACTTTCGCGAAAACCGGGCCACTGCTTCAGCAGTTAACACGGAAGCAGGGATACGGACAGGCGCACACAGATAGCATGACAATTTATTAGGCATGCTTTTTTTCCCCCTGAAGAAAGGAAAATGGCGTAAAAATCCTCAAGACTTTGTTTTCGTGGCAAAGTATAATTTCTGTTTTTGAAATGCCACAATCCTTCGCAACTCGACACATAATTCATAATAACTGAGCAGAAGAAGACAGGGCTGAAATGTGACGATGAAGTAAGCTTATGAGGATGGACTCTCTTCTGTGTACTTTTGAGCAGTCGACGTATAAACAGTATTTTATCCCGGTTCAGGAGCTGGGATATGTAGATCAGTTAGTGTGCTGACGAGGCTACGGGCTGAACCAGAGGCGACTCAGGTTTAGATTCCGCCACGGGAAGATATTTTCTATATTCCGCCGCTTCAACATCAGCTCTTAGGCCCAACCAGCCGCCTATCCAACAGGTATGACGAGGTCTTTCCCCGGAGATAAAAGCGGCCGGGGGTGAAGCTGACCACTCTTCACATTCTAGACTGGAAGTTAAGAATGTATGCGGTTACATACGTCTCGTACAATGACTCGCCCTCATCTCATTTCTTGTCGTGTTATCTCTCAATTTCCTGTCTGTCAACCCCTAAATTTTTAAACGTTTTTACGCCACAAAATAAACTGCCTACCTTTACTGGCTGAAGTAATTCGATAGTATGCATATTAATGTTATTACTGTGGCCCTCAAAATTGAGTCTGTCCATTGTTTGATCAAATTACAAAGGCTTTCTGTTTTTATCACTACAGAATTCCAAATGGAATTCGTAAATTTTCTTATTAAAATACACAATTGTTGCTGTTATTATTACAATGTAATTGAACGTGGATGTCTTCCATCTTCTGATTAAAGTACAAGTTTTCTCTTATTATTACTTTGTCAGCCGATCCCAGTGGCCGCGCAGTCTAAGGCGTAGGCCTGCCGGCCGAGCGCTTGCTGGGATGGTGGTTTCAAATCCCACCGGGGGCGTGGATATTTGTCTCTTGTGAGTGTTTGTGTTGTAGGTAGAGGTCTCTGTGACGGGCCGATCTCTCGTCCAGAGGAGTCGTACCGACTCTGGTGTGAGTCTGAGTGCGATAAAGTGAAAATTAACAACCTCGATACCTGCTGTGAGTAGGTAGAAGAGGGAAGGATTACGATTACTTTGTCAGCCACACTGAACTTTGTCCTTCATCTGATTAAAATGAAACATTGTTTCTGTTATTAGTATGACACTGCAACTGGACTATGGCCATTGTCTAATTCAAATACAACAAACAGCGCGACGTTTCGGAACGTGACTCTGTCTCCATTCTGGAATAAGGAGGACGATTATATCTTTATAATGGGACAACTCGGTACGTTCATTGCCTCCTCTTCTACTGAAGACGAAGCAAAGCCAGTCTCCGGAAGGTATTTCAATCAGTCGGAAACGTCACAGTATAATAATAATAATAATAATAATAATAATAATAATAATAAAAGAAGGTGGCGAGGGAAAAGAAGGCATGGACAGTTCCCACATAACTTAGACGAAGAACTGGTTTATAATGAACAGCCATAACGATGGCTAAAATTTGAAGACTTCAAGGGAGAAACAGAAAGTACAATAGTGGCAGCTCAAGAGCAAGCAATTAGTACAAACAATTTTAAAAATAAAATTTTGAACGAAGTAACCGACGGTAAATTCCGGTTATGTAAACAACGTGAAGAAACTACTGATCAGTTAACATCAGGATACCCCATTCTGGCGAAGAATGAGTACTTAATGAGATGCGATAAAGTTGGAGCACATACATTATTTAATATGCAAAGCACTAGGCATCGAAAAGACAGAAATATGGTAACACACACGCTAAAACCAGTAGGTGAAGATGAAGATGTGACGGTGGTATGGAATCAAGGGATACATATAAACAGAGAAATTAAGACAAATAATCCAAATATAATAATTATAATAATTAACCTCTACACGGAAATGTAGAAGGGGATCGGACAAAGACGAAGAAGATATAATAATTAAAAACAAAATAGGAAAGCATGTGTACTGCTAGATATGGCAATACCAGCGGACAGGAGTGTCATGCAAATGGAAACAGAAAAGAAAACAATACAAGACTTTATGTATAGAGATAAAACGAATGTGGGATGTGAAATATATGATTATATCGGTAATAACTGGAGCTACCGGAAAAGCAAAAAAAGTTTTAAAGAAAAATTTGAAAGCCATACCAGGAAAACATTCAATAGATTCACTGCCAAAGACATGTATACTTGGAACTTGCGGTCTATCAAAGGGACCACCAATACCGTGTTATAAATAGGAGCCACAATCCATTTTAGAGAACTCCTATTACAAACTACGCTATGACAAGCCTATAATAAATTTTCGAACTATCCATAAAAAGACCGGATCTAGTACTTCACAAAACCATCAAAGAAGTATACTTAATAGATGCAGCAATTCCTAGCAGTCACAACATTCACAGCACCGTCACCGAAAAGCTCCAGAAGTGTACAGGCTTGAAAAAAGAGCTAATAACAATATGGCAACTGAAAACGGCCTATATAATACCATTAGTGCTATCAATAACGGGTTTTATCCCAAACAAATTACACGAAAATTTGAAACTACTTAATATCCGCTATGTTATATACATTTTAATGTAATAGTGAGTAATATTTAATACATACCGTATAGTTAGAACGCTTTTAGTAGAACAGTGAGACTCATACTCTTTTGAGAACCAGGTAACTGCTGAAAACTCCAATATAAGAAGATGGTGATGATGATTATGATGACAACGACGATAATGATGATAGTAATAATAATAATAATAATAATAATAATAATAATAAAGCATACTTAATAGATGTAGCAATACCTAACAGTCAGAACACCATCACTGAGAAGCTCCAGAAGTTTACAGACTTGAAAGAGGAGCTTATAAGAATATGACAACTGAAAACGGCCTGTATAATATTATTAGCATTATCTGCGACGGGTATTATTCCGACAAATTACACGAAAGTTTAAAACTGCTTAATCTTCGCCCTGCTCTACATATTCTAACGCAGAAAACAGTGATACTTAATACATGACTTATAGTCAGAAGAATTTTGGCAAAACAGTAAATAAGAAGTGCGTGGTTAGTGAGACGCGTCCTCTTTTGAGAACCAATTATTATCGGTAATGATGATGATTATGAAGATGATGACTATGATAATGATGATGATGATAATAATAATAATAATAATAAGAAGAAGAAGAAGAAGAAGAAGAAGAAGAGAAACTGAAACTGAAATAATAGCAGCACAAAATCAGGCATTATAAATAAAATATAACGCAACAAAAGTATTGCAAACGGCAAATGCAGGTTTGTCCTACTGAACATATAATATCAACTTGCCCAGTACTGGCAAAGAAATGATATATAAAGAGACATGCTAGATTTTGTGCTCAACTACACTTTAAGGAAACTGGGGTAAAACTGGAAAACGAATGGTCGTATGATCATATACCAACATTAGTAGAAAGAAGCCGTGAGGGTAAGGCAACCATATTATGGGATCAACAAGTGAAGAATGACAGAACCATTCCTGACAATAAACCGGACATCATAATCCGAATAATAAAAAAATGAACATGTATGTTAATAGATGTTGCAATTGCAGGAGACAAAAATGTGATCAACAAAGAAGCTCAGACGACCCTAAAATATAAAGACCTTACAACAGAAATTCAGCGCATGTGGAATGTAAAAACAAAAGTGATACCAGTAATAAGAGGGGCAACTGGAACCAATTGAAAATCATTCAGAAAACACCTGAGCAACATAACGGGAAAGCACGAAATCAAGGAACTACAAAAAACATCCATATTGAGCACTGCACACATACTTCGGAAAGTACTAGTGCAAAAGTACAAAACATTTAACATGGGAAATAACATTATACGTAGCATAAATTGTAAATAAAGAATAGCTGCAAAACTGTGTACCCTAGAAACACAGTTTATTTCAGGTATATAATTGTAAATACCCTGCATAAACATGAAAACAAATAATAATATTAATGAGAATAATAAGAAAAAATAGAGTGTGTACTCAACTACATTTTAACATACGCAGGGAAATTGGGGTAAAATTAGAAAATGAACACTTGTATGGGCATACATCAAATTAGTGGAAACAAGGATGGAACGTTAGGTAACCATAGGTCTATTATGGAATCAACAAGTGAAAAATGACAGAACAATCCCTAACAATAAACCGGAAATCGTAATAGTTATAATGAAAAAGGGGTGCTTACGTTAATAGATGTTGCATTTTCAGGAGACAGAAATGTGATCAACAAAGAAGCTGAGAAGATCCTAAAATATAAAGACCTTGCATCAGAAATACAGCGCATGTGCAATATAAAAACAAAATTGATACCAGTAATAACAGGGGCAACTGGAACCGTCTCAAAATTATTTAGAAAATACCTGAGCCACATATCGGGAAAGCACAAAATCACGGAACTACAAAAAAAAGCCATATTTGGGCACTGCACACATACTTCGGAAATTACTAATTTAAAAGTACAAAATATTCAACATAAGCAGTAACATTACATGCACCGCAATTGTAACTGTAGAATAGTCGTAACATTATATATGTATCCTAGAAACGTCTTTTGTTTCAGGTACGTACTTGTAAATACCTTGCATAAATGTGATGGCTGTTGGTCGCTTATTTCAGCTCTAAACAAGAGGATGGATTTCGATTTGGATTGGTGTTACGGCCTAAACCAAACATTATCGTCAAACGTAATTTTGATTTGTATGGAGCCTAACTCAAAATATGTGTCCATTTCTTTTCGAGAAAATTTTTCGTCTTGACAAAAAATTGTAGTGCGTATTACAAGTGCAGTTTTAAAATCCGTACATTTTCGATAACACGTATATTAAAAAGGATTTTGCCCGAAAACCTTAAAGGAAAGAGACTGCTTTGAAAACCTAGCCGTAAGTGGAAGAATGGTATTAAAATTGACCTTAAGGTTCCATAAGATGCGAGGAATATCTTAAATAGGTGACAAAATAATAGGTTCCCAAGACAGTCCTTATTCAATGGAACTACAGCATTGAAAATAATACTCTACAAGGAAACTACGTGGATGTTCAATATAACATTGTCACCTTCTAGGTCTGTAGTCACTGGGCGCGAATTCCACTCCAGGCATACAGCATGCTCGAGTCTCTAAATCCACTAACACTTTTAACACCGATAACACAGTAACTGGTTTTCTGGAAGGTACGATTTACAGTAGTCACAGTGTACCTTCTGTAATTTGGGTATGTTATTTTATTTGTTTAACTGAAATTGCTAAGGAGATGTCCTAACTGCATTTTCTGCACTTCATATTTTAAGATTTTTATTTCTTTTGGAACACCTTAAAACATGTCAGTACTCTTCCGAAGTCAAACTAAGATAGAGCGCATCTTCTGCTTTCTACAGGTCCAGAAAATTTTTCTATCCCGGGGAACATAAAATCAAAATTTTTTGGAGACCTTTTTTGACGCAGAGTTTTTGTTTCTGATTTGCCAGTTGGTCTTAAACTGAATGCTAAATTTTGATGAGCTGTAACAAACGGTGGATGCAAGCTGGAACACGTCGTTTCCACTGGCTTATATCCCAAAGTTTTACTGAATATCTGGTTAATGTTAATTTCCACCTAGCTAAAAGCTGTCAGGCTTAAGATCATGTACTGCTTCCTAGATTCTCAAACCAAAGGTAGGCCTGAGAGTGACAAATTCTGTGTATATTATTTTTGCTTTGGTTCACATGTTGTTATACCAAAATGCATCCAGAGTCTTTCCTTTCTTGTAAAAATACGGGTCCCCAAACAGTTTGTTGTAGAAGCTGTACCTACTTAGTTGATACGCCTAAATAGCAATAAAATTGTCTTTCGTCTCGTGCTGACATGTCTGGGATTCGAACTTTAGGCTCCCGGCTATAAAATGTTCTGTAGTGTGATTGTCGTTGCAATCGTAAATCGTATCTGCACTAAATAGAATCAATACATTGACGTGTTAAAAATCGCAGTGACAACAGGCTTACTTCGAAATTATGTCTCTTTCATTTTAGTGCCTTTTTACACTTTTTATTGTTTTATGGGAAAGCTTCCAGAACCAGCCCCAGTAAGAGGCATCACATAACGCCGACCTGTAAATTTGAGCTCAGATCTGAACTGTGTGGTTGATACCTCCAATTTTGAAAACTCCAATTTCCCGTGTCTAACAAACCATAAGTAGTCTACCTGGACTTCGCAAACTAATTCTCTCTCTGGGGCCTAAACTTGAATTATGATCCAATGAAAACTCACAGCACGCAAAATAGTTAAGTCCGCTCTCGGGCATGTGTGTTATAACTTCTGCTTACAGTCACAACACTGTGGCCATGTGACACGAAAATGCAGGCAAGGCAGGGTAACAGAGGAACCTCCCCACAAAACCTTTAAAAAAAAACTTTTCTTCCCAAGCCACTGACAATCTGTTGTTATTCTTCCAAGCTACGCTCCACTCCCCAGACCTCTTCTCTAACACACCTCTCCCCTCTTCCAAGACCATATATACACCTTTAACTTATCGTAGTTTCATACGACACCCTTTCCAATTCTCCCCCATGCACGAGGGAGAAGTCAAAGCATAGTGGTCTGCAGAAAATGCATCAAGGAGACAGAAGACACACAATTTAACTCCCCCCCAATAAAACGCCCCCAGGGCTTACTACTGCTAGGCGTGACACGTCACAAATAATCCCCTATGTTCCCCTGTTAGGACTGTATCTAGCCTAAGATAAAACTCCTATACGTGATCTGAAATTTTGAGTTAGGTTGTGTAAGGAGCAGCATGGTTCAGGGGACACGATACAATCCATGACGTCTATTTCCATGACATTGTCACAAAGTTTGATTATTCTATTCCCTGTCGGTCTGATAAACTCGTCGTTCACTGCTTTATTTTAACCCGAAAGCAAAGAAGAATTTATGGGGTTAGGTTATGGGTGACTGATTTAAAAAAGTTAAGGCACTGTAGCTTCCCATGAGTCCCGCTTGTCCTTCTGCTAAAAGTGGGTTGAAGAAAATGTAAAGCGATGGGAAATGACGAAGGTACAATGAGGGAGGTGGGCTGTTTCGAGTACGCAGCAAATGAAGTAGACGAGGTGGTTAATGTGGGTATCAGATTTGGAAGGACTGTGTTATGGTGAATTGTTCCGGATAACTTTGGGACGTGTGCACTTGGGAGTGATTTTAAAGTTGATGTTGGAGAAACAGGTCATTAACTTGTGGAATGGAGTCAAGTGGTTTTTATGTGGGTCCGAAGAGAGGCATTGTTGTATATGTATTCCACGAAAGCAGGGAATTTCTTGGCATGTTGTGTAACTGTAAGCTCTTCAACGTACACTCCGTGCCAAGTACAGGGAAATCAAAGACAAAGATTACTCCCGTGCTTAAATTAGTCACATCATCCTGAAGGTGTATGGAAAGTGGAAGTGTATGTCCGCGCATGCTCGGTCTCGAAACTAGATAATCCTATCTATTTGGCAACAGGCTGTGTAGGATGGAATGCCGATCCACACCGGGAAAGAATGCTGATTAGTCGGTTGTCCAGCCCGTAGCCTAAAGACTGTAACTATTGCCATCACTGCTTCTTGGATTAGGCAGCTTTGGAACACCTACAGGGGAGCAGTGATTTTGATAGTCAACGGAAAAAGCTCAAAATCCTCTACTTTTTGAGACATGTCACAACCATTTCGTATAACTACTCTAATAACTGCTCGCCGATCATCCAGCAGCGGATCAGACGTAAGGCCTGGAACAGAGTTTAAAATGCGCCACACGTTACTTGGACTAGCCCCAAAGCCACTCTCACAATTTATATACTGCAGGCTCAAAAAGAGAAGTTTGTGTACATGTTTTCTGCGTCAGGGAAGCGGTATGATTTAAAGTTTCTATCAACCGTGAGGTTTGACCTTACAAAGCGTCCAGCATTTTAAGATTCATCCCTTCTGACTGTAGAAGTGGCATAAGTAAATTGAAAATACCATATTTATGGTCTTTGCTAAGTGCAGGACTATACGGATTTTGATTCTCGGCAGGGGCAAGAAATATTTCTCGTCTCCAAAACGTCCAGATCGGCGAGGGGACCCAGCCAGCCGTTTATTCATATGTTTCCGGGGTTCCTATCCCGAGGGTAAAGAGGCAGGGGCGTGAAGTTGACCATTTGTTTAGTGCCGACGTTAAGAACAAGTGGAGGTATATTTCTACGCCGCCTGTACGGTCTCATGACGTACGCAGAGACAACTTCACCTTACCTTTACCTTTACCTTTACAGTTACTCTGGTCAGCCAAAACAGAACTATGTCAAATGTCCCATAAAAGCAAGATGAAAATTGAGGCTTAATTATAGCGAATCTACGCGTTCTCCTCTGGTTGTCTCAAAGCAAAATAATTTTTTTTATGAACCCAGTTTAAGTATTTTGGTAATGTTCGTGTATGTTCAGATGGCATTTTGATTGTGGATAGGTGAAGGCACGCTTATTTCCTGCTTTTCATGTCGCGGTGGGAAGTCGAATAGCTGAGTTAGTACAGCGACTAGGTTATGGTCTGGACAAACAACGTGCAGGGCAAAGTTTTCCTTTTGGAATTGTTCGGCAGGCTGCGGTGCTTACCCAGCCTCCTAATCAATAGGTTTAAGTATGCTGGGTCGGTAAGGTGGCACTCGTATCTAGTTACAAGGTTAAGACTGAGTGGAGCTGTACGCCCACTTCTTCATAGCTATGTAACTTCATGATGTGTAAAGGGACAACTATACCTTAACCACGTACCTTAAAGCTCTTTTCCACGAGCGTGTTCTTAGCGCCACAAATTGTAGCGCGTCTAAAGCGAGAAGTATCCGCCCGTGGAAATGGCACCGTAAGCGAAATTGTGTCTCTGGCAGTAGGGTCTCAAAGGTGTGGCCCTGCTTAAAGCGAGGACAAGCGACCGAGAGCGTTTTTAGCGCTGCAGATTCTGAACGGCTTTTGCGCGGCAGCACGCCCACTGTAACTAATGGTTCACTAAGTTGTACTCCTATTTGTGGCGCCACAAACACGCTCGTGTAAGGGGTGACTTGGTTTTCTGATTATTTGCTGCAAAGTTTTAGGTCTGGTATGCCAGCAAACGACGTGGTTCAGTGAGACGTAGCGACTAGGCTAAGGCTCGACGACGGAAAGCATCGAGGCTAGATACCCGCCAGGTGCAAAGGGTTTTCTCATCACAGCCCCCAGATCTGCGCTGGTGGCCATACAACCGGCTTCAAAAAAGTGTCTTTTTTCTTATTCCTTCCACTCTGTTAATGTATCGATTGGAAATTCTGAAGCTTTATATGAATATTAGTAAAATATTTCTTGCATTTGCACGTATGTTACATACGTAAGATACTGTTTATGCCTTTAATGGTGTTCGAAATTCACAGTTTTGGGCGTTACTTGCGAAGTAAAGAAATCTTTACGTGGATACGTCTCCTGTCCGTCCCCCTGTCTGTCCCTCTGTTACCCAATAGCAGCGACAAACCCTTTGTCGGATAATCATGAAATTCGGAAGAGAAATTTCTTTTATAAAACGTTGTCGACTAAGCATGGCTTTCATGGAAATCGGCAGAATGACAGTGATACTTTACTTAGAAGTGCAAATAAACCCAAATTTCCATCTTTCCTGGCCGATATGAATGCGGTATTTTATAACATATCTGCATGTAATGCCATTTATTATTTGCCAGTTTAATGAAAAACTCTAGGTGAAAGTCATGAATAAAATTTTGCCTTTATTTCGTATACCTTTTGCCCGATTTGGAAAGTATTCTACACAGGAAAGGTCCAAAAAATTTGTTGAATAAGTACAAGTTCCATAAAATCGGTGGAGAGAAGGTCATGTTTGTTCCTAAAGCGGTACATGAATTGCTACCGGCATTTTCTACGTTTATCGTCCGATTTTGGTGAAATTAGATATATTCCTAATAGTTCTGAACATTGTGCTGCTGAATACGTGTGAGTTTCGTGAAAATCGTCGCACGGAAGATCGTATTTTCTTACGACCGTAAGTGAAACTATATCTTCGCGTGTACCGTGAAGCCGTATGATGTCTTGAAAGTAAAGAACGCCTTCTTACAAACTACATACTACAACACGGAGCACACCATCTGCAATTTTGCTACATTTACTTAGTTACATGCATGTTAAGGATTGGTACTGATAGCAAGCGCAGGAAATAACGTTTATAGTTGTGTTGTGTCATGTCATCACTCTACCTTAACAGCCCTGTGGAGCATTTGGAACGGAAAAGAACCTTATGTAATAGAAATGATTCGGATGTCTGGCAGATCTCGTTTGAGGTTAAGGCAGAATATAACAGTACATATATGTGGAGTGTAATATCTTTAGAATGCACCTCACTAGAGCAGTATCCTTCCTAAAAGATAATTTACTGATAGAACACAGAACTGAGGTTTCGCTTTGCCATCAGTCGCGCAGGACCGTCATATTTTTCTCTCTCGTGACGTTAAGGATAGACATACCCTATACGTGCATAGATGAGTATATTCGGCAACAATCTTTCACTTATGTATTATGGAACGTCTTACAACCAGCTGTTGGCTGACATGTTTACAAATGGAAGGCTCCCCCTCTCCAATAAGAAGTCTACTTTGGACGGTCGATTGCTTTGCCAGCGAAGGGATGGGGAAGGTACAAGCAATTAGAGATTCAAAAGTCACTATGTGCCGCAGCACGCTATATAGCGACTCTGTATTTTCATATTCTCTTTTCTATTTCTTTCTTTTCCTTATTCATGTTCTCCTCCCTTTCTTCTACTCCCTCCTTTATGCATGACGCCTTGTGGTTTCTTCCATTACAGGGAAATCTGAATTCTCTCGCCTGGCGAACCGCCGGCATTTTATGTAAAACAATACGCGAAGCCTATCCCAGTGGCCACGCGGTCTAAGGCGTAGGTCTGCGGCCGAGGGCTTGCTGGGATCGTGGGTTCGAATTCCACCGGGGGCATGGATGTGTGTCTCTTGTGCATGTTTGTGTTGTCAGGTAGAAGTCTCTGCGACGGGCCGATCCCTCGTCCAGAGGAGTCGTACCGACTGTGGTGTGTGTCTGAGTGTGATCAAGTGAAAATAAATAATCTCGACACCTACTGTGAGTAGGTACAAGAGGCGAGGACTACGAAACAATATGCGAAAACAATGAATACTGACATATATTTAATGATTATTGTTGTACAGTGTATCTGTAACTGATAAACCATTGTTACACTCAGTACGTTTGAGTGATGCTTTATCACTCTTTGCTGAATTTTTATTGTCCTTTTTTATTTATGATTTCTGCGTATTATCTAGCTTTTCAACTTACCGCTCTTTAAGCCGGTTAAAGGGAAGCTCGCTGAATTTTGAACCACTTAATCATGTAGGCATTTGATACAAATTCTACCGCGCGGTTGATCCCTTACCAAGGCGTCTGTGTCCACAAGACGATGTAAAGACAAAGCAAGAAACAGGAAATGTGCGTCATCTTGGGGTAGGCACAAGGGCCCTGTTTTGCAACTGTGCCGACATCATCGGCTTCAGTGTGCATTTATTCTGGACAAAAATACATTACTGCTCGTATAAACCCACTGTTTATGTTGTTGCGAAGCTACTGCATGGAATGGCCATTCCCTGTGTGCTCTGTCACGACACGTTCATGTAACACCGCGGAAAACTCCGAAATAAAATTTATTCTGCTTGTGTAGTTTGCATCCATGTCACCCAAAGCAGATGTTCCAACTGCATATGTCGTGATTTTAACTGCGCACAAATTATCCTTTATCCAGTATCTTTTATCCAGTCGGTACAGAATGCTCTTTGTTCAGGGGAAGCGAGGCACGGTAGTGAACTGACCACTTGCAGCAATCCAGTGTTCAGGTTAAGCACTCGCTGTCGTATGCTCATCCATTCACCCACCATAATGCAGTGGTGTTTAGAAGCACACGGAAATTTAACTTTTAGATTATATATTATAGGCTTTCTATTGTCATATATTTAGCTACCACATCGAGAAATGTTTAAAACGAAAGCTCCATGCGAGATCTGAGGTTTCACTGCGGTTAAAATGAAGAGCACGCTCTTCCGGGATATGACCCTGTTAGTTTGAATGAAAATGATGCCTCCATCCTCAAGGTTCTACTCTGGATATGGATTCAGCAGATTCCTCCGACACGTTGGTAGGCCTGCTTATTTAACAAACTTCACGGTATGAAGTCCTAGAAAACAGTACCCTCCAAACAATGTTCCCTTTAAACTGCGCGGGTGCGCGGCCGCGCAGTTAACTCAGATGCTCCCGCGCACACTGAATTGTTGCCGCGCAGCTGGAGTTTTCTTATTACACATATTACAAAAAACTTTTAAAGGGCCGCGCAGTCGGCAGGTCGTGTAAAAATTTTCTTCTAACAGCAGTAACAGGCCCGCGTAGCTGTAAAAGTAAATTAGAAAGCAAGTTGTCTGTTACGTATTTCGTTACATCTGAGGCTTCTTTCAAACCAAACCGTTCATCCTCAAGGGCTTCATAAGGATTAGCATGACCATTTGCACATTCTAATGTTTATTTATTTATTTATTTATTTGTAGTTCACCCACTCACGCATGTGACACCAGACACGTCCATTTCATTACACATAACATACATTTCATCAATATTAATTTATAACCCATACATCACAGGAAAGGAAAACCAACTTACAGTATATAACATTAAAAACAAATACATGTGGTAACATACAACACAGCCACAAACTCATGAGTTTAAGTATTCATATTTTCTTTACATAAATATTAAGATAATAAAATATGCATAGTAATAAATAACTGATAAAATTATTCAGTAAGACATGTATTCATCCACAGAATACAAATATATTGCAGTAAACAATATTTCAGCTTCTTTTAAATTCATGTAAGCATGGAACCATTGAGAAGGAACCAGCCGGTTTAAAATTTGTCGGTTGCATTTCATTATTAACTAAGAAAGAATCTGGTATTTGAGGGACGGTTACGATTAAATAGTAAGTTAACACAAGGGTGTGGCTTCCAAAATCGAAGTGGTAGTCACATGTTTATGATACCCTGCCGTGTGGTCCCTGACATCTGAAAGCTCATTACATGCAGCGTTAAACAGGAAAGATCGGAACACCATATAACTTGAGAGCCAGTAATGGTTTCTGTGCTGTACATTTCTTAAGTCACGTCATGACACTTCCTTTAATTAAGTCCATCAGAATTTGAGAAAATTTCAAAGAAATAATCATTGGAGATAAATCACGTTGTTAAATGAGTTTGGCTTTGAAGCTAGATTAAAATGAAATATGCACAGAAATTCTAGGTTAAGTGTACGAACAGACGCACCAACTTTTATTAACATCAGCCAAGAGAATGACAAATGAAGAACTGTGTTGAAAGGTATGGGATTTAAGTAGGCCTTCAAAATATGTTAATTGAAACAAAGTTGAAAAGACCAGACGACATTAGGCCTCTTCCTAATGTTTCTCTTTATCAGCTTCTCGTGTTCCACCCTTCTATGAAAACGAAGGTAAAAGGCGGGACATGAATTTCTGCAAGCCAACGTATTCTTGGGTAATTTCGATGGATGTAAGTAGCTGCATTACTGAATGATGCTTCAGGAACCGTACCGGTTACATGCCTGGCGTTCTGAACACAGCTGAAGTGCAGGAACCTGAAATCATTAACACTAATTAGTTTCGGCCATATGTTATAATATGACCATTTTAAGTCAACTCTTTCTGGGTCTAGATAGGAAAGAGGGCTAGCAATTTGCGTCCGATTTTACGTCCAATGAGAAAGTACATCAGTTTACACATTTAACCTATCAAACAATAGTGATTACCGACTAACTTATTATTGGAATCCGGGTCAAATTTTCTGGCAAATTTAATTTTGATTTTAGGAAATTTACTTTACGTAAAATTGTAAACAGGACTTACCACTTTAAGGGAAAAAAGTTTTTTCTACCGCATGCTCTATAGACAATTAATTCGAATTTGTAACCGTAAATGACTTACAGTGTTTAGGTACGCGATTTGTTTTCAATTTATGCAAAAACAAAGGTTTAAATTGGTTAAGTATAAATTAAGAATATATAAAAACGGAATAAAGACTGAAAAAATCTAGCCTCCTCGTACTTCAGAATATTTCGTCTGTGTTCTCATTATAATGTTTTGTGACAATTGGTCGAAGAAAATGTTTGTAAGTGCTTGTATTTTCAGTGACATTACCAATTTAGGAGGTGGCAATGTATTGAAAACAATGAAGGAAATCTACATTTTTAACTGCTAATGCCAAAATCAATATAACACATCCTCTTCTAAGTAACTTGCCCTTGAGCAGGCCTTTATGCAAGTGTATTTATATACAGCCTATAGCGGCAAAATTAAGAATTTTGTTGACTACAGATACCTTTTTTAGTCAGATAATTCCCCGAGAGATTTAAGGCGTTTCAAAGGAAATTCTTCTACATTCCGAAGTTGTTAATCCTTTAAGATCCTGCGTCTCGTGTAGAGTCTGCATCTCAGAACGTCCACGTCACAAACTTCCATCGAAGGGCGCCTGCAACACAAATTAAGACACACTATATAGCTACGAGCACGTAGGTTGCAAACACAGGTCAGACAAACCTACCTTGATACTATGTAAAACGTCAAATTGGTAAGATGTCTATAATGGACGGTAAGTTATTTATTAAAATTGTGTATAAAACTGGATATTCGACGTACAATTCTGCATTATTGCGTCTCGGCTGGTACTTTTATCCCCAGGATAGCACTAACAGCTGGTGTCAGGCGATGGTAACACTCGACTGAAATGAAAATGAGACTTCAATATGTATACTTTACAAATTCATTGTGTCATAATTCGGATCCTGTTTAGCCAAGGAAAGACGCATGCATAGGATATTCGTAAGGAATCTGAAACCTCCAGTTCAAATGGCGGAATAAAGAAAAGTGTTCCGCCAATGGCATTTGACATGTAATAAAAACTGTACCAGACTTTAAATGCATAATCGGAGAACGACGTGTGGTCATTGAGGGACTGCATACTTCTTTCCCAAATTACATTTTCAAATTTATGTTTTAATTGAAGATCTTTGATTCTTAATTTAAAATGGCTCTCGAAAACTGCAGACTAATTTGCATATCCACAGAACACGCTTCCTTACAGATTATGGAATGCTTAACAATTTATGAAGTACGAGGAAATTTAATTTTCTAACACACCTGTGTCTTCGGATTTTTCTACTTATTTAGTCAAATATTTATCACTCTTATCTTTTATCGTGTTCATATTTGGTAGTCATATTCTTTTTACTCCAAATTTATTATTCAGGTTAGACCTAAACAGACGGTAAAAATGTTCCTGCAAATTACTTTTTGGGATTTCTCTTTAAAATCTTAATTCTGTTAAAATTGTAACAATACTGAAAGAACCAAAATAATTTAAGCGACAGTCGTCTTTCCCTGTTACACCCCCTCGGCACGATAAGCCACAGGGTCAGTGAGGGGGACCTGAAAAAAAGCAAAATTATTAGTACGCCTGAAAGAGAAAACATTTTGATTAGTAAATTAAAACTTTGGTGTAGAACTCGGTAAATATGCAACATTCTTCTGTGAATTTTGTGTCCTCTCCTTGCGGTTCACAGACATGTCCCTTTTGTTGATAATAAATTACGCCAATCTGAAACAGTTCAATCAAAAATTAGGATGTCACATAGATTATTTTTTAAAAGATCAGAGGACATTCTTCCTAACGAATCTTTTAAATTAGAGACACATTCTTCTGGATTAAGCCTAACAATTTAGCAGTCCCCATTTTGTATTGCAACCTGCAACTGATCCAAAATTTCCTAACAAACTGGCCTGATTCCCCCCACCCACGCAGTCCTAATCCAGAAGTAAATGTGCTATAAAAATGAATTGGAAGAGTTGCAGGTTGGCAGTGCCAAACACAGTTTCTAAAAAAAATTGCGGTGACAGAAGAAACTTGTCCGCAGATTTTATTCTTCGCTGAGATAGGCTGATTGGCTCCGCAGATTTTATTCTTCGCTGAGATAGGCTGATTGGCTATCAATCTGAAACAACTCAAACAGAACATTAGAATACCACATGGTTTACTTTAAGAAGAGTTTAAGACATTCTTCCAAACGAATGAGCTGGAATATGAGAAAATTTCCTCCAGCTTTAAATAATTTTATTGTCCTCATTTTCTACTCCAACGTGCAGCTGATCCAAACATCCCAACTAATGTCCTGGTACCCTCCCATCGCGTAGTCCTATTAAATTTTGAAGAGAAAATGGGAAAATGGAAAAACAACGGAAGAGCTGCAGCCTGTCGAGACCATATTTCATAGTTTAACAGACATGAGGACCTCAAAAAAAAGTTTCACCAAAAATTTTAAAAATTCCTAGTCCTCTTATTCAAATCCAAAGTGTACGTGTTTTTTAGTTAATTCCAAGCGCATGGCTGTACAAAGGCACAATTGCACATGCGCATTTGGCACTGTTGGCTCACGCGGTGTCCCGTACCATCAGTGGCAGTTTCTGACACGTTCAGGCGATGAAATGTTTCCCCCCACCCCCCACGCAATCCTAACACGAACGAGAACAGAAACCACAACATGTTAGCTCCACTCCGCTCACCTCCTCCGGCTGCCCATACAAACCGGGCGAGCTCCACATCCCAGTGTAGACTGTGTGTTAACGTCGCAGTAACATCCTGTAGTGTATGTTTTGCGTGTACATGGAGATCGGGCCGCTTCGCTCTAGGACCAAAGGGAAGAATTGAATGCACACACCATTTTTGGTGTAGACGCGTCACATTCTTTTGTAAACATTGCATTGCATTGAAAGCAAGCGAATGTTAATGCACCAATGAATTTTTAAATTATTTAAAAATCCATCATATAATGAAAGAATAAATTGTAGGTAAGCCTATGATCAAATATTCTGTTTGTGACGAGTCTACCTTAAATTAAGCGAAAATATGTAGGTACGGAATTTTACGCCACTTCATTACTTGAAGAACAAATGATGACAAAGGGAAACGCCGAACTCTCTTCCCTGATGTATACAGTCAATTCTGTACAGAAAAGGCCACAAATTACACACGAGGCAAACCTCAAAATTCAAGAGGTTTTACTTAAATAGACTAACGGTAAAAATTTAAATTTTCATGAATATATTCTCCTTCGACCAATTAAAATTTCTTTGGTAGAAAGAGTCTATACCGTATTGAAAGTAGCCTGTAGAATAACCTGGCTACCTTCTCTACGTTCGAAGATACTTTTCATGAAATGTTCGCGATTAATTTCGTGTATCTCTCCGCGACTTCTCCAAGTGTTGCTTCCGTTCGCCACTGGCTGGAACACACAGGGGTGTCAAGTTCTCTGCAGCCTGCCGACATAGTACGCTACCAATGTGGCCTCGCACATTGGCACGGTCTTACATCTAAATACCTGCGTACCTAACGTTACGAAAATCTAACATCGCGACCTAACCAGCAAAGCCCTGCCGGGCGGGGGGACAAAGACACAAAAAAACACAAAAACTGCTAACACTTTCTTAAACATGTAGTGATGTCTCTCAAATACAGGCTGCCAACTTGACGCTTACATGCTACAAAATCCTACAACTCGGAAAACACATCAAACCCCGACTGATACGGAGTGGCTTTGCAGTTCTAAGTGATTCAGCCAGCGACCCTTACTGAGCGAGATGCAACGGGGGGGACAGGACATGACTACCGACTTCAAGCCCCGGCGCGCTGCAGACTGTTTTTCCGACGTCGCGTAGTGGACGATGAAGGTTTGTAGGTAATGAAGCTTGCAGTGGCGGTCGACATATATGTCTAGTTGGTGCTGATGCAGATGATTGTGCTGCTGCCTCCGCTGCTGTAGCTTATTAGACGTGACTTAAAGCGAGATTTGCCACTTCCGCTCACAATTATCACTGATCACTAGCCACCACTGAAGCTATACGATACGGTATACTTTTCACTATTTTATTCAAACCGCCGCACACATTTTACACTTAAAACACTTTGTTTGCTTTCATACTTGACACTGGAAACAAACTGCTTCTCACACTGAACACACTTCCACTTCGATCACTTTGCGAATGAAGCTACGTATTTTCACTCGTAACTTGTAAACTTCAATTACACACGCTCCATATATTAGAAGGTTATTACTTTTTAAACTAAATAGATTCTTGACGTACTCCATCGGTTCTATACAAAAGTAAAACCACCATAGATTGTACACACCACCCAGTCCTAACTGAAGAAGCGTTCTTGTGACTAGTGCTATACTTAGGTAGCTAACACTAGCTTGCCTTAGGAAAAGATGGATGGACACATAATCGTTGGAAGTGCCTTGGATGAATACCATTATGTACTTCCGTAAACGCAGCTAGGTGTTGCGATTTCTTTCGATAAGTTTGCGAAATTATAAAAATAAGACTTATGACTGTAATAAAATGATCAATTTTAATGGGCATACGGTACATGTGGATGGGCTCGTTCATTTATAAACTAAATCGGACGCGTCTCCTGCGCTGTAAAAAGATGCCAAAACTTCCTTTACCCACCCCTCGATCGGTTCCATAGAAAAGTAAAACCACCACAGATTGTTTGCTCACAACACCCAGTCCTAATTTAAGGAGCGTTTTTGTGACTAGTGTTACACCTAGGTGGCTAACACTAGCTTGCCCTAGGAAAAGATGGATGGACAAACAATCGTAGGGAGTGCCTTGTATGAAACCCGTTGTTTACTTCCGTCAACTTTGTAAGGTGATGTGACTGCCTTCGGAATTCAGACACGTCACGCAAAAGTTGAGCTTCCGTTCTCCAAAAATAATCGAATGTGTGACATTACCGAACTTGTTGATTTTACTCTACGTAAGCTGGATCTAGGAGACGATTAGCTTTGTACACTAAACCAGACATGTCTTCAGGATCTAAGCAACTACAGACTTGTCCAGAAGGACTCTGTCCCTTGGATTGAATGTATTGCTGTTTGTGTCAGTACGTATCAAATTAAGGTTACCACCGTGGATCAGCAACAGTCAACCGTATGAAATCAAACTTATATTCGTTAAACGAAGTATCTCCCACAGGCGCTTCGTCTTATTTTACGTTATCTTAACAACGTAAAATCACAAATAATATTACAACTGATACAATACGATACACCAGTGTTGCATATAATATTCCAGATATCATGCATATATTATTAAAATAGAACGGTATATGTGTTGATATTTTACTGATAAACTAACAAATTTAGTTTGATTTTATTTCCACCATTATAAGGCATCTGAAGTCAGAATTTTGCATGATATTGTGACAATTGTTTGAGAAATGCAGTTCATCTGAGAGGACAAAGAGTTTGCCGGCCATGCATTATGTTAGGGAAGATCTGTACCCCCTGTACCGTCACATGAAGGTAATGCACGTATGTACGTACATGCACACACACACACACACACACACACACACACACACACACACACACACACACACANCGGACACACACACACACACACACACACACACACACACACACACACACACACACACACACATTCTTTCTTCCATCCATCCATCCATCCATCCATCCATTCATTCACTCTTGCACTCATTTACATCAACACATGACAAAGACAGAGCATGTGAAGACGTTAGTATACACGTGTGTCATGGTGTAGATGAACTGCAATGAACAGAGAATCGTCACTTGGTTTTGAATAAAGTGTCACACTTTAATCTCTTAATTTTGAATTTTAAATAAATCCTCAGGAATGGATGGTTAAGATTGTGTTAAATTTACTATAAATTGTTTGGAGACCTCATTTTGTGTGCCCAAAAATAAAATTGATCTTGCACAGTATCATGCTTTTCGTAAATATTTTGGCACGTAAAACTGATTTTTAAACTGCTCTCCATATGAGAACTTTAAGGTTCTCACAGCGGTGCTGATGAAAATTTAGGCGTTTCTCAATATACAACGCAGTGCTAGTGTGCTAGTACAGTAACAGACATAGTTGGAGAAGCTTACTGCCTCCGTATTCAAGGCCCACGAAGAAGATTTTAGAGTGTCACGAAGATGGACTTCTACGAAGTGTCTGTATCCATTTACCGATCTACAAGGCGTCATATTGTAAGATACTTTTAACATTATTCTCCAAGAATCTGTGAGATTTTTATTTTAATGTTAATTCAGACCGGACGGGATATTCAGAATACGTCGAGTCGTATTCAGTTAAACTAAGAACATGGGGAGTTTGGCATTGTACTGTGGTGGGACAGACGAATAGCGTAATGTAGTTGGAGCTCAGTTACAATAAATGTAGAGCTGAGAATACTGAATATATTTATTCCGCCAGAAAAAAGGCAATTGTAGCGATTACATCCGTAAAACAGAGTCTGTGTTGACAAGCTGATTGTCGCTTAGCTGGTCAAGCAACTAACATTTTACCGAAACTATTTTCTTAAAAAAGAACCTGTGTCTGGGCTAGCCTGCGCCAGTGAAATCATCGTTCTTCCTGAAGAGCTATTATAGGAGAGATTCTTAACTGAATACCTTTATCGCGAATTCGTTGCTTTTAGAGCAGTTTTCTTCTTATTGGGTGAGATTACCTTCAGTCTACACGTTAGATCGAATTCATGAAGCACACAGAAGTTTGAAGTTAATTTAGAGATTGAATTTTGCGAAAAATATTTTGTACTTATTAAATGGTTATTGCGTCTATCCTTCCGAATAACTTCATAACCGCGATTCCGTATTAAAAATGTAAAACTTTTTGTAACTATGATTAAAATATTTAAATAATTTATAATATCGGGTATTGATGAACGACTTAGCCGAAGACATAAGGTTGCAAATATGCCTTCACGTGTAACCAATTCAAGAAAATGCACTTCAGTAAGACGGCATTTGACGGCAACTTACGCTGTTGTTCTGCACTACACTCGACCGAACACACGAACACCCGGACTAAGACTGGCCTTACTCTGACAAGTAACAGGTACTGCAACCCTCGTGCGGATTCGAGCATATTACTTTTCTTAAAACATATATTCGTTTTCTCATTTGTAATAAACTAAGAATTTCAAGCTTTACATCTTGAAGATAAGCCACGGGAGGAAGTAGAATCAACATAAAAATCGGTGTTGGTATCAGTCGTCCCGTACTGGATTTTTTAAGTATTACTAAAATATACAACCTGACATATATTTAATAACTTCTTTATCATACATTGAATTTACAGTGGCCTTTATTAAATATTTCATTTTTTAATTTTAATTACGTTTGCTTTTCTTAAAACATTCTTTCCTTCTCTGGTCTGTAATAAACTCTACATTTTACGCGTTATGTCTTGAAGACAAGCCATGGCAGGACGTGAAATCAACATGAAAATCGGTGTTGCTTAAAGAATTCGTGTTTGAAGTGTGTTATTTAAAGATGTCACTACTTGCTAAGATTAGAGAATATCGGTCTCATAAAATGATTGAACCAGATTTTACCAGGTGTTCTGCAACTGCCCGGTTTGACGCCCGTACACCACCACACATACATAACCACGTATTTCCCCATTTGATCATACAGAGTGGTTTCTACTATACAGGGTGATTTCTAAAATAATTTGTGAGAGTGTGGACTTAATTCATCTGGCTGGGCGCTATAATGAATCTGCGAGTTTTATATGAGTGGAAAACGTCTAGGCCAATAGAGGGACTCTAGGCTTCTCAAGAAAGACCACTTGATCAGGGGTTGTATTCTGCGCCATTAGGACACCAAGCATGCTGAAACTAACATCTCAGCACCTTTTGTATTAATAATAAATCTCGCAATTAGTAGTAAGAGAGTGACGGGAGAAAATCTATAAGAGAATTCGGAAAGAATGAATTGATTGTAATATATGGTATTGAGAAAAACGTCTTTATTGTCCCCTTCATGACTGAGCCCTAAAAAGTTATTCTTAGAGAAAAGGAATTTTTATATTGTAGCTACTATTTGGCATTATCAGATCCTGTGACCGATATTCCTTCAGGCTGAAGGCTGCGGTAACCACAGTTACGATTACGCTACATTCAATATAGTCTCTCCCAAACTCCCGTGTGAGCTACCCGAGAGTGGGAACATTCTATGTTCGTGAATTTCTACGAGTCTTCTTCTACAAAGGGTAAAAAAATTCTATACACTTCTCTAATTCATACAGGTGGCAGTGAGTATTTCAAAATCCCTAGGATTTCACAATCGTTTTTCTTCTTACCTTCGTCCGTTGCAGATATAAATAGCAGAAATCCTAAAAGAAACAATTCAGTTTACACTTTATATTTTTTTATTTTATTAATTTTGTGTGTACCAAGTGGCACCTGGACTGATTTTTTTGCAAGTACTTTTGTTGTTCCCTATATGCATGTTATTATTCCTTCGATGTTCCGTACTCATTCATCCATCCGTTATTTACGCTATTTGACCGTTTGTGCTGTAATATTGACCTGCATTATACATAAACGTTCAGTGTCTACCGCACAGCCAGGACAGTATGCATCCAGTAAAAAAGCAAATACACATTTATAATGCCTGTTCTTTTTATAAAGTAAAAGTTCCTTTCTCTGCCTTAAGAGCCAAACACAGGGTTTTTCTAAAAAAGGGAGTACTCAGTGGAGTCTTAATTGTTTATTTGGGCACAAGAAAGATGAAGTAACAGGAAACTTGGGAAAGTCTGATTTTAGTAGCATTCTTCCTCCTCCAAGTAGCCGCAATCAAGCAGTACAAGCGTTTCCGATTTCCCGTTCACGTTATTGTACCGCTCATCCCATCTCTGTGATTTTATGACGTTAATAATCTTCGATACAAATTACGAATCTATTTATCATGTAAACTTCCAGCACTGACTTCCGTCCTGTCTCCTCCGCACCTTTTGCAAGCTTTACCTAAAACGACTCTTAATATCATCTGGTTAATTGCTGATGCCAGGACACACGGCACGCCCATGTAAAGTGGGACTTGGGGTCTCTCATAAGTGGCCACTCATAAAGACTGACTGTAATATAGACTGCATTTAGTACTTGAAGCAATAGGCCTGTAAAATTACATCTCTCGAATTGTGTAAAATTTTAATTGTATTCTGGAAATTGCTGTTCAAATCTCAGATGGATGTCCGCTCTCCTGAAGGAAGCCTTTCTATTGCGCCTTCAAAATCTGTCCCTTCCCCACTTTTAGTTCTCTTCGAGCCTGATTTAATGTTATACAACATAAATGGTTAAAGGCGTATCGTGAAATAACCTAATTACAAATCATGAATTAAGAGGATATTTAAAATTTCGTCTCGAAAATTGTACGAACCCCGAACTCTGTATTTAGTAATACTTAGTATGTCTCTCTTGATTTGTTGCACGGTGCTGCATCAAATGCATAATTTATGTAATGTCGAAAGACACGATAGTTGCTAATGAATTACGCAGGATATAGAACTAATAATGTGTTCCTTACAGTAAGTTTACGACCAACTCTAAGCTGCACGGGTGCGCGACAACGCTGTAACCGAAATGCTACCGCGCACACGGAATTGTTACCGCGCAGCCGGGATTCTCAGTTTTAATTGTTAATATTCTCATTATGCATATTACGAAAAACTCTTAAGGTGCCGCGCAGTCGTCAGGTCGTGTAAAAGTTCTCTGCTCAGGGAAGTAGCAGGTCCGCGCAGTTGTAAAAAAATTAGAGGGAACGGTGCCTCCAAAGCTTTCATATTAAAACTATCGCTAGCCTGAAGTGCGAAGCAGTGCTTAAAAATTATGTTTATAAATCACATGAAACATTGCATTTCCATTGTAAAGACAAGCCAGTTACTGCAGTTTAGAAAAATAATTAGTGTTTATTCTTAAAGTCGTCTGAGACATACAAATATCCTGTGTGGACAAACTGTCGGTTTTCTTAATATTACAGCGGTTGTTATGTATCATAACCACGGTATTTTGAAGTGTTAAGGCAAACTGCTCAATTTTAAGTATCAGAATTTTATATGATAAGTCCCTTTGTGTAAAATTTACGTTACAATTCAGCTTCATCTGAAGTGATGTTGTACAGACGTGAAGCAAATAAAAATTACGTACATGAGTCTGACAACGCGTGTCTGATTTGCACGTGACAACACTACGAGCTCAACAAACTTTCGTGCGAGGAATGTTGTTGCACTATGGCGAACAAGAAGGCATCTGCTCTGTAACCAGTAGGTCCTCTGTACTGCTGCCTTATAGAACGCATTTTTGAAGTTCCTATTTTACGACCTTTGTGATTATAGAACAGAACCCATCTCCATTGGAACGCTGTAAACTATGACGCGTTTCGTTCGTCGCCATTCCAGTCTCTAAGCAGCATGCTACAGGGAAGTCAAACAGGTCTGTTTTCCGAGACTTACTTGTAGAATGCAGTAATAGGGGAAACCATACAGTGGTTGGCACCATTAAGACACCTCCCTTCATTCTTTCATCACTTTACATTCCGCTGTGATGTTACGACTTATTCTGACCATGGAATTAAATTAAGGAGAGGTGAAGGACTATAAGGATATATTTCTGAAATTTTCTCTAACAGTTGTTTAATTAATAAAAAATGTTAAATAAAAACAGGTAGAAACACAGTCGTTGGCACTCACATACATAGTCGTTGTCACCAAGGTGCACAGTTATTGGCACTCACTAGAATAACATAATTAAGGATGTTATGGCTATTCAGAATCATCCAGAGCCATGTCAGAGGGACTATATGCATACTGAAATCATGTGACAGACATAGGAATCTTCTTCTTCAGGTATGTGCATTTTACGAGTATTATGATTTGGAATACATTTCTTATGGAAATTTTGTGGCATAATGAACACACTAGGTATGTCAGTTTTAACACTCTTATTGCAGTTAAAACACATTCCCCCTTTATCATTAGTTTTTTCAGTACTAGATTTACCTGCTGCGATTTTTAAGTTCGTCCTTTCCCTCTTTACTTCTTTCTTTCCAGTTTAGCAAGCTCTTCTTCTTTATTCTTATTTTCTTTCTCTTGAAATCAAACTTTCCATGCTCTACATATTATTACAAATCGCATTCTCTATGTAATTCGCTTAAACATTCTTTTCGGTGTCTTTGGTCATTGCAGAACTTCTTGGAGGAGCGAAACGTGTTTATCGTTAAGCCTAATTTCAGATCCGGTATGTACATTATTTGTGCAAGAATTTTCATCCAGAGTAATTGGAGTAATCTCTGCCACGTCAAGATCAAAGGTTTGATGTTTTTCCTCTTTGTTCCTGATCTGCATTTCTTGATTTTGCATTATCACGCAGGTTGCTACCTGAAAGTTCTGGCTCTTCTGGTGATGTTTCTTCTAACGCATCCATCAGTCTCTTGAACGCAGATTCTGCCTCATTTTTCCTTCTCTTATCTTGAACTCTGTTATAAATGGGCTTGCCACAAGTTCTTTGAACATTTTGTATGTTGTGTTTTTGCAACGGCTTCTGGACGGTACGTTTCTGGTTAGTTTTTTCAAATACATTTTGAGAAGTCTGTGTCTTCTGGATCCTATGGGTACAAGCCACAGGCTCGAAAGCCCAGTATAGCTGAGCAATCCAGAGAATATTTCTTCACGGCTCCATCCACGGCAGAAGCGAACCATTCCTTCTTTAATATTTTGTCAGAATTTTTTCAATGCCACTCTGGGACTGATGTTTTCCAACCCAATTTCAGTGGTCTGAAAGTTGCAACATCCAGTTGTTGGAGGAGTCTTGTGGCGTTTGGGTGGATCGAGAACAAGGTTATACCCAATTCAGAGCAGAGTTCACTCAGTTGATATGTTAGACGGATGCGGTGTCCATCAACAGACAGGTTAGGAGGGAACTTGACATTGTTTTCCAAGATTTGAAGTGAAAACATTTCCAGTATATTCGTAAGAGGCTTCTGCCGTCATCTGTCGAGCAGGGCTGTATCCAACCCCTCAGTCATCAGGAACTCTCTTTATGATTTCAAGTGGTATTCTTCTGTGGGGATATATCAGCATGGGTGGGCACATCATTCCAGAAGCAGAGAAGGCAAGCAAATCCGTTACGGGCGCTTTTGCAAGGCCTCTATCAATTTCATAAGCACTTTTGTCCCCTTTGAATTTTAAACCTTTTCCAGTCTTTGGGCAAAAGTGAAACTTGGTTCACCACCGTTGAAAATTCTTGTTCGGTCCTGAATAATGTCCAAAGATTGTACTTTTTCGCTGCCGCTTTTTTGGCCGTACCCCCTCGAATCTCTGTTAAAGCAACCTCTAAATCTGCAGGGTTGTAAACATACCTTTCCCAGTATCATCTTGCCCCTCTTTCTTCCTATTTCTGCTAGATTTAATCCTATTCATGTTGAATAAAAAATAGGAAACTCACAGGCAACATTTTTTGCACTGCCAATAACTACAGAATTGGCAGGAGTTGGCACACCTCATAGTGCTTTGGGCACCCCATGCCAACTACCGTTAAATTTCATTCTAGGCGCGTGAGAATTAAACTGGTGATTGGTTGATCAATACGGTAAATGTAAAGGTAAAAAAACTTATCTTAAGAACATATGGGAGTTTTATGCAGTTATTGGCATAGGGTGCCAACGACTAAAATTTTGTATTTTTTCATTACAGTTGTTGATACCCTGCCATTTTCTGACAATAATGGTTAACCCAAATTTACATCGGATCATACAAAGCAACTCTTCAGGAAAAGATATGTATAAGTTTCACAAAACTGCCATGTACCATACAAAATAAAATCCAGAAAACAGAAAGTGAATTACTTCACCGTTCCGTTAAGAAACTGCCTTTCTTTGCTCATGCTGTTAATAGCGTCTCGGATCAAGCAGCCGTGACACTAAACAAAGTGCTTCTGGCTGGTAACTGAGGTACCACATGAAAGGCAAAACATCCATGAATCCGAATATTACTCGGAAATGGCGCCATTGTGGCTAAAATCCTTACTACAGAGCAAAATAACGAAAAGATGTCAATAACTGTCACAGTGGCAACCACACTATTGTTTCCCCTACCTGTTTGTAAAGGAATCACAAGAGAATTTTATGTTTTTCTCCCTTTTAGTCAGATTCACACTCAATCCACTAATTTTCATAGCCGTCAAATTTCCGCCTCGTATTCTTTCGAACTACATAAAGAACAGATAATGGATTGTACGAAGACTTCTGTATGTGAAAAGTAATGAACAACGACATTCACTTTGAGACCAAACAGAAGATTAAAACTTTGTCTTTTTGTTTTCCACAAAACGAGCAAATTTACAGGGGAAAAGCAAACCATACAAATTGCGGTGTGTTTTATGCGGGCACCTCAGCACCTCTGATTGGAGGAAAATCACTCCGCGCAAACGCCTTCACGCAGACTTCTGACTCTCCTGACGGTTGCCCAGGCTCGCTGACGTTAACTGCGCCTAATGCCAAGGATGTTGTGAAAGTAATACTACTATAACTAACTGCCATCCGGAAGATCAGTTTTCGATTCCATGCAAAACCAGGAATTTGTCTGTTCCTCAAGACTACTGTTCCTTCTATAGAACGGACGTATACAGCTATGATTATCAGGGATAAAGCGGCCGGAATGTACAAGAATCTTGTGCCGACGTTTATTCTGCGAGGGCCAAGTGTCGAAAATTTCTACATACACAAAATAATGTGTATCTGATAGCATATCCCACCTACTGGAATTTTATCTGCATTACAGCCAAGGAACTTTAGGAAGAACTTGTTTTCTGCACGTGAAATTGCTAAAGAATCTTTTATACCATAATCTCTGAAAAAAGAACGCTTCTGGCAATCTAAAATGGTGATTTAGCATTGTAGGAACTGAGCTGACACTTCCAGGTTTGAGGTTCATTTCGTTCCCAGGGCAGTCCATGTGGAATTTGTGGCGGAGAAGGTGGCAATGGTACAAGTTTTTCTCCCTGTACTGCCGTTTTCCCCCTTCAGTATCATTCCACCAATTCTGTGTTCATGCTGCATTCATCTACCACCGACACTCCATAACCCTACCAGATGACATCATCGTGAAATAAACACCTTCTTTCTCGGTTATAGGTTTAATCATGCATACTCTTACCTCCATTTCTCCATACATAATTATGCCGTTGCTGTTAATCGCACCTTGCACTTTATCTCTTACCTTCGATAACGTCCAGCTTTCCAGTCTGGGTGCCTACTGCTATAGTGTCACCTGCATCTAGAGCAGATACTGAACAAAAAAGGAGCAATATGTCTCCACTCAGGTGTGCCACAAAATGTTACTTTCTTTCAAAGAAATTATTGCTGCTTGGCTGACTTTTATTGCGTAAAATTCCTAGTTGATTGAAGAATGTGGGGATGCCTTATAGTGCACTGGTGGACTTCACCTTCATCTACCACAGCCAACATATCATAAGACGCCTAGATGCTTCGTACACCTTCCTTTTGGTGTAGGGTGACACGGAAGTGATGGTGACAGTATGAGGAGGAACCTCAAAACCCAGCAACCTCAGTCATAAGAAATAGCTAACACTTAAAGCACACTGATCACTGAATGGACCGCCTGCTTTAATATCAGAAAATGGTATTCTTTGTTTCAGACATCGTCTTGCGTATATAGGCCTATTAGAAGGGATACGTAAAATACACATAGGCCTATATAATTTGCGGTAAGGGAGTGAATCATGGTCCTTTACAAGAAAGAAATGAGTCACACAGGGACTGCAGATATGTAACTCGAGATGAATCACGAGATGGACCTTGCGTAATCAGACACCAAGGAAAATATTCTCAGTTTTAGACAAAATTATAAATAATAAAGACAACCGCACGTAACATATTGAACACATGGAGGAAGACAGATAACAGAAATCTGCCTTGCATTACCAGCCTACAGGAAGAAGAGACACAGGTACACCACGAAAATGTAGAACTTAAACCGTAACAGGTCGAAAGGCCTAAGCCCTGACAGGGAGAAGAAGACGACGCATACGCCATAAAATAATTTATATAAAAATATGACACTACAAGATGATGTTGCAGATGACAACACACTTAAAGGGTATCAATCTTTATGAAAAAGGGAAAGAGAAATTGTAATTTGAATACGTTCCAAACACCAGTTAAGAATTTGACAGAGAAGTCTATGCTACTGCTGGCATAGCCCTCGGCTTCATCAAAACACACAGTCCTTCCCACCATATCAAACAAATTAGTGCTAGAGTCCCAAATAGTCCCATCTCGCCTCAAATTAAGATCTCCTGTTAAGAACAAAAGGCATAACTGCTGACAGAAAGATGAAGAAAAACTTGAGAAACAGTACATGAAAATACGAGAGAAAATTTCACTCTCAAAGGCATCTAAATCAATTGCTAGGGCATAACCAGGTAACAATGAAGCGAAACACGTGTTACATTCAGCTCTATTTTGTCACAACGAAGGAAGAACAACAGAAAAGGCTGATCTGTTGGCGTAGAAGACTCAAGACGCATGAAAACAATTTGGGAATTGACTGATGGATCATCCATTTCCATGAACAACAAGAAAAGCACACTACATGTTTCCCTTGACTGCTCAGGCATGGTGCCACGCACAGTACACTTCTTATATTAACCAGCAGCAAATTCTTCGGTATAGCTAGCATAGCGCCGCTATATCGCTGAAACGGAAAGTCTTCAATTCACTATTAAAAAAAAGACAAACTTGTACGTAATTTCCCGAAAATTGTTACTTTGTGTCGTATGCCATTTGTGTAGCTCATCTGATAAAAGTCTATGGCAGTGGAATGTTCGCTGCTAACCCTGCCGCTTGAAGTGTGCGTGATGTGTGTGTGTAAGATAAAGAAAGAGAGAGATAAAGACAGAAAGCAATGTTGAGTAATCTCCACACTGTCTATTTTAATTCAAATACAAGGCGATGACAGCTACCTTTTTTCGCTTGTGTAACTAGCACGCGAGAGAGAAATAATACTGTAGCGAAAGATACGGCTAGTAGAGCTGAAAGACTGTCGCGTTACCCATTGGAAATGACAGCGCTGAAAGATTTTATTAGTTGCAAACATGTTTTCTTATTGAGAAAGCTGAGTTTCTGGGTTTTTGCGCGGTATAGTCGGGTAATTGCTTCCCCACGTTTCGCCTTGACCTTCAGACCTATGAGTCCGTGAGCTGGCTCATAACCCTGAGGATGAGGGTGATATATTTCTTTGAAATTTCTGGAACAACTTACCCAACGACACAGCGCAACAACCCAGAAGACCTGTTTCCTCAAAAATCACGCGGTGGAAACCTCAGATCACTCTTTCTTATTGTTAAGACTATATTTATAATTGTTTCATCTTCCTGCTTCATTGTGTTTTTAAGCATGATTGATTGGTTATGAAACAATGGAGCGATAAAAATATTCATAATATTTGGATGCAGAAGATTCCAATGGACAGAAAGTTGGGAATCTTATTATACGCAATCATTGACAACTTAATCATTCGACAGCCCGTTTCTCAAACACTGAAAAAATGGAATTTTTTGGCTTACTGAATTGTCAGAAATTTGATGGATACAAATCGTAAGTATGACTTTCGCGATGACCGTGTGTGAGAACTGAGGCGGCAGCTCGAGAGTGATTTGCTGAAGAAAGAATTAATCGTGCTTTATGGATCAGAAGAGTTAAAAGGAACCCCCCCTTACGAAGTTTTACAGTGATTACACGGTAGCAATATGGCCACCACATCTGAACAAACGTGCAAATTAGCAGAGATAATTTCAACCATCCCGGCTACAACAGCCTCAGCTGAACGAAGTTTTTCAGCCTTCAGCAGAATCAAAACCTACTTTCGCACCACTCAAAGTCAAGACAGAGTCAATTGTCACTCCTGTCAATAGAGGAGGCCTTAGTTGCAGAGGTCAATATAAGCCCTCCAACTTCTACGACGTAGGTAGTGAAAAATTTACATCAGTTAACAGAAGAGCAGAACTGGATTTCAAATGACCAAAATATATCAGGTAAAATTTTAGATTTCATTCCTCTCTTTCGCAGATAATGTTTGTGCGCGCACATTTATATTTTCATTTATTTTTGTTGCTATTGTTACCTTGGACAAAGCCGGATGATTAAATCTTAAATTCTTGGAGGGAGATGGAAGGGCAAAAAAAATGCTGTAACCTGACCACACCTGACTTCTGGATCAGGATTCACCACTGATATTAAAACATTTTATTTTGGGTATGTAAATTCTTGATGCCCGTAAATATTAGAACTAAGTAGGCAGTAAATCAGTAATTCAGGTCTTCTGGAGTGTGATGCTGTGTAGCTGGGATAGTGCTGCCATACGTTCCATCAAAATATTGGGAAACACAAACCCAGCGACATAACATCACATCCCAGAAGACCTGAAACCTCAACAAAAGTGCTGCAGAAATCTGATATCCTGCATAGTAAGTCAGTGTTGAAAATTAAATAAAAAAGGGACATAGCCACAAGCGGTAATGCTCTTTTCAACCTTGGAGAAGGTTTACATTTTGTCATTAAACAGAGAATGTGTAGGTATCTACAAACAGGGTTTTGCATCTGCTTCAAAAGTGCATTTGTGTACGCATTTATGCTGCTTTTGTGAATATTTCACGTTTCTTACTTGCCTCCATGTAACTACAAGAGCCCAGCACAGTTGTCACAAGCAAGCAATCATACAGAATATTTCTCTAAGATATATTTTATGTTCTAACATTTGGGCTTGGTCTTCAGGTGCGTACTTTTTGGCTATCCTATCACATTTTTTGGACGTCTTCTTTCTCCACGCATTCCATCTGTCTCCCTCTTCTCATTCTTCTCCATTGTAACACATTACAAGTAACAGATAATACGTAATACAAATTATGATGCACCTCACATAGTTATTTTTCATTTCTTTGCTAATATATCCCGCATATAAAGAAGGTTCACAATTTGTTCTGTTCACCAAATAATATTAGAGATCAAAGCAAGGAGGATGAGATGGATGGGCACGTGGTACTCATGGGGAAGAAGAGAAATGCGTACGTGGTTTTAGTATGGAAACCTGCAGGAAAGAGACCACTCAGGAGACCTCAGCACAGATGGGAGGATAATGTTAAAGTGGATCTTAGAGAGCTGGGATGTGGACAGAATATACTGGGTTCATGTGGCTCAGAATGTGAACGCAGTAATGACCTTTCAGGTTCCATAAAATGCATCGAGTTTCTCAACCAGCGGAGGAACTACTAGTTTCTCAAGAAGGACTGTGCTCCACGGAACCAGTTTGTAGTTAATGTGCTCCCCTTGCTCAAAAGCGTAAGTAATCATACCAAATAACTAACTGACTGACTAACTAACTAACTAACTAACTAACTAACTAATTAACTCCATGGAGCAGTGTCCTTCCAGAGAAGCTAACAGGTCCTAAGCTAGTCAAGAAACTCCATGCATTTTATGGAACCCGACGATTCATTACCGCATTCACAAGCGCCTATCAACTGTCCCTGTCCTGAGCTAGATCAATCGAGTCCCTGCCTCCCCATCCCACTGCTTGAAGATCCATTCCAATATTATCCTCCCATCTAAGCCTAGGTCTTCCAAGTCGTCTCCGTACCTCGGGTTTCCCCACCAAAACCCTGTATTCGCCTCTCCTGTCACCCATACGTTCCACATGCCCCACCCACCTCATTCTTCTTGATTTTGTCACCCAAATGATATTTGGTGAAGGGTACACTCTCAGCCTATGTTCCTCCCTCATTGTGACAGATCAAGCCTCACATACATACCAAACAACAGGCAAAATTACAGTTCTGTATATCGGGATCTTTATATTTTTGGTTAGCAAACTGGAAGCCAAAGATTCTGCAATGAATTCTCTGACTTCAATCTGCTCTTAATTCCTTCATTAACGGAATGTTTAATTGTTACGGTTTTCCCAGATATCTGAACCCTTCCCCTCTTTCAACGGACTGACACATCCTGACAATGTGATTTACGGAAAGCTGTCACCATATACCTCTAAAAAACAGAACACAAATGATTCCAGGCACTTACAATTTTAGCCAGACAAAAACAATTACATAATTCTTTAAAATAATGTTAGGGACATAGAATGTGCTAAATATCACAATATTAGCTTGTTTAAGCAGGCACACTGTGTCCTATACAGTGTGAGGAATTTTGTAATAACAAGCTTACATGAACTTGAAAACAAGCTTACATGAACTTGAAAAGGCTGAAAAGAAGCTATTATAATATAAGCAGAAATGCCCGTTACTGAACCAAGATATGGTGGTTTGTTGATATCACAAAATATACAACCTGTAACTTTAAAGAAGGAAATGGCATTTATTGCTTAAGGATACTGTCACTTTCTAAGATTGTACTGCTGCTGATAAGTGAATGAATGAGTATAGAACAGTGGTGGAATGATACTGATATTCAGAGAGAAACCTGTCTCAGTACCACTTTGTCCACCAACAATCCCAGGTGAACTGGCCTGAAATTGAACCCAGGAGTCCACAATCAGAGCCTGACGATTAACCACCTAAGCCAAGGCACGGCCTTCAAGGAAGGAACAACATTCAAATTAAGAACTTAAATTATTTTCCTATAGTCAGAGAGAAAACACTTGGAATATGAATTTAAATGATACCTAAAGAGAGCACAGGTAACGCTCGTTATACATTATTTCGCTTTACGCGATTTGGCTTCAACGCGACTTGAAATCTTACACCACTTTTCGAATTTACGCGATAATATTCGCCTTAACGCGATTTGGCATAGACGATCTGTGGTCACGATCATCTATTGTAGGTCATCAGTCATGTGTGTGGATTGATTTTGTCGGTGTTATATCCATGTGGCTCATTTAGTTTTCTCTTCAACAGCATTGGCGTTTCTTACCAATGAGTGAGAAACGTATATCTGCGTCATCGAGTGCAATCCGAGTGAAAAATCGGCGGAAGAAAATTACGCGTAATAATGCCTTATCATTGGGAATAAACACTGACTTCAAATTAACGTTATACGCAGATGACACAAGTGTACTAATATTTGGCAATAACACGCATGAAATTCAAGCCAAATCTGACATTGTTTTGAATTCCTTAAATTATTGGTTTACGAGTAATGGTCTTTCCCTAAACTTAAAGAAAACTAAAATGTTAAAACTTGAAACCACTTATAAAAAACACACCATTTCAATTAAACTACAAAGATTAAATGTTGCAAGATCAAACAAATATTAGATTTCTGGGGCTAGAAATCGATAAGTTTATGAATTGGAAAACACATGTTAAATTAACGTTACACAAACTAGGCAATGCATGTTTTGCAGTAAGGAATATTAAGCACTGCAGTAATATTGGAACACTCAGGAAGATATACCATGCATATTTCCACTCAATTGTGAAGTATGGGATAATTTTCTGGGGTAACTCGCCACATGCTAAAAAAGTTTTCCTTTTACAAAAAAGACTATAAGGATAATGATGGAAATAAAGCATAGAAGCACAAGCAGGCCAGCATTTAAAACATTACAGATACTAACATTGGCCTTGCAATGTATATTAACTTGATGACTTTTATGATAACTTGTAGCATTTTACCTTTAATTGTGCAATTCATAATAAGTTAACAAGGCATAGAGGAAACCTTCATGTACTACAATCACATCTGTCTTTAAGACAAAAGGGCGTTTATTGTATGAGTGTAAAAATTTTTAACAGTTTGCCAAAATTTTTAGTTAACTCAGTAGGGGATGAAAAACAGTTCACAGGAAAGTTGAAAGACATTTTAAGACATAATTTGTTTTATTCAGTTGATGAATTGTTTAATTATTGTCAAGATTTATAGCTAAGAGACATGGGGAATGGGATTTGGCAATACATTACTCATGCCTACTTCGTAAAACTCTCAAACCATGACTGTGGGACAATTATATGTTGCACCATATGCATACATATACATGACTAGGAAGACGTAAATTGTTACGCAGTTTTTCAATGTCTTCATATATTTTATTATACTATTTACTACTCATAATTCACTCCCACTATTGTACTGTGCATGTTTGTATGTGTATCTATTGTATGTGTATCAACTGATATGAATGCTGTATATTTTAACTATATCTTACCCTGTTGTCTTCATGTCTTGTAATTGTCTTATATATTGTGATTTGTGTGTTTTTGACAAGTTTTATATTCAGCACTGATAAGAATATTTATGAATATTACGAAACATAATTGTATGTATGTATGTATGTATGTATGTATGTATGTATGTATGTATGTATGTATGTATGTATGTACGTACGTACGTATGTATGTATGTATGTATGTATGTATGTATGTATTATGTATGTATTATGTATGTATGTATGTATGTATGTATGTATGTATCTATGTCTGTCTGTCTGTCTGTCTGTCTGTCTGTACGTACGTGAAAAGGGTGAATGAACTGTTGATATATGCCGTAATGTTAGACTCGCTCATGGTATTGCACATAAAATTCGTGATAATGCTGACAGAATTAAAGAAAGTGCTAAGGCAGGAACTAAAGTGTTTGTTTGCATAGCATGACTACCACAGTCCTATCTGAATGAACTATACCAAAAACTGTGGATGTGAGTCTTTTACATTGTACTGCATTCGAAATAAGTAAATATATTACCTAGAAATGTATGTATATTACATAGAATTGTGTATATACTGCATATACAGTATGTACATGCTCCACAGGGCCATACGTCCACTAGTGGTATACTCATACACTATATAGGATGAGTTGTCAGTCCCCTAACCCCCAGGAAATACAGTGTTTTTATGGGGATTTTGTATTTGATTTGCACAACATTTTTCAGGAATGTAACCCTGACATAAAACGAGTTACCTGCATTGCAACATTTGCAGATTATTTTAACAGCCATGGCTAATGTAGGCCTTATAATTGCAAAAGTATGTAGCATATTTTATAATTTATTTGAGTGTTTGTCATTTGGTATGCAGCAGGAAGCAGCAAACTCAAAAGAGAAGTTACATTTTTATACACACTACAGAAGTACATCCTATTCCACATTATGAAGGTCCACAAATTCGACAAAGCATTAACATATCAGAAATTGTTACAAAACATACACCCATTATTAAAATAATTTACACTACTATGTTAAGTGATATTCACAATAAAAATCCTTATAGACAAAAGGTCATTTCCTCTTCTGTCATTATATACCTATTAGAGTATCATCCTGTTTAGGTTAAGCTCAATAAGCATTCCATGCCAAGGAAATCTGGTATGGCTTGACAAATTTCAGGTGCCATGTCACCATGGTGCCTAGAATTTCAGAAGCATGTATTGTAAATTCTGTGGCTCCATGCATGAAATCCATAACCCACACTTAATCCGTTCCAAGCAAATTGAGGTTTCATGCATGGAAAGCACTACTCTGGAAAGATAACTGCAGGGTGCTGCCACCTGTGGGCACTACGTAATGCTACCTAACATGTTCCTGTTTTGGGAGGTGATAGATAGTTGGTCAGCCAATGCATGGAATGCATTATCGCAGTTTTTTCAAATTTGAGGGGTACAGGTTTAATGCACGGAGCCACAGAATAAATATCTGCTTTATAAAATCCTAGTTCAACAAGTACTTCATTAGTAGACAGCTGGCATATGGCCACCAACAAATTGTCTAACTACCAAAATCAGTTTAGTGTAATAGGAGTATGTGTAGAAATGCATCTCTGCCACAATTGGTACAAAAGACAAAGCGAAATTTGGGGGGGGACAGGATTTCATGGGGTAGGTGGTCTGTGTCACATTTCAGGCTAGCTCGGTAAGGAGTTTTAATACGAGACCTTTTATTTCAGTGTATTTCAAGGATTTTAGTTCTGAATTTTAATTTTATATGCATTTTCCTGCAATTTTTTGGAAAAAAAAACACAAAAAAGGTTACATTTTGGAAGAATATCCTGTGACTTACTAGACACACACATACAAAACAAGCAAGAGCAGCCATTACAGTTTTTATTTTGTTAGTCATTAGAACGTAAACCCACACAAGAATAACATAAGCCTGGCTCCTAAATTTTTCAGCTACGACATAGATTCAAAGAAAATATGTCATGCCCTGAATTTAACAAGGATGGTGATTCTTTCATAAAAAAATAAAGTTACATGTCATTCATATGTAAATAATGGTATTTAATCACAAAAGCATTCTATGATAATATACAGAAATACAGTTTTCTCTATACTTCCACATATGAGAGAAGAGAATAAAAGAACAGCCTTCTTCCTTCCTCACACTTATTCTTAGTTTATCATCTCCTACATGTTGATTACTAACAATATCTTATGTTGTTACAAAACTCCCACTAGCATCGATTACATCTTTGAAATGCTGAAATCATGTTGTTTCACATACTACCTGAGCTTCATTATATTGCACTATATTCCCAAAAAAATGACACCTGACATTCTCTGCGTGACCACAGAATTAATATATAACAAAGGGAATACTTTCATGACAAGTTTTTTTAACTTGCTGGCCATTAAAAGGCACTGTGTAAGGTATATTCAATTTAAAAAATACTGTGTGTGTTAGATGATAACTATCAATGTACAAACAGAATTCCTAATTCTTAGCAAACTTTGATATGCAAAATTTTACTTTCTCATAGTTGTGTTGCTGCACATTCAGGTCTTCTGGGATGTTACACCATGTTAGCTGGAAAATAGTTACTGTGCCCTGACAGGTCATAGTCCCTCTGAAAAGCTAGTAACTATTCACTGTTTGACATAGCATAACATCCCAGAAGACTTGAATCTTCAAGCTGTGACATGGTTTTGTCTTGAGTTCATACCAGAATACTGATTCTCACTGTCAATTTCAATATTTGCACTCTTCACCACACATTACTACTCCCCTAGTCTCACATACAACCTGTTATCACAATCCTCTTTTGCTCGTAATACATCCATAAAATACCAAAGTTAGTTTCACTTTCATGATAACAGTATGTCTTTTATAATTTTGTGTTAGTCCTCTGTTGCATGTAACAGAGCAGAACACATTAAATTTAAGTTGCTGTATTAACAGTCTGTAGTAATTTAAAATGCATTGAAAATGTCAGGAGAAAGTACAGTTACAACACATGACTTAAGGTGGGTTTACACGTGACAGTCTTTCCCGCATGAGTCTCTCTCTGCTGCTCTACAGAGGCACTCTCTCATGTGTAACTGCCTTTGAGAGCCGAATTGCCAAGGTAGCAGTAACTTATGGGCAGCCAGCTTGAGAGAACTTTCTTTGCCTGTGTAAACTAGCACCACACTTCCTCTCAGCTGCAATATCAACTAGACTCGCAAAACCGGTATTATTTTGAGTGTAAGAGCAAACATGGCAGATAGGAAAGTTTGGACATGCGATGAAACTATGCAGCTGATAAGCTTGTATGAGTCTTACCCAGAGATTTGGGACAGCCAGCACATACACTACAACGACCATGAAAAGAGAAGAATGTGCTGGCAAAATATGGGAGAGGCACTGCACACCAGTGCAAATGAAGTGCAGTGAAAAATTCATAACATCCGCAACCAAGTAAGTAACTATTTCCTATATTGCACTGCATGTATTGTATGTATGGACTGTAATTGTACCTTCTTTGTGTGAAATACACTATTAATTTGTAAACTGCCTGCATTATGTTTGTGCACGGGCAAACTGTCTGGCCAAGCAAGTGTGCATGTAGGGGAAGATGATGTCCCTTGGTTCAGTTTTGGAAGGTGATTTACATAACAACTACGCTTCGGTATCTTGCCAGCCTGATGATGGTGCCTTGTATATGAGCTGAAACAGACGATGACACCAACACAGTCATCCACCACGTCTCCTGTCCCCAGTCCAATCATGTTTTGCCACAATGTAGTGATGTCATGATGTGTTCAGTGGCACTGTACACGCTAGATACTGGCTTGGTGTTCGCTTGATGTTGGTAACTGACGCGGTGGTGTGCATCTTGCCTGGCACGAGGCTACGTCGAGTAGGTGCTTGGGGGCTGGAGTGTTGCTACCACCTTTCTTACCCTGTCTTGGCACAGCTACAGTCTGTGTAGCTACCTGGACACTGCGCCTCAGAGTTGCAGCAAATTGGAAGAATGGCACCCTCTGATTATGGTGGCAGTCAAACAAACAGACAGACAGACAGACAGACAACCCACCCACCGACCGGCCTACCAGCCAACCAAACAGGCAAGGGCGGAGGCTTGTGTGAAAAGCAAGGTGACGCCTCATGGTCCCTTTAACCATTCATGTACAGTGAATGCATCACTGGGTTTGTGATAAGTAAACCTTATATCTGTAAATGGGACTTTCTCTTACAACAATACTTTTCTTGTTTTAGTTGGTGGGGGGATAAGTTTGGTTGCATGGCTCTCTGGGGCCTGAACACAGAACGACTCCATCACGTCTGCTGAGAACATTTGTGACCTCGCCATTAGAAATGGCAACCAGTAAATGCTGTGCAGGGCAAAACTCACTGTTTGTAGTGAGAATCATATGGAACAAAAAATACACTATGAGGGTGAAATGCGCAGTGTTTTGTGTTTATGCAGGCAATCTGTCTACATGTGGCCAGCACTGTGATTTAAAAGGTTAATTTACCAACTGTTAAACAAATTCTTTGTAAGTAATCTAGCTTTTGTAATTTTGATCTTCTTAGTTCTGACAGCTTGTGGTCTGTTAGTTGGCTGCCAAGCTTTTGGTGAACCTGCTGCCTCCATCTGCTGCCTTCAACATGGAGGCAGTATGTTCCTCAGGCTTGCAGCCAGCTGCAACTTAATGCCACCTGTGTACTGGCAATGAATGCAGTACAGACTTGCACAGTTCATTGCTGACCATATGCAGTAGCACTGATACCAAAGAAATACAAGTAGTTTGTCCTACTTACCATTCACCCACGCCAGTTGTGGTGAGGACTGAAGGTTCTCTGGGAGCATTTGTGCCATGGTGCCCCATAGAATGTGTAGTGCAGTTCAGTGTCTGCCTACAGTGTCATGGGTGCCAAAGTGTCCGTTGCTGAGGTGCCATATCTATTGGTACCGAAATCCACAGCCGGGATGTGAAGCACGGGCTGCTCCAGGGCCTGCCCATAGTCCTCGGAATACTCAAAGTTGTCTGTGGTCTGTTCAAAGTCTTGAAGTTCATTTTCTTCAATTTGTGTTGCTGCCTCCTTGGTCTGCTGACAGACAATACAACCAATCAGAAAAACTGTCACATATAAAGATAAAAAGGTTAAATGGAGAATATTTGCTTACTTTAAAAAAACTTAAAAAAAAAGAAATATACAAAAATTCATGCACCCCACTGATGTGTCTGCAAGAAAAAAAATATTAAACAAAGGTAAGACATATTTTCTGTTACTTCTAAAACTATACATACACAAAATATAACAATTGACTGTACACAGTTTTAGTCAAGTGCCTCTTATGTACGTATGTTAAAAGACATCCAGCACAGGATTAAGGATGTCTCTGCTACAGGCCAGTAGAGTGCACTACACGAAAATGTGAATGTTTGGAGGTAAAATTCTCATGTTATAAGACTGGCCACAAGACGCACGCTCACGTGCACGCACAAATGTTTGTGTGTAAATGGTAGGGTGGTTCAGTGGGTAGGTAGGGGCTAGTATATCAGTCTTAACCTTGGTAACCAAGAGGAATTGCATAACTTAATGGACAACATAATTAATTTGCACTTGAAGCCAGGTAGGTAACAGAAAACTTAACAAATTTTTGACTTTCTTTATGAAACAAGTAACTTTCACATCCTTGCCTACGTGTCATAATTATTAGTTTCCTAGACACAGAGTGTGGCGGATGGATAGACAATAACTTAGAAGCCGAATATGTTTAACAATCCTTCTGCTTGTTCAAATTTGCAAAAGTGCTTTCAGAAGCTATAACATAAGTAGCATTTTCTTTTGTGAAAACTACATTGTAATTTCCAATTTACTGTATTGTTTTTTCAAAATTCCAAAATAACTATACATATCTCATTTTAACTAATAAAACAATGGAATAGTGTACGAGAAATTAAATATTTCACAAAATAAAATAGCATTTGTCCTCGGAATTCCAATGCTTATTTTGGAAAAAATGTAACTACAACCATCCGTAAATACAAAATTCCTTGGTTGACAGATAGATGATGACCTGAACTGCAGAAACAGTATTGATTGAATGACTCCTAAATAATGTGCAGCATGTTAAGCAGTTAGGTCTGTGTTTTACATCAGTGACACTGACCCTCTCAAAGAAGTTTCTTTTTGCCCATTTTCACAATGTGTGCATGAGCCACTAGTGTCCCTGCCACAGGTAAGCAAGTGCCTTGGCAAGACGCGTGGTTCTAACACACAGGCCATGCCACAATCTCTATGATGAATCTTTACCCATCAAACACACTCCTTGTATTCTTTATGGGCATTGATTTGGCTCATGTTAACTAACACTCTCATAAACTGTTCAGACTAAACGGAAGCTAGACATGCGCGCAGAGCAAAACTATTCCGATTTAATATCCGACACTTTCCTGACACCTATAAAAATATTAACTTTGCTTAATATGTTCACACAATTGAAACTTCGTATTACACGGGAGACATAACCTACCTAACCCCAATTTCCAACATACGACCCATACTAGACGATCTGCGTTAGGACCCACAGATTAACCTTTTAAAGCCTAGCGGTAACTCTACATACGACCAGGTTTAAGACTAAAAAATTGTACGTGGTGCCCACATTGCGTTTGTGTGTTTTGTACGGATCTCAGAACAAACTGCAACTTTGGCCTTATAAAACATTAAGAGACTGGTTTTTATAGCCGAAGTCGAGAGTGTTTACAGAGCGGTACGCACTGAGTCCTTATATAAAACAGATACGCTTCGTCTTTAACGGGTTAATATACACCGACATCTGGAGTATGCATCCCGTAAGCCAGCCACTGTTTCTGTCAGTCGCCAAAAGATGTCAGTGCACATTTTAGCAGTATAAGCTAGTTGCGGTAAAAGAAATTGTGTAGTGGAAAACATTTAGATTGAGAACCAGAATGCCTTTTTCGTTGTTGAATGTACAATTTTTCCCATCAAACGAGATACTTACTTATACAGTGTTATGACGAAAAGGAACAGAATAACGATTTCAAAATCACCGAAAATCACAGGCGAAAAATGCGTTCGAAGTTGAATATGTATACGTGGTGCAGTTTGTACTGTATCTGTGCACAGAAGCAGGCAACTGTGGACATTAGGGTACTACTAGTTATTTCCGGATAGGGCGTGGCCATCGGTTGCCTGCGTGTATCACACCGTGGCTACGAGATGGGCTTGAGACTTTTATTAATCTGTGGGCTTGAGGCTGTTGCTCGGCGGGAGGCACAGTGTACAGATGGCGGAGATAGCCGGTGTGGTACGGCAAGCTTGTTTATTTTTTAAGACATACAGTATTTCAACAAGGAACTTTTATGATCGGCCTTGTTTTACGTGAAACTGATCTGATCCATGATGGTAGGGCCTTGAACATTGACCAAACGCACAGATCATCGATGACCAGAGAAAGTCTTGCAGGTTACAATCTGTGGGCACGAAACGAATGAGGTTTTGATTGGTAGTCGTTCGTTTGTTTACAAGTTGGACGCGACGGAAACTGACTGAATAATATTAAGCTGGTATGCAAATAGTTACGTTGTCAAGTTGGATAGATTAGTGATTTTGTTTGAAGTAATACATAAGTCGTGAGATTTGAGGCTGACATGGTGGTGACTCAAAAATATTAATACTGTGTTATGCGTTGACACCGCGTGAATTTACCGACGTTTCGACGGAACTACTGCTTGTAATCTTCAGGGTAATGTAAAAGGATCATTCGTGTGGCCGAAGAGTATTATTCGATATTGTCAGTTTACTGTTCGGCAGTTAAGCGCGGTAGATTTACAGTATTTTTATGTAAAGCCAACCCAGACGGTTGAAATAGAAGTTTGTGCCTTACAACGTCGGTAAATTGCGATTAGAGTACATGACCTCATATTCCAGAAGACAGTACTTTATTACAGAAATTTTATTGGCTATACATATTCTTTGTACAGAATGAAAACAAATAATTTGTATATATTTTATTTTCATTTCAGGGTCAGTGTTTTGTCCCTGCTGAAAACAAGTTTGTGAACATTGCGTTTTCTGGATTTGTGAACGGAAGATGGTACGTGTATCCTAAACAACACTCAAAAATGACTGTGGTTAACATATTAATTCAGTGTGGTAGGTTAGGAAATGTTGGGGTCTGGTTGTAGCCTTCTGTTCATGAGGGTCATGGAATGGTGCTGTGTTTAGCAAGAAGAATTGTTGTGTATTTGTGCACAAGCTAAAGAAGTTCCTGAATTTACCGTTTGAAGACCACGCAGTAAACACACTCCGTTTCAGTTATACAAATCCAATCTGTTACCGTTGTGTAAGGTAAAAGTTGCTTGTTCTGATATGCGTACAAAATATATAAACGCAATGTGAGCACAGTGTAGAATTTTTGAGTATTAAACCTGGTGGTATGTGAAGTTACTGCTAGGCTTTAAAAGGTTAGTGAAGCTGGATGAAGGGGTTAGTGGTCATGTCATTTAGTTGAACTTACAACATCATTACTACACAGTTGTGTATTCTCCCATTATTATACTTCCAGTGTTTCTACCTGGTTTAAGCATTCTTGTTCTGTAGGCATTTATTTATAACATGAAGACTTTTTGTGCATACTACATCTATGTAAGTGGCCATGGTAGCTTATTTGACGGTGAGACTAGCTCAGAGAATGAAGTTATAACTCCGGATTGTCGGATCTATCAGTGAAAAGTGAAGTAATTAAAGGGTAAAGAAAACTGGGCTATTCCTGTGTTTCTAATACATTTTCCATGAGAAAGTGGGAGACAACTGGATGCACTTTATTTTTAAACTAGGAAACATTACAAATGATACCTGTAATTCAGTTAACAAAGCGCACGACTTTTAGGCCATAAAAACATTTATTTTTGATTCCTACATCTTACAGCCTTACTGGCCATCTTCAGGGAGCCATTCTTGATATGACTGGAAGGAACTTCGCACAATATACTAATTACAGTAAAAACAATGAAGCCATAAGAACATATCCTCATGCAGGTTGAAAGTAAAATATTTGTGTTTGTTTCGTTGAAAATGGTCTACTGTGTGTTAAATTAAAATTGAGTGGTGTATGAAAGTTTCATATTACGTCTTTATATATTAATCACATAATGCTTGAGGTCTTTGCTCTTCTGGGTTTTTGCACAGTGTATGGTTGTAGTTGTTTCTGGCATTTTGGGTCTGCCTATTGGTCTCATCTTCAAGGGGCAAGCAGTCCAAGAAGAGTGAAGGCCCCATTCTATACTGTGGCAGAAGCCTGAAATTTCACAAAGATAATGCTTTCACATCATCTGTGGAGAGCATCATTAGTCAGTGTGCAGACCCTATCTGCTTGTGTGCTGTGGTTAGTTGTAAACATGCCAAATATCATATTCACATATTAAAATGTCCTGACTTCAGTTGACTTCTTATATTCCTTAGTTCTATAGTGTTAAAACATGATGTGGTCCCTCTCTTTAATTTCATTCATAAGCGTGTGTGGGATGATGTGTGTCAGTTGTGGGTAGAGTACTATCTACCATGAACAAGGATTTGTCTTTGTTGATTACCTACTGTATACTGAGTACCACCTCGTATGAACAGGGTTTCAACTGTGTTGAGCACCTATTGTATACTACTCAGTATACAGCAGGTGATGAACTGTATACTACTCAGTATGCAGTAGATGCTGGACTATATGCACATAGTACTCAGTATACAGGAGCTACACACTGGATGATGATGCTGTCCCCAGAATGTTGTAAAAGCATTATCTGATTAACAGATAAAGACATATTAGTTAATTTTAATTGTGATAAGTAGTAGACCATTTTAATGTGACAGACAATGTATGTTTTTAATTTTAACTTACACAAGGGTATGTTCTTATGGCTTTATTATTTTTTGTGGTAATTAAAAGAATGTAAAGACTTGAGTTCCTTCTGGTATTATCTAGTGTGGTTCCATGAAGTTGGCCAACAAGGCCAGAACATGGAAGAATTGAAAAATGTATTGTAATCTAAAAATTGTGTGGGGCTTTGTTGGTTACATTATCAGGTAAAATTAAAGTATGTGGTAAAAAATATATTACAAAATTAAAGAGTAGGCTCAAACTTGTAGAATATGATGCTATGCAGTTTGTAAATTGGTACCAATATGCGACAGGAACCTGCTGCTTCCACTGTCAGTGTTGACCTGTGACCTTAAAGATGGTGACAGCAAATTCTTAAAAAATATTGGTACCTGCATACCAAACTACACAGCTAGTATCCCACATGACTGTATTGTTAATACCTACATACGAAGCTGCACAGTGTTAATCCTTCCATACGAAACTGCACAGCGTTGATCCTTCCTATGGCATGAATATTTATCGAGATTCAAAACTCCTGTTTATTTTTTCAGCCTAAAGTTGTGTTGTCTTTAATTTTTTTCAGTCATGTGGGTCATGTCATTGTCTGCCATGTAGGACTATTAACAGTAACTTAAGTAAAAGTAATGTAAGCATGTGGCAGATTGTGAGATATGTGACATATGTCACAAGCAGGCAAGAAGAAATATGCAGAATGTGTTGGAAATGACATGCTACACAAAATGTCAAATCAGAATAGATCATATATCATAATAGGAAGGTTAAGTTTTATTACTTCTGAGTTTTTGTGTTATTTAAAGAAATTAGGAACACTGGTGCAAGGTAATGATCATGTATGAAGTAAGTTATTTTTCTTCTGCAGGCATCACAGTTCAGGAAGCAGACTACAGGTAATACTGCTGCTGCTGCAGCAGCAGTGACTGGAACAAGGAAAAAATCATCTGGTCCCAAGTTTGAATTAACAGACGAACAGAAAGCCGACATTAAGGAAGCGTTTGACCTGTTTGATACTGAAGGAAATGGACAAATAGAAACAAAAGAACTAAAGGTATTGAAATACAGTGTTACCAGTTTTGTGTTTTATTGTAGTTTGTGGTTTATTTAACAATGCTCAAATTAGCTCAGGCCAGGTTTGCACAAATCCCAGGCACCAGGTTGCCTGTGCGACTAAATTTTGTATGGTGGCACCTAATATTTGTGGATCCTTAGGATGATACATGTCTCATATCATCCTTCTGGCACATAGAATTTTGAGGTGGCTTCTAGATTTTTGAAAATCTGTGAACCCTGTCTCAGGCTATAAGGCATTGAATGGTAGCATGATAGTGAATAATGAACTGTAAAGGATGCAATTTAAAAGAGGCATGGCATGATTTGAGTTCTGATCCTGGCATTTGCATGGAGGCACTGAGGAAGATCTTGGAAACCTCAGGATAGTCAGTGTCCTGACTGAAATACAAACCAGGCATCTCTTGGATACAGGCAGTTCTTGTTTTGAGCAGTTTTGATTTATGCAAATTTGGATGTCAGTAGTTTATTAATTTAGGCACGTTCTCAGATGATGCAATCCAGAAGTATACATTTGTGCAGACTGAGACAGACCCTCCAAGCATATGTGAGAAATCCTGTCAGTTTTCTTGATAAAATGCTCACCTTGTAGAGAAAGCAGAAAAGGCTTTCATCTCGCTGCCAGCTATGTATGACACGTCCCATTCTCCATCGGTGCCAGTAAGCTTGTCTGTTGCAGCAGGTACATGTCTTCCTTAGTACATATGTATGTTCTTCTGATTTACGTCTGTTTCATTTCTACTCTAAATTATTGCGTTTCACCTCTTCTGTTGTATTATGACTTATGTTGGCCCCAACCTGCGTGGTTAACCCACGAGGTTTTAACCACATGCCATCATTTAGACAGAAGACACTTAATGCTTCTTTAAGCCTAAGTGACTATCAAATCGCTGGTTCTTATTTTGAAATTTGAAATACAATATTTAACTGTAATCATCAAATGTCCCTTACTTTTCTTCACTGATACACTGATCACTATTATTAGTACAACACAGTTTGACTGTCCCAATCACTACAACCAATTAAATTCACATATTCACTGGAAATTGAAAACACAGGTAGTTGTGGTTTTGTACAGCCGCCAGAGCTCTTATGGAACTACACTGTTACGCGTCTGCTGTCCACCAAGGTATAACTCTGAGTCCTGTTGTACAAGCAACACAGATGCCGTGAAGCTGTTATCGCCCCGCACCTGCAATATGAACGCCAGCGTGTCATACTCGCTTGTTGGTAGTTGCAATCAGATGATGTCCCAACTGAACCATTCTGACTGAAGTATGCACATGAAATAATTCATGCAAAAGTCTGTCCTGCCGCTTGAACATACTGGCTGCACCAGCTAATAGATTACAATGTAGAATTTGGAAAAGGTAATGGACACACTTTTGTAATGGGTGTTTGCAATGTCCCCCCTTTTGTAGTTTTCATGGCCACCACACGAATACGCTGATCTGGTCCTGGGTGTACTGCAATTACAACAGCGAGTGGCCATTGCACAAGAGGTGTATGTTCATCCATCAACAGCACTATGTCCCCTGGATAAAAATTTGGTGCTGAATGTTGCCACTTGGTTCATTGCTGCAGTTCCTGGAGGTAATTTGCTGACCATCGTTTCCAGAAATGCTGTGTTTGTTGTTGCAGTTGCTGCCACCTACAAAGTCTGTTTAATTTCACATTAGTCAGATCAGGTGAAGGCAGTGTGGTCAAAGGCTCACCAATTAAAAAATGTCCAGGGGACAAATAGGAATATCAAGGATCATTAGGAAGAGTGCACAAGGGCTGAGAATTGAGACATGCTTCATTGTTTGCTGTAATTGTAACCAGCTCTTCATATGTGCAGACGTTATTACCTAGGATACGTCTGAGGTGATATTTCATTGATTTCACTGCAGCTTCCTATAAACTGCCAAAGTGAGGACTGTGAGGAGGTATGAATTTCCACTCACATCTCTCATTAGACAAATAGTCTTGCACTTGTTCTACATGGGCAGGTGACTGCTATAGTTTGTGCAGTTCTTGAAAGTGATTAGCTGCTCCCTTAAAGTTAGTGCCATTATCTGAGCAGATAATGCTGGGTGTGCCTCTTCTGGCTATGAATCTTCTCAATGCAGCAATGAATGCATCTGTGGTAAGGCTAGTTACCACTTCTAAGTGAAGGGCCTTGATTGCTAGACAAACAAACACAGCTATGTATCCCTTTACCACAGTTTTATTACGTGGGTTGCTCTATTTCAACATGATGGGTCCAGCATAGTCTATACCAGTAGTACGAAATGCCCTTGATGGCTGGACTCTTGAAGATGGAAGTTCTCCCATAAGTTGTTTAGAAGCTTATACTTTAAGTTTCTAGCAGGTTAGACATTGATAAATAACTGATTTTATCAAATTCTTTATGTGTGGAATCCAAAATCTTTGTCTTACGCAAGCAATCAGCAACTGAGGTCCAGCGCGCAAAAGTTTCATATGTTCTGCAGAAATGAGTCTTGTAAAGTGATGGTTTGAAGAAAGTATCAACTGGTGAATAGCATCATAAGGCAATGAAGAGTGTTGTAATCTTCCGCCTACTTGCAATAATCCTTCTTGATCCACAAAAGGATGAAGACATTTGAGGGAAGTCTTTGTTGATACCTCTTGTTTGTTCTGCAAATCTTGCAATTCTTGTTTGTAGCAGATGTGCTGCACTAATTTCACACAGCAGAGTAGAGCAGTGTCTAACTCTTGTGCTGACAAAGGAGATATAAGTCTGTTGACTTTCTTCTGTCTGGTGTTGAATGCAAATCTTTTGCAGTAAGCAGTCACTCGAACAAGTCTGGATAGCTTGGAATATTTCTGTGTAATGTCCTCTGGTGACAAAAATGTTGAAAGTGCACTTGCTTTGTGTCAGGAATATCTGCCTGTTCACAAACTGGCAAAATAGGCCATGTTGAAGGTGCTCGAGCTAGCCAGTGTGGTCCATTCCACCACAAACTATTTGCAGATAATGTTTGAGGATCACATCCTCTTGATATTAAGTCAGCTGGATTAGATGCTGATGAAACATGGTGCCAGCTGGCATCTGCTGTGAATTCTTGGATAGTAGCAACCCTATTACCAACAAATGTTTTCCACTTGGATGAATTCCCTTGTATCTAAGCAAGTACTATAGATGAATCAGTCCGCAAAGTAGTTTGGTTAATAGGCACATCAAGTGCAGCTCTAGCTTTCTTGTAAAGCTTAGAAAGGAGAAGTGCTCCACATAGTTCCAGTTTTGGAAGTGTCATCCTTTTGATGGGTGCAACTTTAGATGTTGCATGCAGTAGTTCACATGTGACCTATCATCATCATGTGACCTGCATCAATGGAACATAAATACAGACAAGCGCCATAGGCTTTCTCACAACTATCACAGAATCCATGTAGTTGAATGTCTCCTGCATTTGCACACAGAACCTTATGTGTGATCTTGATATGAGAAACTTGAGGTAGCTGCTGGTAGAGTTGATTCCAGTCATGCAGCAGAAATGTAGGTAAGGATTCATCCCACTGTACCTTACTTTGCCAAAGTGTTTGCAAAAAAACCTTGTATGAGATGATAATAGAGCTAAGCAGCCCCAATGGATCAAACACTGATGCTACAATTGATAGCACTTTACATTTAGTTACATAGGTTAAGTCCGCAGGACATGTAATACTGCTCTTGACTTGCAACTGGTCCGTTGTAGGATTCCACAACAGACCTAACGTTGTGACACTATTGTCTTTCTCTAGTTGTAGAAGATTTTGTGTTTCATGAAGTTCCTCTGGAATATTATTCAGAAATGCAGAGCTGTTAGAGGCCCATTTCCTGAGTGTAAATCCTGCTTGTTGCAAGATAGAGGTAACTTCTTGTTGCAAGTGTATGGCTTCTGTAAGGGTTGGTGCACCACTGAGCAGATCATCAACATAAAAACCATTATGAATCAACTTAGCAGCTTTAGGATGCTCAGCTTCATTATCATCAGCTAGTTTCTTCGGACATCTGGTAGCTAGAAATGGTGCTGAAGCAGTACCATATGTTACTGTAGTGAGTTGATATTCCTGGATGGGTTCTTCAGGTGAAAATCTCCATAAAATTTGCTGAAAATTCTGGTCCTGTGGATGGACTAATATTTGCCCGTACATCTTGGCAATGTCAGCAGTAAAACACACTTGATGTGTTCTAAAACGAAGAACAGTAGAATATAACTTTTGCTGGATGGTAGTACCCACTAATAGTATGTCATTAAGTGACAGCCCATCAGAAGTCTTTCCACTGCCATCAAAAACTTCTCCTGTAGAAGTAGTTGTACTAGATGCCTTGAAAACAGGATGATGGGGCAAATAAAAACATATCTGATCTGAAGTAGTGAGTTCAGCTGGCTGCATGTGGCCCAACTGCTGATACTCGTGCATGAATGCATGATATTTTATCTTAAGTTCTTCATCCTTGGCAATTCTTTCAATTTGCAGAAGTCTCTGTTCTGCCATTTTCCTGAATTTCCCAAGTTCCCTTGACTCCATCTTGAATGGAAGGTGCACGACAAATCTACCATCATTTTGTTGTGTGGTATTTGCTGTGAAATGTTGTTCGCAGCTCTTACGTTCTGGAGACAGTATGGGTTGTTCACATGACTCAACAGTCCAGAATCATTGCAACTGCTGGTCCATATTGATATCATCTCTGCTGAATAATGCTTGACATGATGCTTGATTGGCTGTACTAGTTGGTGTCTTACCAGCAACTGTCCAACCCAAAACGGTTTCTTGTAATACAGGATACTTGCCAGGTCTGGTACTTCTACCAGGGAGAAGAATTTCATAAAACAAATCTGCTCCAATCAGAATATCGATGGAGTCAGGCTGGTTGAATGTTTCATCTGCTAGCTGCAGATTCTTAGGAAGGTTCCATTGTGAAATGTCCAGTTTAGTAGCTGGAGTGTTACCAGTAATGTTGGGTAACACGACACAATCCATTGTAGTGTGCCAATTATTGTACCTAGATTTAATGTGTAGTGGTACCATGTGAAGTGCTTCAGTATTAACATCACTAATGCCCTGAATGAAAGTGCGTTTCTTAAGCTTTGCTAATTTCAAACGTTGCACAAGTCTGTCCATAACAAAGTGAGACTCAGATGCACTATTTAGCAGAGCTCTGCAAGGTACATATTGGCCAAAACTGTTTTGTTCATGCACTATTGCAGTAGCAAGCAGTACGTATGTACGTGGTTTCCCTTTGAAAGCACAGTACATATTAATATTTGTTTTTGAAATACCCTCTGGGGTGGATTCCCTTGAGTGTGAATTTTGCTGCTTATTTTTCTGCTTAGAAAAAAAATCCATGTGTAACAATGTGTGATGCTTCTTGTTGCACTTGCGACAAGAAAATGTTGAACACACATGTGAAGGGTTGTATGGTTTCATACAAGTAAAACATAAGTGAGCTTGTCTCACAAATGTTTGATGTTGTTTGGGTTGCATGCCTAGAAATTTCACACTTGAGGAGATGATGATTACCTTGACAGCATGAACATCCACCTTGTGTTACAATATTACAGCTTGCAGTTTGTTTGCTCAGCTTTGACTTGTTACCAGCTTGTGTCGTCTTCTCAGTGTTCCCGTAATTGTGAAGTATCAGATAACTCCAGGACCTTGCATCTGCTTTCTAGGAAGCTGAGGATGTCAACTAGTGATGCCATTTCTTGAGAGGAGGCTGTCTTAAGCTCCCATGCCTTATGCGTTTCACCATCCAATCTCTCTAACACCATATCATTTATGATTAATTCTTGCCACATAACATTCAATGATAATGCTTGTAATGCATTCCTATGAGTGTTAATATAACTGATTAATGATCTCAAATTGCCTAAGTCACCCTTTGCAACTGAAGGAAGTTGACACAATTGCTGGATGTGAGTCATTGCAATCAACTTCTTATTGCTGTATCTGTCAGTAACTAACTGCCATGTGACACGAAAATTCTCAGTTGTAACAGGCAAGTTCTGAATGAGTGCCTTGGCTTCCCCTTGCAAAGAAGAAGTGAGATAATGATATCTCTGAATATCAGATAATTGTTTATTATCTACAGTAAGAGCCTGAAATGTGTCATGAAAATGTTGCCAGTCACAAACCTTGCCAGAAAAAGTTGGAAGTGTAATTGTTGGGAATTTAACATGTGAATTGTTAGACCCACTTGACAGTTGCGTTGACCTTCATTGTCTGAGTTAGACCTTGACCTTGGTGGACTAATAGTTGGTTGTAAGAGTTCACTGAACCTTGCTTGAACATTATAATATTGATTCTCCAATTGTTCCCGATCAGATGAGTGATCTGTGTCATCATAATATTCTAGTTCTTGTTGAACCATTTCATATTTAGACCAAATGTCTGCCAACTTGTCCCTCCTCACTTTTAATTCATGAACCTTGGTTTCATTAATTTCTATGTATGTTTGCGTGCATGTTAATTCACCCTTAATAACTGCATGTCTCTTTACTAACATAGCCTGTCATTCAGGATCCCTGATAGGATAGGATATAAATAGGACAGATAAATAGGAATGATCTGACCTCTTTTGTTGTCACCCAGCTGTGGTGATTAAATGGGTTGACAGCTTGCTGGATAACTGTTACTCCTTGTGGATTACAGCACCCATGGCACGCCTAAGATGGATTCCTGATCCTCTAGTTGGCGGTAGCTTGGTTGTTGGAACAAAGAAGGCTGATGATGTTATCTTGGACGCTGCGTAGTAGCTGTTGCTGAGCCCATTGTGCAAGACTCACATATGATGCATAACATCACTGCATTGCACTCCACCTTATGTTACCGTACTTTCGATCAACATAAACTATTTTAGTTGATTAATTACAACCCAAAAGTTCATTTAATACAACACAAAACAATATCTGGCCCGGAGGACCATTATGTTGGTGCCCAACCTGCGTGGTTAACCCATGAGGTTTTAACCACATGCCGTCATTTAGACAGAAGACACTTAATGCTTCTTTAAGCCTAAGTGACCATCAAATCGCCGGTTCTTATTTTGAAATTTGAAATACAATATTTAACTGTAATCATCAAATGTCCATTACTTTTCTTCACTGACACACTGATCACTATTATTAGTACAACACAGTTTGACTGTCCCAATCACTGCGACCAATTAAATTCACTTATTCACTGGAAATTCAAAACACAGGTAGTTGTGGTTTTGTACAACCACCAGAGCCCTTATGGAACTACACTGTTACGCGTCTGCTGTCCACCAAGGTATAACTCCGAGTCCAGTTGTGCAAGCGACACAGATGCCGTGAAGCTGTTATTGCCCCACACCTGCAATATGAACCCCAGCGTGTGATACTCGTTTGTTGGTAGTTGCAATCAGATGATGTCCCAACTGAACCATTCTGACTGAAGTATCCATATGAACTAAATTCACCCAAAAGTCTGTCCTGCTGCCTGAACAGCTTACAATCTGAAATTTCAGTGATAACAGGGAGGTTGAAACAGGAATATATTCACTCTAACCTGGAATTTTCAGTCATTTTATGTGAGAGAATTCTTTTCATTTTATGTGAATTTTATTTATGCTGTAATTTTCAGGCACACATTAACTGCAAAAATTGAGAATTACCTGTAAAAGTCAGAAAGAGTTTCCCTTGAGTTGGCTTGCTTGCTGTCACCAGTTTTAATTCATTTCAGACAGGTACTGAAATGGTCTATACTCATATTCCAGTGTGAGATGTTGTGCGTTGATTACAGAATTGTATGAAATGAACACGTAGTAGTGTGGTTGTGTTATGCAGCCACATAGCTCATCTCCAACATTATTGAACGGGTGTGATCAAAATTTTGTACTGGGGTCTACACCAAAAATAGTGAACCAGATCTTGTTTTTTACATTAAGGTCATGTGGGATATGACACCATGTAGTCTGGTAGAAGTGTACTGACTTTTTGGAGGGATGTGGTGCCTCCATGTTCACACTAGAAGTCCTGGAGGAAGCAGGTTCTTTTAAAATTTTGTTACTAGAGTAAACTTGCTTTCTTGACTCTTTCTCACTTTTTTCCATATTTCTGCAGACTCACCATTTGTGGTCATTTCCACATCTCACCTGACACTCAGAACAGGGGAAGGAGCAAGTGGGAATGACCATATGTGTTACATTTCTTGGGCATACCACAGCAGAGTGCGGAGTGGCAGATGGTGGTTGTGTAAAGAAGTAAAGGCATTTTGCCATCATTGTTGTGTGTAGCCCTACAAGTACAGTACTGACTGTCAGTTTTAGCCGTGACCGACCCGTTAAAGCCTTAAATTTATCTTAATAATTTTCATAAATTCTGTTCTTAGATCTCAGGAGTCACATTACTTCTTTGTGATAAAAATCAGTTGGTTAATGCTGTCTGGGGAAGTAATCACTTTTTCATTTGTCAATCGTACAAGTCACATAAATATGTTCTGTGGGCAAAACATGTAGATTTCTAACATGAAAGCGAGTAGGAAGTAAATGTAGTTACCATTAGGATTTAAAGGGTCACAGGTACCCAGTCTCCTTTCTCTGTGCGTGCTTTCTTGGTGTCATCAGGATCTGCCATAATTCAGGTCCTTTGCCATTGGTTTGTGACTGCAGAGTCATGTATTCATTTTGAGGATGGTCTGTGTGGGAACTGTGGTGGACAAAGTGGCACTGGGATTGTTTTTTATCTGACAACTGGTTTTCCTTTGTCATGGTTATTCTACCAATGCCCCATCTTCATATTTCATTCGTGTGCCACTAATGCTATGTAATATGAGTGTTAATGATTTCATTGAATAAAAAACACTAAAAGGGAATGAAAAACCACTTGCATTGTATGCAAATGATGCATATGAAGGTGTTCAGTATACAGCAGTTGGGACCCATGACAGCTATGTTGAGTATCTGTATTTCGGTGTAAGAATATGAACAGCTGTTGCCTGTTACAGACTGTTGTCACTGTAACCTTGGTTACAGATATAAATAGAATTACTGTAAGATGATTTAATCAATCGTAATTCCAGTCTTCATATATTTATAGGTAGCGATGAGAGCTTTAGGATTTGAACCAAGAAAAGAGGAAATTAAGAAGATGATAAGTGATATTGACAAAGAAGGCTCAGGTAAATAAATTTGTGACCAAACACTCTTTTAACATGTCTTTTGGAGCAGTGGTTTTGAACACTAAACTGGAAAATGTTCACTGTAGGTAATTAACACTGATGTTACTGACTGGATCAGTGAAACTTAATGGTAATAGGGAAGCCCTAAATCAATGAACATTAAATGGGATATGAATATTGATGTACCAACTAATGCACTATTTTATTATCATTAATTCATGTTTGGGGAATATTAATTAATTAGTATTCGGGGAATACTAATTAATGATAATAAGAAGGTACATTGGTTGGTACATCAATATTCATATACTATAAAATGCACAGTGCTAACAATATAAAGTTCATTAAATGGGACATCCATTGTAAGCAATTTTAATACAGCATGAAGTGAATAAATCGTTACTGCAAATTTTTGTTAGAGGTAAAGTGGCCAAAGTGTGGGGCTATTATATATACATTCTTGCCTCCATGTCTTGCATCTGGTTTCATGACTGGCTACTTTGGTACATAGGCAGTTCTACCATTTGTTTGTACCATTGATAGCTATATTAATGTGGTGTAATAAATCATACACCAGTGTGCAAGTGTTTCTTTGGGTGAACTTGGTTGGTGTGTTCCAAGTCACATCCACTTGTACGTATCAGCCATCATTAATGCTCTGTCCTGCATGGTAGTGACTAGCATGCATGCGCTTGCTAGCTTGCGTGTGCAGTTCGTGTTTTTGTGTCCTGCATGGGAACGACTGGCCAGCAACACAGTGGAATCAGTGAGAGCATGCAGCCTGTTTCTGCTGGGAAATAATGCCTTAAAATTGGATTTAGAGGCAAAGCAACTGTGACATATTTAACGCCAGTATCAGGTAGGTGAATTTCATCACCTCTGCAGTGGACTAAGGCAACATCCCACTAAATGTTTTGGACATTGTATAATGTTGCCTTCAACATTTTATTATATACTGCAGGCTACATGACAGCACATTTCATACAGCTCAACAAATTTTCAGGAAACAATATCCATAGAAGAAACACTGTTTGTGACACTGAGGTAAGTCCACCACGCTTCAAATTTAACACATCGTAACCAGTTCTGTGATGGAGCCAGTTTGGTTCATTGGGAGTCTGCTACAGTCATAATGACTCTGATAAATACATTGGTAGATGACATAGTACATGTGACAAGATTAATGTAAACATCATGATTACATGATTTACAGAAACTGCAGTATGAATGAGTGATACCTGCCTTCTCTCTATGATCCCTGCTACGATGCTATAGCAAATTGGATATTAACTGAATGCCCTTGTATAAGCACTTGCAGTAGATTGTTAACATTAATAATTGTTGGTATCGCCCTACCATGTTGTTACAGCAATGCCAAGTGTGTAGTACGATTCTTTAGGACTGTTGTCTCTGAAACTGTTTAAGCTTGGGGCTGAAGATGAAGCTGAAGAGTGAGAAAATTATTTTGTAATGCACCAATCTCATTTGCCACCATGTTTTGGAACGTTGACCCTTTTTTGTGGGAGGCAGTTTTCTCACGTACAGAACTAGAAATCTGACGAAATTCAGAGCCACATCATTGTCATCACCTTCCTTAATGAACCACTCGAGTTTCCTGCTCTGTAAACGTAGCATTTCTTCCTGATAATATAATGTTGACTTCCCTAATTTTTTGTGTGATTTCAGGCTGCTGCTGCTGTGTAAATGAGATTTTCACTCTTCTAGGATGTTATGCAGTGTAGATTGATAGGCAATGACCAGCATTTTGAGACAACCTATCAGTCCCATCTTCAGTGGACTGCTTGACCCTTGAAGATGGAACTGGTAGGTTTTCCAGAAATGTCGGTAACTAACTACCAGTCTATGCTGAGTAACAGCCCAGAAGAGCAAAGTTCTTATTCCCTTTCTTTCTGTTTGGAGCCCTTTAATGTGCAGCCATAGCAGGATCTTGTACTTCAGAAGAGGCATTGTGTGAAAAAAATGGTGTAACCTCATATTCATAGCTTTCCTCAATGTAATTGTTGCTGTTCTGCATTGCACATCAGTGTAAATGGAATATTGCCTGATGTTTTTCCAGGCTGCATGTCATCTCTGAAAAGTTTAAGAGACATGAAATTTACCCACTGAGGTATCAGCGGTGGTGCACTGCCTCCTGATCTAGGCTTATCTGTCTTTTTTAATTCCTTTCGGAAGTTATCTCTCAGACCCTTCCAGTGTGCCTTTGCTGCCTGTTCTGTGAACAAAGTAAGTATTGTGTTTTGTATATCAGTAAATCATGCTATGGCAGGTTCCTTTCAACAGGAATTTCTTTCAGACAGCTTTCATTCTCACTGAGAATAAATAAGTCTGCTGTTGCATCTGCAGTCAAGGAGACAACCTGTGCCGTGTGGACTGCTATACAGGCACGACATATGCCTTCTCCAAAGGATGAAATGTTTAAAGAAATTGCAAAAGACTTCCATATTCACCAGAATTTCCCAAATTGCACTGGGAATATAGGTGGAAAGCACATCAGAATTAAATGCGCTCCGAACTGTAGCAGCCAACATTTTAAGTACAAACAGTATCATTCCATTGTTCTACAGGCTGTTGTGGATGCATATCTTAAGTTTGTAACTGTGTTTGTTGGAGCATATGGTAAACAAAGCAATGGTGGCTTTTTCCACTACTCTGTATCAGAGCTTGGAAACATGAAGTTTGAAATAGCCTGAAGGTACAGTTTTGCCACACAGTGATATTACATTGCCTCACATTGTCGTTGGTGACAAAGTGTATCCACTAACAACTTACTTGATGAAACCATACAGGCAAAAGTAAATCAAAATTCAATTACAGACTGTTGCACAACATATTGTAGAATGGGTTTTTGGAGTTTGTGCTTCAAAGTGGAGGATTCTGGCAAACCCACTGAAGCAAAAGTAGATAAACATGTGGAAGTTGTGAAGTGCATTGCTTTACTGCACAGTATTATCGTAGACATTAGAGTTTGCATGAGTATTTATCATCAAACAAATGTGACAGCTTGGATGCAAATCACAGTGTTTAGTTCAAAAGATCCAGAATAAACAATCCTGTTACTGCATCTGCCAAACAAACGTGAGGCTCATTTTTTGAATTTTTCATCAGTACACTGATGTAATTGTATTAGCTGAATGTACATATTTGTATGCAAGTCTGTCTATAAACCAACTACAAATGCTCTGTATTAGTACTTACTGTTCATGCCTCTCCATTCCTTGTCAGAAAGTTGTGATAGTCTTTATTTCAATGATGCCACATTACTGGTCTCTTATAAACCTCGGAATTAGAGCGTCTGTCATTGAAGACATGAAATGAGCATGTGCAATACTGCTTGCTTACTGCTTTCCCTTGTCTTTTCAGTACTGCTCATAAAATGCTTCTCCACTACTTGTAAACAAATTCTCAGTTGTGACAGCGTTCTTTCGGGGTGATCTCTCCAGCACTCTCTATCGCTATCACCCACCAGAGCTACCAGGAAGCGGCAGACAATCAAGCTTGGCTGCTGCTTCCTGGAGTGTCCATTTTACATGTCCACCCACTTCACACGGCTCTGCATTACATAGCCTAAGAATGACTGCAGAGAATGTTATGCAGAGACCGGCTGAGGCCTTGTGTCTTCTGGGATGTGGTGATGTGTCATTGGGTGAGTGGTTCCCCACATTCCAAGTGGTTGTGTTGCCTTTGTTTTCAAGGTTAAGTGGTCCAAGAAGATTATTCTTGGGCTTCTTACCCTTGAAAATGAAGACACTATGGTGCTTAGAAATGTCTGACACCACTTACCCAACACAGTGTCGCATCCTAGAAGACTTGAATACTCGGCACTACTGCTGTCAGAACCTGAGAGCTCACAGTGAACAGCTTCATAATTGTTACTGTGTACCTAAAATTCTTAGGGTGGTTTAACTGTGCTGCATGAGACAAACAGGACATGTTGCATGTTAGCCAAAGCGAGAAATGTGTACATAAATTTGGTCAACAAACCTCAAAGGAAGATGCTGTGTTAGAGACCTAGGCAAGATGGATGCTTAATATAAAAATAAATTTAGAGAACTGGTGTATGACATTGGTGACTAGATGAAGACTGTGGTCTTGTAATGGGCCATGACACTGTGGAATTTGCTAGCTAGGTATCAAAATTTGGAGGAACTGGCTGTTTCACTCTTCTGCCCTAAAGATGAAGGTAACTGGTTCTTGTGAGAGGTTGGTGTGTTTCTGCCAAGGTACACCGTATCATATCCCAGGAGACCAAATTCTTAACCTTCACTATTGTGACTTCAAATCTCATAGAGGGACTACATTACGGTCAACCTGGGTTATACTGGTGTCAGTTATAACAGATAATTTTTTCATTCCCTGGCCGTTCGTTTACGTTTTATCCCAGTAACTACCTTGGTTATGCCAGTCTCATATATGGGATCTTTTGGTTACATCGGATTTCTCCGACATTCCCTAAGGGTTGATTTTCCTTGGCGATACTGTTTTTGGCAAAATAATGGACAGTTCACAATGGTTACAGCGTGTTTGAGCACAGAGGGCCCATTCATGAGAGGGACATGAAGACTGGATATGTAATTTGATAGCGTTTTTTACATGGAATTGCCACAGAGACTTGTAAATTTTGCATCTTGTTCGGCTTTCCTAAGGACAAGGTTCACCCTTAGTGTTTATAATGGATAAGCAGGGGCAGTCTCTACCTGATGGTGTCTGTTGTTCATGCACCAGCTGGAAAGTAATTGCCATATGTGAGCATTTTATGGCACCTGGGGATAGAGTGCCCTGTCATAAATCAATTACAGCTTGACATCAGTGCATTTACTTGTAAGCTTTTAGGTAGCAAATTTGTAAGGCTTTTACTGTATGTAAACAGAACTGATCGTTCGGCCAAGAAGTGATGTGTATCAGTACTGGCTGACCAACCAGGTGCAAATACTTACTTAAAAATTTTGAGTGTACAGTACTGTGGAACACAGTAGGTGCGTAAAGGAGGGGAGGATTCAGGCATCTTGGTGCATGGTGCTTCCGTGAGTTACATCAAGACTTCAGGAATTGTACTGCACTGTACACAAATGTAACCTTGTGTCAGTTGGTTGGCTGTGATCTATTTCAACTTCAGAAGTTCCCTTAATTTCAGCACATTTAAAACCTAATTTAACTGACCCGTGGATATAACAGACTTTGGTTACAACTTATATTTTTAGGACACCCCTTGGGATCTGTTATAACAGAGGTTGACTGTATGCTATCTCAGGATAGGATCCAAATCTTTGTTTTTTTGGAGGTGGTAAAGATTTTTAGGTCTCTCAAAAGAAGGAAATTCTTGACTGACTGAGCAGCTATCAGTTTTCCAAGGATGTGAAGTTAGTTGCTTGTGTGCTGCCATAGTAAAAATGTAGTATTTTATGTTAGTGTAACTGTATACACTGATTTCAGGTGTTTTAACTTTTGATGACTTTCTTGGTCTGATGACTGTGAAAATGGCAGAGAAAGATTCCAAAGAAGAAATTCTGAAAGCCTTCAGATTATTTGATGATGATGAAACTGGCAAGATCTCTTTCAAGAATCTTAAGCGTGTTGCAAAGGAGTTGGGTGAGAACCTGACAGATGAAGAGTTACAGGTATTCTTACATATATATGTGCACAAACATTAGGTCCCTATTTCATAATTTTAATTTTAGTAGTTGCCATTTATAAGACGAACATGAACACTAACAGTGTGAAGTATTTACAGGGCAGCATTTTTTGCAAGTAACTCTCACTGAAAATACAGATTAAGAATTTAGTTTGTGCAGAACATGATTTAGTTATTTCTCCTCATTGTCGAGCAGAAAACAAACATATGTGAGAAAATACAAGTATAACCCTGATATGTATGCTAAACATAGGTTGTTGAGGGCTGTGCTGGAAGAAATGGTGTATTAAGCCTATCTGGTTAATCACATAATAATCCTCGCCCCAACTTTACCATAAGAAAGGCTCATGAATTGCCACTGGCCCACAGTTACAGTTTAAATTAGATAGATGTTCCGTTGTCCATGCTACTTCTTGAAATTACAGTATATTGATTTGACAGAATGTATATAATATCCTTAAATATGATGGATTGGTTATGGATTATTTATTAATGGCAGTACTTAAACTGTGTAGCTTATATTAGAATCTAATACCACATGATTGTGAATAAAGTAATGGAAAGGATACAGAAGGAAGAGGGAAGTACTACATGACAGTTTGTGTAAACCATAGGGTAGCCAGTCTCCAGCTCAAATTCTGACCCTCAGAGGTTCCAAGACAATCAGGAGTATATCTTAAATGTGGTGTGTGAACAGTAAGTTAATATTTGATAATCAGGATTACAGCAGTCCATTACCAACCATGATAGGTGCCTGAAAAGATTGTGGGTGGCAAGGTGAAGGCCCTGTACATAATTGCAGGTCAGGGGAACTGCAGATGCTTTTAACACTCGAATAAATCTAAGTTACCTCTTCATTAACTAAACAAAAGCACCACTGTGTGTAATAACATTTTTAAAATTAGTGTATTTAAAATACACAGAAGTATGAGGAAATTACACACACCACAGTAGCACAGTAGAAGCTGGGAAATCTGTTCTGGATGTCAATATAGCCCTGACCTCAGCAAACAAGGAAACCACCTTATCATAATACCCAAAGAAAGAAGAAAAAATATGGATAAATAAAACCAGACACCCGTGGGTTCGATTCCCGATGCTGCCATTGGAATTTTTCAGTGGCATAATCTTGTCGCTTGCACTATGGCCCTGGGGTCGACACAGCCTCTAACAGAAATGAGTACCAGGAATATTTCCTGGGGCGTAAATGCGGCTGGTGCGTATGGCTGACAACCTACCACCTTCATGTGCCGATTGTCTACAAATCTGGGAACCTCAACCTCCCGGAACCCTCAGGGCCTGTCCAGGCCTGTAATGCGACTGCTTTACCTTTTTAAAACCAGACACCCTGGTTGATAAAACTGGATACAAATGGAAAATCAGGGTTGGTGTGGGATCGCTGCACACCATGGGTTTCCAAGCTGTGGGTTGTATTATGTGGCCCACAGCCACGTTGTAAAGTGTGTATAAAGTATAAATATTCCACAATAATTTAGGCAGTTACATATAGCACTTACTGTTAATTTTTTATGTGCGGTTGGTAAACTAGCCCACAATAATAGGTGTGGCCCTTTGCTGTTAAAGAATTAGAGACTTGTGCTGTACACAGTTATTTACATATTAGGCAGTGTTTTGAATGAAACCAGAACCTCCCCTGTGTCTGTAGTCTATGAGTCTCTCCCTCGCTATCTGACCATCAACAGGGAGGATTCTGTAAAGTATTATCCAAGTCAGCAGGTTGGTCCCACCAAGTCTAGCTGTAGATATCTGGACCATGTTGCATTACCTCCTACTGCTGCTAGCTGAAGCAACAAGCCTGAGCCTGACACATTACAAATAAAACTTACATTGCAGTAAGTGCTGGAAATGCCCTGCATTATTGTGCATACACTTACAATAAGTCACAAGATTGTATAGTCACACGTTGGAGTTCTTGAATAACAGGTGGACTTTTGTTTGGATATTTGCCTTCAGCTCTTCATTTTTGTGTCATCTCATACACTGTTTAGTTTATGGCTCCCTGCAAATAAAAGTCACACTGGTTGAGGTCACTGTAGTGTGGTGGTCACAAACAACTGCTAACATTTGCCTTCCTCAAAGCATCCGCGTTGTACATGAAGTCAAGGGAAGATTCTAGCACAGATTTTAGGCTGTGCTGTATTTATGTGAATATAAGGTGAACCTGCATATAAGATGACCTTCCTTCACAGTCTTCAAGTTTCAGGAAAATACCTGTACAGAACATGTTTCATTGTAACTGAAGGGCCAAAGCATACTCAGACAAGTTTCTGGTTTGACAGGAAATGATTGATGAAGCTGATAGGGATGGAGATGGCGAGATAAACCAAGAGGAGTTTCTTCGGATAATGAAGAAAACAAGCTTATATTGAGTTAACAATTCAATGCTTCTGCGTTGTATTGTCATATTTATTGTAATATGTGGATATCAGTATGTCTTTTAAAAGAGAAGCCAAATAATCATTGTATGACTGTTAGGATACATAAGTATGTTTCAAATGGTGGTCTTTTGGGTTTCTATACTGTGTAGGAGAAGCACAGAGAATACCACCATTTGATCAACAACTGTTGTGGAAAGTTGAAAACCCATAAGGTGTTTTTGTTATCTTAAGAATGTGGTCGTTCTTGTCTGTATACTGCAGTGAATATGCTGGAAGTGTTGTAAAATAAGAATTAGTATATTTTTAATACACACTGCCATACTGAAATGTTTATATCTAGATAGTGCTTCAATGTTCACAGTATGTGTTTCTCTGCCTATGTCTGGAACATCAGAAATGTTGTTGTCTTGGTATGTTTGTGTCACACTGAAGAAGGTATTATCAATTGAATGCATTATAGCTGGTATTCTATAAATGTTCACATTTCTGCTTTCACTATGTCATAAGTTAGTTCTGTGTGAGGTACGATTCATTTATCAGCCAGGCTTCTTTGCAAGGATATGTGTTTGCAGAAATATCATGTCATCTGGCATATACATCTCAAGAAGCAAAAGTTTTCTTATTACTGTACTACGATTGCTCTTAGAACTAAACAGCTTGCATGATGCCTGCATATAGGATTGTCTGGAAGTCCAGTATTCTGTATACTAAAATTACAAGTATTATCAGGTATCTCAATGAGCACATAGTTGCTGCTCAGTATTCCCACATTATTACTGTTATCAACAACTGTTTCTGGATTACAGAACATCCCACTCATCATGTCCCTGAACATGACAGCTGTTGCAGGAGCTTTATCGCCTGCAAAGTCTGCATCTGTTGAGAATTTAGAGTCTATTCTTCATATGCAATTTAACTAACCTTATTTCATACAAGTGCCTTGAAGTGCTGACTTCCATCTTCTAAGCAGGCCTCACACTTGAAAATATTTCTTGACATATCACAGAGCTTTTTTCTTGAAATATTGGCAATTTTCATGGGATTTACTGGAGTTGCTGAAGATTCAAGTCTTCTGCAATGTGATACCATGTCACTGACCATGTAGTTTTTGACATTTTGGAGGACCATAGTGCTTTCATCTTTACGGTCAGGCTTTAACTCCCGAAGGTGAAGGCACTGTGATCCTTCAAAGATCAGGAACTACTTGCAGAACAATACAACATAACATCACATTCCAGAAGACTTGTATCTTTGGTCATTTCTGTTCACCTGTTGTGTTTTGGTTCTTTCAAATAATGTGGACTGCTCACATAATTATTCATTCTTTCTTTGTGGTCTTAGTCAAGAAACTCGTATGGGTGAGTGCTGTAAAGTTTGTGTTAGTCTGTTTAGGCCACAGCAACATATTAGTGACTGAGCATATCCACATGCCAAGAGTTGTCTTCAATCTGTCTGCCAATGAAATCATGTCTAGAAGATGTATGACACAATCAAGTATCCCAGTAGACATCCACAAGAAAAACTTACACAGTTTTGCCATACACACTCCTAAAATGCTTCATATGACTTGACACTACTAAAGGCACACCCACATCCCTGAGAAAACCTCCATGCATCCACTGATTCTCACCAACACCAGGATCAGCTAGGATATTTGGTTACTTTTTATATACCTGAAGTGGTAACGGCTCCCAACTCTTGACATCACAAGCTCGTAACCAGGATGTGTTAACTCTTATGATTACACTTGGTGATTGTTGCTGTTTCGGTAACAAAAATTCTTTAAGGACCATACACTTCCTTAACTACGTAAGTGATTATTAGCTTCTCAAGGTGGATTCTCTTCCAACTAGTTAGTTAAATTACTGTATTATCATACAAACAATGGCAAAATGTGGTTACTAAAAATATTTATTGTGGTGATAATAAAGCATAGAAAATAGTGTTGTGGTCATTAAGAGCTATGCAGCCTATGTACTGGGTGGAATTTAAATAGATCTTTTCTGACAAATTAGGCAGGTATGTTCAAAAGTTTATAAAACTGTAACCTGTTTAGCATGCATGCGTTGAAAAAGGCCAGCTGTACATAAAGAAACCAGAGGTGACCATTCCTGCAACCTTACCTCTGTGAGTGAATGACACTTGAGGTCCCTCCTCCATGACAGCCATCTCCTCCTGCCTGTGACTGCCATTATTATTTTGTTGCTGTGGTGGTACATTGTTACATATTCTCTTGTAGTGATTGTATCTGGCCACAGACAAAACTTTCTTGGCATGTTCTTGCCCTACAACATGCTTGTTGAGGTATTCAAAGGTCCGCAAGCAGTAACATTTTTAAGGCCAGGTATCTACCCAGTAAGACAGGACTGGAAAAACCCAATCATCAACAAAGAGAAGTGTTCAAAAATACAATGCTCAGGCAGATATTCAGCCTAGAGAGAGAGGAAGTAACAGGAATATAAAAAAATTACATACTGAATTTCACAATTCATATGCTTCACCCAACACACAAGTAATCAAATGAAGCAGGGTGACGTGGGTGGCTATGTTGCATACGTGGCAGAACTAAGAAAACATAAAAAATTCCATTCAGAAAATCTGGAAGGACGGTATCAGCTGGAAGGAAGAATGTTGGTATAAGGAGAATATCTCAATGAGTCACAAGCTGGTTAGGATTGAGTGGACTGAGTTAAACTGCCTGAGGGTGGGTCCATTGATGGGCCCCTTGTTAACACAGTAATGTGTTCCATGAAGGGAGGAGATTTGCTTGCTTGGCCAAATAAACTTCTGAAGAACTCTCCTCCACAGATTTAGTTAACTTACTGTAACAAACCACTTGAAAACTGCAATTAAAATTATCTAATTGTGCCACAGCATAATTTGTGTCTAAGGAAGTTAAGATAAAAAAGTAAAGTTCCCCCTGTAACATGCCATGAAGGCCTAGAGGGGGAGTAGCGGTACAGCTGTACTCTTTCTTTAACCTCAACGCCAGGAGATGTGTGGTTAATGCCATGCTGTGGCTGCTTTACTCCTGGGAAAGAGACCCAGTACTGATTGCACGGGAGGCTGAATGGGCCCCCAGGGCCAGTCCGGACAGGCGCTGAAAATCTTGTTCCCCCCCACACACCAAAATTTGATCCCCAGCCTGTCCAGCCCATAGCAAGTCACTGTACCGACTACACTGTCCTGGCCCCCTGTATTTAAGCAAACAATATGTAAATTACAATTTTTGAAATTAAGTAAGAAGACAGCCACATGGAGAACCATAGCATTCTTCTAAAACCAGCACTACTGTATGGTTCAGTACAAAGCAGCAAAGAATAAAGGGCGGCCCTTCTCTTTATTATCTCAACTTTTATGCAATAAAATTCATTTACAAGCCTTGTGTATGTGAGCTTATATTTTCCTAGGCTCAGGGGCATGATCAGTGTAATGTTCTGCACTTTTCAATTTTTTGTAACTGTATTTAATGAGACAGGAATTAAGTGCTGCTGGACCACACAGCATGGCTGAGGTTTACCGGAGTAAGCTTATTTATGACAATGGTACCAATTAGAATGCATGTGCAAGTGCACATGTGTGCGTGCATGCAGACACACACACATTTCATATAAGAGATGATCAAAAATGATGTGAATGATTACATAAATGCATTAGTAAGAAAATAGTAGGTTAAATGCACAGTCCTGTAAAGAGCTGCTCACAGAATTGATTTGCATGCATTAAACTGTTGCCACTGGGCTGGAGCACTGTTACTCATTCACAGTGAGGTGACAACATTCTTGAATAGAATGTTGGCTCATCTGAGGCAGGTCCACCTCCTGGTCTCTGCAATTTCCAAAACTCGCCCTTCTCATCTTCTTGTGGGGCTTTATGAAAGATGAGGTATACATTTGGCTAATGCTTTTAATCCTGAACAGCTTTAAGGATTAAATATGAATATCAATTGTAAGAATTGAACAGTTTTTATTGCAAAATGTTTAGATGAGGTCAAATATCATCTCACTGTGTGCGGAACATAAAACAGAGCATATATTAATCTTGTATAGGATATGAAGATACTTCCTGAGTTCCTCTTTACAATGGTGTGCATTTAATTTTTATATAACTATTAATTTCTTACCAGTAAATTTATGTAATTGCTCAAATAATGTGCAGTCAGCCTGTATATTGAATGATTGGCCACGGTGTGGTAGGTGTGAAGTGACGGTGGGAAAAGTTTGCAACAAAGATATGTAATGTAGACAACACATGGCAAAGTGTTAGATTTAAATGTATTAATCCACTGTCAACTAACATGATCGCTTATGCCTGTGAGACATCTTGAAGTCTGGTTTTAGGTTGTGCTAGATTATTATTTTGTCATCAAGAGCTGGCAACATTATTCACTCTTTGTATGTAGGTGATCAAATAATGAATTTTATTTAATGTACACCAAAGAAGTTATTGAAATAAGGTGTCACTGCAAGAGCAGGGCCTTGGCTGCCATTTAACTGTACCTGCAAGCGGAGGCAGGGTGGCATTAAATGTGTTTATCGGTTAATCCTAAGTCATGTGTTGTAGCAGTACTTTCTTCTGAAAATTTAAATGCTTTTTAAATTACTACAGACTGTTAATACAGCAACTTAAATTTAATGTGTTCTGCTCTGTTACATGCAGCAGAGGATTAACACAAAATTATGAAAGACCTACCGTTATCATGACAGTGAAACTAACTTTGATATATTATGGGTGTGTTACGAGCAAAAGAGGATTGTGATAACAGGTGATACGTGAGAACAGGTGAGTAGTAATGTGTGGCAGAGAGGATGAATATTGAAATTGATGGTGACAATCAGTATTTTGGTATGAACGCAAACCAAACCATGTCACAGCTTGAAGATTGAAGTCTTCTGGGATGTTATGCCATGTCAAATGGTGAATAGTTACTAACCTTTCAGAGAGACTATGATCCATCAGTGCAGAGTAACTATTTTCCAGCTAACATGGTGTAACATCCCAGAAGACGTGAATGTGCAGCAACACAACTGTGTGAACCTAAAATTTTGCATATCAAAGTTTGCTAAGAATTAGGAATTCTGTGCGTACATCCATAGCTATCACCTAACACACACAGTATTTTTTATATTGAATGTACCTTACATAGTGCCTTTTAATGGCCAACAAGTTAAAAAAAAACTTGTCATGAAAATATTCCCTTTGTTATATGTAATTCAATAGCCACACAGAGAATAATGTCAGGTGACTTTTTTTGGGAATGTAGTGCAATATAATGAAGCTCAGGTAGTATGCAAAACTACATGATTCAGTATTTCAAAGATGTAATCAAAGCTAGTGGGAGTTTTGTAGTGATATAAAATATTGTTACTAGTCAGTGTGTAGGATCTGACAAACTAAGAGTAAGTGTGAGGAAGGAAGGAGGCTGTTCTTTTATTCTCTCCTCTCATATGTGGAAGAACAGAGAAAATGTATTTCTGTATATTATCATGGAATGTTTTTGTAATTAAATACCATAATTTATGTATGAATGACATGTAACTTTATTTTTTTCTCTGAAAGAATCACCATCCTTGTTAAATCCAGGGCATGACATATTTTCTTTGAATCAAGGCTGTAGCTGAAAAATTTAGGAGCCAGACTTATGTTATTCTTTGGCAGGTTTACATTCTAATGACTAACAAACTAAAAAGTGTAATGGCTGCTCATGCTTGTATTGTATGTGTGTGTCTAGTAAGTCACATAATATTCACACTCACTGAGGATATTCTTCCAAAATACAACATTTTTGCAATTTTTTTGCCAAAAATATCTCAGAAGAAAAGCCTATAAAATCAAAATTCAGAACTAAAAATCCTTGAAATACAATGAAATGAAAGGTAAAGTGCCACAGATCACCTACGCCATCAAAACTGCCCCCCCCCCCCAACATCTTTCACTTCATCTTCTGTGTCAGTTGTGGCAAAGATGCTTTTGTACACATATTTATATTACACTAAACTGATTTTGGTAGTCAGACAATTTGTTGGTGGCAATGTGCAAGCTGTTTACTAATGAAGTACTTGTTGAACTAGGATTTTATAAGCAGATATTTATTCTGTGGCCCTGTGCATGAAACACATAACCCTCAAATTTGAAAAAATTGAGATAATGCTATCTGTGTGTTGGCTGGCCAAGTATCTATCACCTCTCAAAACAGGAACATGTTAGGTAGTGTTATGTAGTGCCCACAGATGGCAGACCCTGCAGTAATTCTTTCCAGAGTAGTGCTTTCCGTGCATGAAACCTCGATTTGCTTGTAACGGGTTAAGTTACGCACAGGGTCACAGAATTTACAATACATGCTTCTGAAATTCTAGGCACCATGGTGACATTGCACCTGAAATTTGTCAAGCCATGCGAGATCTCCTTGGCATGGAATGCTTATTGAGCTTAACCTAAACAGGATGATATTCTAATATGAACACAATGACAGAAGAGGAAGCCCTGACATTTTGTCTATAAGGATTGTCATTGTGAATATCACTTAACATATTAGTGTAAAGTATTTTAATAATGGGTTTATATTTTGTAACAATTTCTGGTATGTTAATACTTTGTCGAATTTGTGGACCTTCATAATGTGGAATAGGATGTACTTCTGTAGTGTGTATAAAAATGTAACTTCTCTGTTGAATTTCCTGCTTTGTGCTGCATACCAAATGGCAAACACTCAAATAAATTATAAAATATGCTACATACTCTTGCCATTATATAGGCCTACTTTAGCCATGACTGTTAAAATAATCTGCAAATGTTGCAATACTCTCTTTAGGTGTCATTAAATTCATATTCCAAGTGTTTTCTCTCTGACTGTAGGAATATAATTTAAGTTGTAAATTTGAATGTTGGTCCTTCGTTAAAGGCCATGCCTTGGCTCAGGTGGATGAGACAGCCCGTACTTAGTTCGATCCCAAGAACAGTTGCCCTCAGATAGCAAGCTAACTAGACTTTTAGCATGTTTATCTGGTTATGGATATGAGACGTGTGATTAGGGCCATTGTAAAGCATGCGTCTCCCAATTTTGTTAATTAATACTATTTAAATTTTTAGTATGCAGAAGTTTTCTTAGCTTTTGCATGGGAACGTCGGGCAGAGCTAACACTAAGTGCGTCTTTGTGTGGCAGAGTTCATCAGTCCAAAAAGGCAGGGGAGATTAGCAGAGGTCTGCACTGAGGAAACCCTTATGTTAATTTCAATTTAGGTATTTGAGAGAAATGATTTTAAGTATAATAGACTGGGGACAGCAGTAGAAATTTAAGCTAGCCTCTGTCCGGGATGATATTCGATGCTGGCACCTTAGGCAGCCAATCACTTCTGATTCTGAAAGTGGTGTGGTTTTGGGAAAGGTGTTGAATGTTGTTCTGGAACGCAAGGCAGTTGGCCTTTCCTTGTTCAAGAAGCAACATGTAAATGTAATGGACTTGACAGACTTTTTTTTGAAGTGTGTCTTGTGTTAGCTGCTAGTGTGAAATACTGCATGTAGTGTGATATATTGTCACTAAGAATAAATAGTGCACGAATTCGGTGATGGTTTGCATTTGGCATGAGCTTGTCTTTTTGTTATTTCCTTCCCTCCCCCCATAAATATTCCCTGAGTGAGAGGGACTTACGCAACCTTGTTGAGAAGCTAATCAATTTCAGGCCAGCTCACATGGGATTGTTGGTGGACAAAGTGATACTGGGACATGTTTCTCTCTGAATCTCAGTGTCATTCCACCAGTGTTCTATACTCATTCATTCACCTATCAGCAACAGTACTATCTTAGCAAGTGACAGTATTGTTAAGTGTAGTGCCTCAAAATATTTTATTTTTGTCTTCCTTTAATTTCTTTCCATTCTATGGGTAGGCCTTAGTCGCTACAGTATTGGACACGCTTGGAAGAATGCAGAGCAAATGTAAGTTGCTGAGCTAATTTCCTCAGCAGTGTAAACAGGAAGGCTAGATCACCTATCCTTCTCTTAGCAATGGTAAGTTTTCTGGAACTGTTGCTAAGCGGCAGGAATTTTGCTGAGTGTGATGCTTTATGTGGGAGCTTTGAAGATGCTGGTTGGGGAGCAGCACTTGTTTTCTGGATTTGGGGTGGGCTGGATGTGAAGCTGGAAGAAGGGACGTTAAAGTGACATAATGGAGGTGATATTACTATGGTGGCTAATTCAAAGTAAGGGTGGTTAGATTTATTGAGTACCAAACGGCAGACAATAACTTTTGTGCTTTTTATGTTGTTTTTTTTCCAATTTGATATTGTTAGGTGAAATTTAATGACTTTGGAAATGGGGATGGTGATCCAGCTTCCCTGTTAATAAGTTGTGACATACAGACTCATCTATTGTGGTGACGAACTCCAAGAACGATCGAATTCTCGACGTGGCTGTAACCCTTTTTCTATTTTCTCAATTGACTTGAGTGTATAATTTGAATCTTCCTTTGTTCTTATACTGAGTATTGTTATTAGCAAGCTTAGATAGAATACACATAATAAACTACTATGTTGTGTTATTAATGGTGGCAGCGGAATATGAGTAGTGACGACGGCTGGGAGTGGAGCCACCAGGCGCCACTACATTAAGCAATAAATTCCATTTCCTTCTTTAAAGTTATAGGTTGTACCTTTTGTGATATCAACAAACTACCGTATCTTGGTTCAATAATGGGCATTTCTGCTTGTATTATAATAGCTTCTTTTCGGCCTTTTCAAGTTCATGTAAGCTTGTTATTACAAAATTCCTCACACTGTATAGGACACAGTGTACCTGTTTAAACAAGCTAATATTGTGATATTTAACACATTCTATGTGCCTAACATTATTGTAAAGAATTATGTAATTGTTTTTGTCTGGCTAAAATTGTAAGTGCCTGGAATCATTTGTGTTCTGTTTTTTTTTAGGTATATGGTGACAGCTTTCCAGAAATCACATTGCCAGGATGTGTCAGTCCTTTGAAAGAGGGGAAGGGTTCAGATACCTGGGAAAACCGTAACAGTTAAACATTCCGTAAATGAAGAAATTAAGAGCAGATTGAAGTCAGAGAATGCTTGCTATCATTCATTGCAGAATCTTTGGCTTCCAGTTTGCTAACCAAAAATATAAAGATCCCGATATACAGAACTGTAATTTTGCCTGTTGTTTGGTATGTATGTGAGGCTTGATCTGTCACAATGAGGGAGGAACATAGGCTGAGAGTGTATGTACTCTTCACCAAATATCATTTGGGTGACAAAATCAAGAAGAATGAGGTGGGTGGGGCATGTGGAACGTATGGGTGACAGGAGAGGCGAATACAGGGTTTTGGTGGGGAAACCCGAGGTAAGGAGACAACTTGGAAGACCTAGGCTTAGATGGGAGGATAATATTGAAATGGATCTTCAGGAAGTGGGATGGGGAGGCATGGACTTGATGGATCTGGCTCAGGACAGGGACAGTTGATAGGCGCTTGTGAATGTGGTAATGAACCTTCGGGTTCCATAAAATGCATGGAGTTTCTTGACTAGCTGAGGACCTGTTAGCTTCTCAGGAAGGACTGTGCTCCATGGAGTTAGTTAGTTAGTTAGTTAGTTAGTTAGTTAGTTAGTTAGTTAGTATGATTACTTACGCTTATAATCAAGAGGAACACATTAATTATGAGGTAACTAACAAACTGGTCCCATGGAGCACAGTCCTTGAGAAATTGGTAGTTCCTCAGCTGGTTGAGAAATTGAATGCATGTTATGGAACCTGAAAGGTCATTACTGCGTTCACATTCTGAGCCGCATGAATCCAGTCCATGCTGTCCACATCCCAGCTCTCTAAGATCCACTTTAACATTACCCTCCCATTTGTGCTGAGGTCTCCTGAGTGGTCTCTTTCCTGCAGGTTTCCATACTAAAACCACGTACGCATTTCTCTTCTTCCCCATGAGTACCACGTGCCCATCCATCTCATCCTCCTTGCTTTGATCTCTAATATTATTTGGTGAACAGAACAAATTGTGAAACTCCCTTTTATGTAGGGATATATTAACAAGGAAATGAAAACTAACAATATGAGGTGCATCATAATTTGTATTGCGTATTATCTGTTAGTTATAATGTGTTAAAATGGAGAAGAATGAGAAGAGGGAGACAGATGGAATGTATGGAGAAAGAAGACGTCCAAAAAATGTGGTAGGATAGCCAAAAAGTACCACCTGAAGACCAAGCCCAAATGTTAGAACATAAAATATATCTTAGAGAAATATTCTGTATGATTGCTTGCTTGTGACAACTGTGCTGGGCTCTTGTAGTTACATGGAGGCAAGTAAGAAACGTGAAATATTCACAAATGCAGCATAAATGCATACACAAATGCACTTTTGATGCATATGTAAAATCCTGTTTGTAAATACTTACACATTCTCTGTTTGATGACAAAATGTGAAACTTCTCCAAGGTTGAAAAGAGCAGTCAAGCTTGTGGCTATGTCCCTTTTTTATTTAATTTTCAACACTGACTTACTATGCTACACAAATTGCATATGACACAAATTAACAATTTTCGGGAAATGATGTACAAGTTTCTCTCTTTTTTTAATTGGGAATTGAAGACTTTTTCGTTTCAGCGGTATAGCGGCGCTATACTAGCTATACTGAAGAATTCGCTACTGGTTAATGTAAGAAGTGTACTGTGCGTGGCACCACGCCTGAGCAGTCAAGGAAAAGATGTAGTGTGCTTTTCTTGTTGGTCATGGAAATGGATGATCCACCAGTCAGTTCCCTAATAGTTTTTATGCGTCTTGAGTCTTCTACGCCAACAGAGCAGCCTGTTCTGTTGTTCTTCCTTCGTTGTGACAAAATAGAGCTGAATGTAACACGTGTTTCGATTCATTGTTACCTGGTTATGGCCTAGCAATTGATTTAGATGCCTTTGAGAGTGAAATTTTCTCTCATATTTTCATGTACTGTTTCTCAAGTTTTTCTTCCTCTTTCTGTCAGCAGTTATGCCTTTTGTTCTTTACAGGAGATCTTAATTTGAGGCGAGATGGGACCATTTGTGACTGTAGCACTAATTTATTTGATGTGGTGTGGGGGACTGTGTGTTTTGATGAAGCCGAGGGCTATGCCAGCAGTAGCATAGACTTCTCTGTCAAATTCTTAACTGGTGTTTGGAACGTATTCAAATTACAATTTCTCTTTCCCTTTTTCATAAAGATTGATACCCTTTAAGTGTGTTGTCATCTGCAACATCATCTTGTAGTGTCATATTTTTATATAAATTATTTTATGGCGTATGCGTCGTCTTCTTCTCCCTGTCAGGGCTTAGGCCTTTCGACCTGTTACGGTTTAAGTTCTACATTTTCGTGGTGTACCTGTGTCTCTTCTTCCTGTAGGCTGGTAATGCAAGGCAGATTTCTGTTATCTGTCTTCCTCCATGTGTTCAATATGTTACGTGCGGTTGTCTTTATTATTTATAATTTTGTCTAAAACTGAGAATATTTTCCTTGGTGTCTGATCATGCAAGATGCATCTCTTGATTCATCTCGGAGTTGCGTATCTGCAGTCTCTCTGTGACTCATTTCTTTCTTGTAAAGGACCATGATTCACTCCCTTACCGCAAATGATGTAGGCCTATGTGTATTTTATTTTGCCCTTGCATGGTAAACGTCGGCACAAGGTGCTTTTACTTTCCGGCCCCTTTTCCCTGACAATCACACCTGTACTGCGCCCGTTCTATAGAAGGAACAGTAGTCTTGAGTAACAGACAAATTCCTGACTTCGCGTGGAATCGAAAACTGATCTTCCAGATGGCAGTTAGTTATATTAGTATTACTTTCACAACATCCTTGGCATTAGGCGCAGTTAACGTCAGCGAGCCTGGGCGGACGTCAGGAGAGTCAAAAGTCTGCGTGAAGCCGTTCGCTTGGAGATTATTTTCCCGCAATGAGGGTGAGGTGCCAGCATAAAATTCTCCGCGATTTGTATCTTTTTCTTTTTCCCAGGAAATTTGCTCTTTTTTTTTTTTTGGAAAACCAAAAAGCTAAGTTGTAATCTTCTGTTTGGTCTCAAAGTGAATGTCTTTCATTACTTTTCACATACAAAAGTCTTAATACGATCCATTATCTATTCTTTATACAGTTCGAAATAGTAGGATACGGAAATTTGACGGCTGTCAAAATTAGTGAATTGAGGGTGAATCTGACTAAAACGGAGAAAAAAATTCAATCTTCTTGTGATTCCTTTACAAACAGGTCATGTTGCATTCTACAGGTAAGTCCCGGAAAACTGACCTGTTTGACTTCCCTGTAGTGTGCTTCTTGGAGACTGGAATGGCGGCAAAGGAAACGCATGATAGGTTGCAGCTTTTCGGTGAAGATAGGTTCTGTTCTATAATCACTAAAGTCGTAAAATAGGAACTTCAAAAATGCGTTCTACAAGGCAGCATTACAGAGGACCTATTGGTCACAGAGCAGATGCCTTCTTGTTCGCCATAATGCAACAACATTCCTCACGCAAAAATTTATTAAGCCCTTAGTGCAAATCAGACACGCGTTGTCAGACTGATGTACGTAATTTTTATTTGCTTCACGTCTGTACGACATCACTTCAGATGAAGCTGAATTGTAACGTAAATTTTACACAAAGGGACTTATCATACAAAATTCTGATACTTGAAATTGAGCAGCTCGCCTTAACATTGCAAAATACCGGGGTTATGATGAGCAACAGCCGTTGTAATATTAAGAAAACGGACAGTTTGTCCACACAGTGTAGGCCTATGTATTGATATGTTTCAAACGACTTCAGGAATAAGCACTAATTATTTTTCTAAACTGCAGTAACTGGCTTGTCTTTACAATGGAAATGCAATGTGTCCTGCGAGTTATAAACGTAAATTTTAAACATTGCTTCGCACTTCAGGCTGGCGATAGTTTTAATATGAAAGCTTTGGAGGATTCTGTTTTCTAGGACTTTGTACCTTGAAGTTTGTTAAATAAGCAGGCCTACCAACGTGTCGGAGGAATCTGCTGAATCCATATCCAGAGTAGAGTTTTGAAGATGGAGGCAGCATTTTCATTCAAATTAACGCAATCAAATCCCAGAAGAGGGTGCAGTGAGAATCTCAGATCTCTTATATGTAGCATTCGTTTTAAACATTTGTCGATGTTGTAGCTAAATATATAACAATATAAAGCCTATAATAGGGTGATTCCGGCAGACATGCCGGACTTTTTGCAACTTTTATTTTAACTCAATCCCAAACTCATCAGGACGGCTAAAAATTCACAGATATTATATTCATGGTCTCTATTTTACTAAGTTGTATCTGAAGAACTGAAAGTCTCTGAGTTACAGGGCGACGAAAAAAGTTGTCTCTGCGGCGTCTGTCCCAGACATGCTGCTAGAGACGCCGCTTTTTGGCAGGGATAGATGCCGCTATGTAGGGAGAGATGCCGCTCTTTGAAAATATCCCGTCAATTCAAGAAGCAATTAAGCAAATTAGAACTGTTGAACTTTATTCAAAGTAAAGAAGCAATATCAACTTTAGAGTAGAAAATACATCACGAGTACACAATATTTCATTCCGATGAAGTCAAAGAGTTTAAACTGTAGTGAACGAAATATTATACATCGTCCTCTGCATCTTGCTGTTTTTCTGTCGCAGTAACTTTCTACCGCAGTCGACGCATTTATCTTTGCATGGAGAACAGAACTCGTGCAGCCATTTTCTGCAACTCACATATTCGATCCAGTCGTCTTCCTTAGTTGTTTGCAAGTAATTTTCTCGGAATGCACAGCATTTCGTGTCATAATCTTGAGGCGTCTCGTGATTATGAATATCGTATTTTAATGAGTTATTTTTCTACATTTCCTGATCTTGTAGATCTGAAGTATTGGTAGTGTTTACACTTTCCATTTTCGTCTACTTTTTGACTTTATTTTTTTGTTGAGTGTTTCGCTTTTCCGCTGTATTATTAGCTTCTTCCGTAGGAACAAAAAAGTTGTTTTTCTGAAATTGAATATTTTCTCGATATTTTCGGTATTAGACTGATGTACAAAAGTTTGGAAAGAGTAACTTCTTCAGGGGAAGTGTCAGAAGGCTGTGTAGTATTCAGAGTACTTAATGACGTTCCTGCTGTAATAGGTAACACAGATAATTTGTTCCATATCAGATTCATATCTGGAGATGCTTTTTCCATAAAACGTACAGTTCCGCTGGTATCAGAAATTGAGAAGATATATTCAGGCACTCTGATGCCGTTCAAAGGAAAAATACCCGTTGACTCAAAAACACTTATTTCAACACCCATGGAAGCAACTTCATTCCAAGCAAACCCGATGAGGAGCGCCATGTTATATCGAGTGATTACACGATGTGGAGTCTGCTTCATCCAAGGTGCGGCTGCGTTTTTGAAATCACTCTTTACAGGCCCAAAAAAGCACTTATTCAAAGGCTATAAGGCATGAGTACAGTGACTCGGTAGACAAATGATAGTGACGTTATTTTCAACAGCAGCCTGAAGCACTAAAGGGGACCTACAATGAGCTCTGTGGCCATCTAAAGGTGGAAAGACCTTCGGTGAAGTTTTTTGCTTGAGGAAATGCTGTGTGAACCACCTGATGAATAATTGGGTGCTAAAATACGACTATTTCCGGTTCACATACACATCTGACCCTGGGGATACGATGCTAGAGCAATAGAACAGGTAGTTTTTAGTACTCTATAGTGTATATGCACGATGTTTCCGAACTGATTTGGAATTGTCTAAGTGCGGCATCTCTCCCTTAATTTTTTTACGGTGTCTCTCCCAATCTTCAGGGAGAGAAGCCGCGGGCGGGCGCCCCCCCACTTGCCGAACGGAATGAAGAACATGGCGGCTCCCTGATGTGAAGGCACGATCAACAACGCCGGAAACCTGTAATATACCGTGACTGCATAAGTACTTCGACTGGAACTACTTAAGACACATTGCGTGAACACTAGAAGAAAGTTCGAGCATAAAATTAGTAAACTCGCCGCATAAAATCAGTCATAAGTCTTGCAGAACAGCGCCAATATTCACTGCGTTCACTCACAACACTCCTCTAGACTCAATGAATAAGCACATTTACTGCGGTCTCCAGACGATTGCTAGAAACCCCCAAACTAAAAATGCGGCGTCCCTCCCGCCGCGGCAACTCTCCCGGAATTACTATACGTATATAACCTAAAATTTTAATTTCCCTGTGCTTCTAAGCACCACTGCATTAAGGTGGGTTAATGGATGAGCATAGGGTCATGAATGCTTAAACTGGACACTAGATTGTTTTAAGTGGCCAGTTCATTACCTTTCCATGTTAAGTGGGTCCCTGTCACCACGGCATGGCGCGTCCTCGGGTTGCGGATGGAGGAACGGCCTCCAGGTATGGAGGGTAGCTGCGAATACATTGAATAAGCAGTCGCGGACAGCCGACAAGGGGTGGTCCTCCAGCTTGGGGGTTGGGCGAGGTGCTAACAACTCCTCACCGTAAAAAATTATGATGTTACGAAACAGCCTACAAAGCCTCGGACCTGGACCGATTCTTTGGTACGACCCCAGCTACGGAAAAAGGATATGAGTTTTGGAACGTGGAATGTGAGGAGCATGTATAGGCCAGGGTCACTTATGACAGTGGCCAGGGAATTAGCTAAGTACAAGTTAGATTTAGTGGGTGTACAGGAGGTTAGGTGGGACAAAGAAGGGACTGTAAGAGCCGGGGAGTATACTTTTTTCTATGGCAAAGGGCAGGAAAATCATCAATTGGGAACAGGTTTTTTGGTGCACCAGAGAATGGTATCAGCAATCAAGAGAGTGGAGTTTGTTAGTGCTAGGATGTCATACATAGTGCTGAGAGGCCGCTGGTGTAGTATCATTGTTCTGAATGCGCATGCACCAACGGAAGAGAAGGGTGATGATTCAAAGGACAGCTTCTATGAGGAATTAGAAGGGGTTTTTGATCATTTTCCTAAATACCATATGAAAATTCTGTTAGGAGATTTTAATGCAAAAGTGGGGAGAGAGGATATTTTCAAACCGACTATTGGGAATGAGAGTTTACATCAGGATAGCAACGATAATGGTGTTAGAGTAGTAAACTTTGCCACATCAAAGAATCTAGTTGTTAAGAGCACTATGTTTCCGCACCGAAATATTCATAAATACACCTGGACCTCTCCTGATGGGAAGACTCACAATCAGATCGATCACATATTGATAGATAGGAGACGGCATTCCAGTATACTCGATGTGCGATCTTTCAGGGGAGCTGACTGTGATACTGATCACTATCTGGTGGTTGCGAAAGTTAGGGAAAGACTGGCAGTAAGTAAACAAGCAGCACAGAAGTTTGATGTAGAGAGATTTAATCTCAAGAAGCTAAGTGAACTAGAGGCTAGGAAACAGTATCAGCTTAAGATCTCAAACAGGTTTGCAGCTCTGGAAAACTTAAATGTTAGTGAGGACATGAATAGGGCTTGGGAAAACATTAAAGAGACTATCAAAATCTCGGCTCAAGAGAGTCTAGGTCTACACGAACGGAAGCAGCATAAACCATGGTTTGATGCAGAATGTGCAGAATTTTTAGATAAAAGGAAGCAGGCTAAAATTCAGTGGTTACAGAATCCAAACCAAAATAATGGAGATAATCTGCACAACGTAAGACGTGAAGCTAGTAGACATTTCAGGCACAAAAAGAAGGAATATCTGAAAGCTAAAATTAATGAAATTGAAACAAACAGTAAGAACAAGAATATAAGAGACTTGTATAGGGGTATCAGTGAGTTTAAGAGGGGGTACCAGCCTAGAAGTAATGTAGTAAAGGATGAGAAGGGTGACCTGGTTGCAGACTCCCACAGTATTTTGGCTAGGTGGAGGAATCATTTCTCCCAGCTGTTGAATATACACGGGGTTAATGATGTTAGGCAGATTGAAGTACACACAGCAGAGCCACTAGTGCCTGAGCCCAGTGCCTTTGAGGTTGAGATGGCTATTGGAAAACTAAAAAGCCACAAATCACCAGGTATTGATCAGATTCCAGCAGAATTGATTAAAGCAGGGGGTAGGATTATTCGGTCTGAAATCCATAAACTTATTATTTCTGTTTGGAATAAGGAGGAATTGCCTGAGGAATGGAAGGAGTCGGTCATTGTGCCTATTTATAAGAAGGGTGATAAGACAGATTGCAATAACTATCGAGGCATATCACTTTTGTCGACTACGTACAAAATTCTATCCAACATCCTTTTGTCAAGGTTAACTCCATATGCAGAGGAAATTATTGGGGATCATCAGTGTGGATTTCGACGTAACAGGTCAACCACTGATCATATATTCAGCATTCGTCAAATACTTGAGAAAAAATGGGAATACAATGAGGCAGTTCATCAGCTATTTATAGACTTCAAGAAAGCCTATGATTCAGTTAGGAGGGAAGTCTTGTATAATATTCTCATTGAGTTCGGTATCCCCATGAAACTAGTAAGGTTAATAAAAATGTGCCTAAGTGAAACATATAGCAGAGTTCGGGTAGGCAAACATCTGTCTGACACGTTCCCTATTAAGAATGGCTTGAAACAAGGAGATGCTCTGTCGCCATTGCTTTTCAACTTTGCTTTAGAATATGCCATTAGGAGGGTTCAGGCAAACCAGGAGGGCTTGAAATTGAATGGTACACATCAGCTTCTGGTTTATGCTGATGATGTTAATATATTGGGCTGAAGCGTACATAGCATAAAGAAAAATGCAGAAGATTTAATTATTGCTAGTAAGGAGATTGGTCTAGAAGTAAATGCTGAGAAAACTAAGTACATGGTCATGTCTCGAAACCAGAATGCACGACACAATCACAACATAAATATAGATAATAAATCCTTTGAAAGGGTGGAAGAATTCAAATATTTGGGAGCAACCCTAACGAATCGAAACTCCATTCATGAAGAAATTAAGAGCAGATTGAAGTCGGGGAATGCTTGCTATCATTCGGTGCAGAATCTTTTGTCTTCGAGGTTGCTATCCAAAAACACAAAGATTAGGGTATACAGAACTATAATTTTACCTGTTGTTCTGTATGGATGCGAAACTTGGTCTCTCACACTGAGGGAGGAACAAAGACTGAGGGTGTTCGAGAATAGGGTGCTGAGGAGGATATTTGGGCCTAAGAGGGACGAGGCGACAGGGGAGTGGAGAAGACTACATAACGAGGAACTTAATGACCTGTACTCATCACCAAATATTATTCGGGTAATCAAATCGAGAAGACTGAGATGGGCGGGGCATGTGGCACGTATGGGGGAGGAGAGAGGTGCATACCGGATTTTGGTGGGGAGACCCGAGGGAAGGCGACCACTTGGGAGACCCAGGCGTAGATGGGAGGATAATATTAAGATGGACATTCGGGAAGTGGGATGGGAGAACATGAACTGGATTGATCTGGCTCAGAATAGGGACAGGTGGCGGGCTCTTGTGAATGCGGTAATGAACCTTCGGGTTCCATAAAATGCGGGGAATTTCTTGACTAGCTGATAAACTCTTAGCTTCTCAAGAAGGCCTCTGCTCCATGGAGTTAGTTCATTACCTTTTCTCGCTGTCCCTGAAGAAAGTGCTTTCTGTACCGAATGGATTAAAGATAGGGGCCTATAGTTTCTATGCATTTGCAATAACGACATATGTAGCTGGAACATCTACTTTTGGTGACATGTGGATTCAAACTACACAAGAAAAATAAATTTAATTTCGGAGTTCTCCGCAGTGTTACATGAATGTGTTGTGACAGAGTACACAGAGAACGGCCATTCCATGCAGTAGCTTCGCAACAACATAAACAGTGGGTTTATACGAGCAGTAATGTATTTTGTTCCAGAACAAATGCACACTGAAGCCGATGATGTCGGCAAAGTTGCAAAGCAGGGCCCTTGTGCCTACCCCAAGATGAAGCACATTTCCTGGTTCTTGCTTTGTCTTTACATCGTCTTGTGGGCACACAGGCTTTGGTAAGGGATCAACCGCACGGTAGAATTTGTATCAAATGCCTACATGATTAAGTGGTTTAAAATTCAGTGGGCCTCCCTTTAACCGGCTTAAAAGCGGTTAATCGAAAAGCTAGATAATACGCAGAAATAATAAATAAAAAAGAGCAAAAATTCGGCAAACAGTGATAGGTCATCACTCAGATTTAATGGGCATAAAAATGACTTATCACTTACAGATACACTATACAACAACAATATTTAAATATACGTCAGCATTCATTGTTTTCACTTACGGTTTTACTTACATTACCGGCGCTTCACCAGGGGAGAAAATTCAGAGTTCCCCATAATGGAAGAGACCAGAAGGCGTCATGAATAAAGGAGGAAGAAAAAGAAAGGGAGGAGGACATGAATAAGAAAAAGAAAGAAAGAAAAAAGGAAGAAAATATGAAAATATTGAGTCGCTATCTATCGTGCTGCGGTTCGTAGTGATTTTTGAATCTGTAATTGCTTGTACCTTTCCCATCCCTTCGCTGGAAAAAGCAACCGACCGTTCAAAATTGTACTTCTTATTCGAGACGGGGAGTCTTCCACTTCTATACATGTCAGTCAACAGTTCTTTGTAAGACGTTCCATAATACATAAGTGAAAGATTGTTGCCGAATATACTCATCTATGCACGTATAGGGTATGTCTATCCTTAACGTCACGAGAGAGAAAAATATGACGGTCCTGCGCGACTGATGGCAAAGCGAAACCTCAGTTCTGTGTTCTATCAGTAAATTATCTTTTAGGAAGGATACTGCTCTAGTGAGGTGCATTCTAAAGATATTACACTCCACATATATGTACTGTTATATTCTGCCTTAACCTCAAACGAGATCTGCCAGACATCCGAATCACATCGATTACATAAGGTTTCTTTTACGTTCCAAGCGCCCCAAGGGGCTTCAGCGGTAAAGAATGAATGAAATTGTAAAATGCATATTAAGTTTTTAACAAGTCATACTTTATACTTTCCACATGTATAATTAAGGCATCATGGGCCATTCGTGTCTGGCCTTCCGCAGCATATGGATGCATTCTGACAAAAGTTTGAGGTCTGGACCAAAAGTTATTGACAGTTTTTAACATCCGTTCCTTTTTGCTCCATTATAACAAGTTACACGATGATTCACGAAAGCTGTTTACCTCAAGAAAAATAAGAGGGTGATGATGTAAAATATATTCCGTTCATGTGTATATATCTTATTTGAAACATTATTCTGTCTATTCATTATTTAAAGAAATATAAAGGAAAATAATTTATAACTCCTCATACTTTAAATATAATTCGTTTTGTAACAAGAAAGTTAAGAGTGTGATTACTTACTCGTAAGCACGACGGCATGGAGAACTATATTTGTGCTGCCTGTCAACATACAGTATATGACATAACACAACACAACTATAAAAATTATTTCGTACGCTTAACATCAGTACCCATTCTGAACATGCATAGAACTAAGTAAATCTAGCAAAATTGCAACTGGCTTACTCCGTCTGGTAAATATCAGACCAAACAAATGCACAATTTTCAATTAGTTTATTTATTTTTATTTTAGTTTTTCTCCAACGTGTTTCAGCGAGCTGCCATTTTCAAGGTGAAATACGTCAATTTTATTACATAAAACTCTTAAATGTGCTGTCCAAAAAATGGACAAAATTGCCAGCCAAGGTCACAGCATAAACAAAAATCGCACAAAAAATAATACAAGATTTTAGAGGATTGTAACCTTACATGAATGATTTTAGGCCCCACAGAGAGAATTAGTTTGCGAAGTCCAGGTCGGCTACTTGTGTGTTGTTAGACAAGAGAAACTGGAGATCTCAAATTTGAAGGTATCAACCACACAGTTCAGATCTGAACTCAGATTTATACAGATCGGAGTTTATGTGATGCACCTTACTGGGTCTAGTTCTGGAAGCTTTCCATTAAAATAATAAAGAGTGTAAGAAGGCACTAAAATGAAATAGACATAATGTCGAAGTATGCATATTACCACTGCGATCTTTAACACGTGGATGTATTGATTTCATTTAGTGCAGATGCGAATTTACAAGTGCAAAGACAATCACACTACAGAACATTTTGTAGCTGGCAGTCTATAGTTCGAATTCCAGACGTGTCAAAACAAGATGAAGGACTATTTAATTGATATTTAGACATTTATCAACTTAATAGTTACAGCTTCTATCACAAACTGCTTAGAGACCCGTGTTTTTACAAGAAAGAAACACTTTGGCTGCATTTGGTATAACAATATGTGAACTAAACGAAAATAATGTGTTCAAAATTTGCCTTTATCAGGCCTACCCTTGGTTTGAGAAACTACGAAGCACTACATGATCTTAAACCTGACAGCTTTTGGCTTGGTGGAGATTAACGCTAGCCAGATATCCCGTAAAACTTTGTGATATAAACCGGTAGAAACGAAGTGTCCCAGCTTGCATCCATCGTTTGTTACAGCTCATCAAAATTTAGCATTTGGTTTAAGACCAACTGCCAAATCAGAAACAAAAAGTCTGTCTCAGACAAGGGCTCCTGAAAAGTTTGATTTTCAATTTCCCAGGATAGAAGAAGAATCTGGACCTGTAGAAATGCAGAAGACGCCCTCTGTCTTGGATTGACGTCGGAAGAGCACTGACATGTTTTAGTGTGTTCCGAAAGAAATAAAATCTTAAAGTATAAAGCGCAAAATTTCAAAGTGCAGAAAATGTAGTCAGAACATCATCTTAGGAATTTCAGCTAAACAAATAAAATAACATACCCAAACTTGACAATCTGGAAATTTCATGTACACTGTGACTACTGCAAATCATACATTCCAGAAAAGCAATTACTCTGTTATCGGTGCTAAAATATGTTAGTGGCTGTAGAGAATCCAGCATGCCATATTCCTTGAGTGGTACTCGCGCCCAGTGACTAAAGGGTTAGAAGGCGGCAATTTCATATTGAACATCTACGTTGTTTCCTTGCGGCCTTGTATGTTGCACCTACCTCGCCTATCAGATGCGGATGTTGGATAGATCTCTGAACAGGCCCACTGCGCTGCAGTTAATGCAGCACAGTAGATGCTCGAGCGGAGTTCATCAAACGTCAGAATTTGCATTGCATGAGTTGGTAAATTATTATTATTATTACTATTATTGTTATTAATGTTAAATATTCTAGCGAGTTACACAGATGGTTTCTGTCTCGGTATGGCAGGTCTCTGACTTGGACCTTTTCCTGTATACTGGAGTATAGCTGTTTGAAATACACCATGTACCATTGTTTCTAGATCTTCATCTCCAGAAACTGCATTGCTTTGACTGATACCCGTAAATCATAGGGTTTCTGCTTCTACCCAGCTAGGTGTTGCATCTTCTTGGTCGTTCCTGTCGCTGTCACTATCTATGTTTCAACTTCAAATCTTATTCCTTCCAGTACTGCTAGAGGTGACAGATTGTTACATACAATAACCCTGCGCTGGTCAGATATTCGTTATGCTGTCACATAGTTCCTCGGTACTTCTCCATGAATTCTCTGCACACCTGGTCTCTATATGCCGTAAAATCAGTTTCTAACTTGTAATTCTATAATACGCCCGCGTGATAAATATGTTAATTTAATCTGTCAATATCATGCACCTGTGCTGCCTTTCCGCTTGGTTGGTCTGACGTAATAGTGGAACGCTTCCCTAAGAAGCACGTTCAGCGGTTGTAGATATAGGTGGATATCTTGTGGTTCTCCAGTAAGCAGTATATTCGGCTGTAGCATCTTCGGGCTGAGACCCGACCACGGCCCGCCGGTTCAGCTCGCGATCACCACCACCTCATATGGTGTCACTCCAGCGGTGTCCTGACTCTCCTCGGGTAGCGGCCTTATGATTCTCTTCCGTCAAGTTCTCTCCATGTGTTAGGGGTTGAGTGAATGTGTCCGTGATATTGCCACACTCTTTAGTCCAAACGCTACCCCTGTGGGTTCGTTGTGGCACACTCTTTTTCTTGCTCCTCTGCGAAGACCTGTCCGGTTTGGGTGACCTTGCCAGTAGCTACGCTATAGCCGGCGTGGTCCCCAGCTTCTTGGAACTCGCAATCCTTTCTGCGCGGTTTAACATAAAATTTCGGAAAGGTGGTGCCGCCTGGGGAGGTCATTATTATTATTATTACTGTTATCATTATTATTATTATCCGAATTTCTCACTTCTCAGCTTTAGCTGGGAAATTTTCACCTATCCTGGGGTGTATCATCAACAGGATTAGGCTCGGTGGTCTTATGTGTAAGTTCGGAAATTTCTTACAATTGAACATGTGCCAAGAATTACCACTTTTTGCATTTGTATATATGTGTTTGGGTGCAAGTTAAGTCTCTTTAGACTTTGTGACAGTGACTTTGGAATTATTCCCGTGGCTGAAATTACTATCGGGACCACTTGTACTGCGTCCTGCTTCCACATATCACGTATTTCGTTCGCCAGTTCTTGGTATTTGTTTTGTTTTTCGATTATTATTTTGGCGAGATTGTGTGTATTTGGAATAGCTATGTCTATTAGAAAGGTATTTTTTGTTCTATTGTTGGTGAAAGTTATGTCAGGTCGGTTGGAAGGTATTGTTTTGTCCGTAATAATGCTGCGATTCCAGTACAGTTTGAAGTTGTCGTTCTCCAGCACGTTTGCTGGTTTGTACTTATAGTATGGGCATTTGTCTTCAATTAGTTCAGCTGCCTCTGCCAGTTTCTGGTGTATAGCTTTTGCTACTCCGTCATGTCTTTTTACATACTCGGTAGGTGCTAGTTGTTGTCATGCTGCAGTAATGTGCTGGATCGTCTCCGGTTCTTTTCCACATCTTCTGCACATCTCGTCGATGTTTGGCTGCTACAATATATACTTCTTGTATTTTGTTTCCTGTTAGTATGACTTGGTCCTGTATTGCTGTTAAAAAGCCCTCTGTTTTAGCAAACAGGTCTGCATTTTTCAGCCATTTGTTCGACACTTCTATGTCTACATGTTCTTGGCTAAGGTCGTGCTGGTGTCGGCCAGGTAGGGGTTTTTGGGACCACTGTCTTCTGGCTTTGTTGTTGTATTCTTCGTCTGTGGCGAGTTAATTTTCATTTGCGCGTAGTAAATTCAGTGGTGTGTATTTACTGTGTGCTTCTACTACTGCAGGATGGAGAGGTGATGATGTCTGTTTGTTTAAGAAATATGTCTGAAGTAACTTCAGCTGCTTATCATGTAGCCGAGTTATATAGGTCATCCCTCTTCCTCCTATGTGCCGTGGTAGAGTGAGTCTGTCCTTTGCGGCACGGGGGCGGTGAATTCTATATCTTGTAAGTAGCGCTGTCGTTCTAATTTGGAGATTCTCTAGGTCTAAAGGCGTCCATTTTACTATTCCAAAACTGAAAGTTAGTACTGGAATTTGGTAAGTACTTATAGCTTTAATCGTATTTTTTCCATTTAACTTTGTCTTTAATATGCTCTTTGTACACTGTAGGTATTCATGGCCTAGCTGTTGTTTCATTCGTGCGTGTTTAATTAGCTTAGTTTGCATGTGGCCCAAGTATTTGTATATGTCTTCCGCTTTCATGGTTATCATAGTGTCCTCTTCTCTGTTGTGAACTTTCTCAGTTCTAGTTTCCTTTTTACAGTACTTAATGGTTTGCACTTTTCAGTCCCAAATGTCATTCTGATATCTGTAGAGAGAGTTTGGGTGAGCTGCAGGAGTTCTTGTAGTTGATTATTTGTGGCTGCATAGAGCTTAATATCGTCCATGTATAATAGGTGATTCAATCGTTGCGTCTCCTGGTTGTTGGAGTTTATACCAAAACCGTAGATTGTTCTGTTAAGTAGGTAGGAGAGAGTGTTTAGTGCAAGGCAAGACGACAGTGGGCTAAGACTGTCCCCTTGATATATTCCTCGTTGTATGCGGATAGGACCACTTGTAATGTGGTTATTTTTTACTTTGACTTGAAGAGTTGTTGTCCATTTCTTCATCAACTGTTGCAATGAGTTAATTATCACTGGGTCAATTTTGTATATTTCTAATATGCGTATGAGCCAGCTATGTGGCACTGAGTCAAAGGCCTTACGGTAATCGATATACGCTATGTACAGGTTTCGGTTATCCTTGTGTGCCTGTTCCAAAACTACTGAATCTATTATTAGTTGTTCTTTACAACCCTGGGAGTTTTTGACACATCCTTCTTGCTCTTCTGCTAGTAATTTATTTGTTTCTAGGTGCTTGTAGATCTTTTCAGCTATGCACGTTGTGTATATTTTATAGACTGTGCAGAGGCAGGTTATTGGTCTGTAATTAGACGGGTCCTTAGTGTCCTGACTTTTCGGTAATAGGTATGTTATTCCTCTGACTAAATATTTCGGAATTTTTTCCGCGTCCTCTATGAATTGATTAAAGTAATGTGCTAGATATGTGTGGGTTGCAGTGAACCGTTTAATCCAAAAGTTACTTATTCCATCTGGTCTCGGTGCCTTCCAGTTAAGTGTTTTAGCAATCAGCCGGGGTACTTGTTCTGTGGTTATTGGACTGTGTTCCATTGCAGTCACATTAGACATTCTTTTTTGCTCATTTCTTATCCAGCTTGCTTTCAGGTTATGCCTGGCTGCGTTCCCCCATATGGACGCCCAGAAATTTGTTAGTATCTGTTTGTCCGGTAGTTTGTCTTGGCAATCTAGTCGTCCTTCACTTTTTAGGTTACGGTAGTAGGTTTTATCCTTAGTAGTAAATAGTCTGTTTTGTTGCTTTCGTTCATTTGCTTCCTTATACCGTCTAAGCATTTTTGACTTTGCTGATAGCTTTTGCTTTATGGTGTCAAGTATTTCCGTAGTGTGGACATTACTTGGGTTGTATTTGGCACGTGTGTGTATTTTTTTCCATATCCTGCGCATGTGCTTCTGTATTCTGTTGCTGGTATTACTTCTTTGGACCTGCTCTACTCTTCCAATGTCTTTTCTTAAGTCATTGATTTGTTTCTTGAGCCTGCTTTCCCATGGTGGGTTTGTTGTATATTTTGTGAATAATCCGGGTCGCTTTTTTTCTTACCCCCGACATCCTCACGGTGGCTACTGCTGCTGCGTAGATGATGTGCAATTCTAGGAAATTGGTGACATCATTTTTCATGTATTCCGGAAGTATCTCCTAGTTTATGGCTGTTATGATAGTGGCTAACTTCCTTGAGCATTTCTGTTTAGGTATCTGTAATCTTATGGCTGGATCTGTTCCTTCAAATTCTTTTAGTGCTTTGTGGAATTCTATTTTTATTTTATCTAGCTGTAGATTTTCCACAGTCTGTCGGCTTTCTAAGCTTTGCTTTTCTTTTTGTTCACTTTCGCTAATAGGCTGTGTTGTTTCTTCGTCTGTGTTTATATTTTGCTAAGAATCCTGGTCATTTTCTTTTACAGTTGTCTCGTTTAAGGTTTCAGCCACTTGTGTTCTGATTTCTTCTAACCAGGGCTCTGTTAATAAGTTTTTGGCAACTATGGCCCTTCGTTGGTCAGCTATTCGCTGCTCGCTAACGTCCATCTCAGGGTACTGTCTCGTAAATTTGTCATGTAATTCTTGTCTATATCCAATTTTTATAATTTCCAATTTAGTTATTATGTAGTACTGGCGCATGATAAACGTATTCATTTCTTTACTCCATTGTATGCGCTGGCGTGGTTTTCCAGTTTTAGTGATCCCTAGCGTAGCTTGGGAAACAATTTCAACTAGCTGGGTCTCTTCTTGCTGTGTGGACCCACGACGGGGTCTTTTGGTAGCCCTACGTGGGAAGGCGCCACTTGCTTCACCAGTCTCCACGGGAATTTGTCTCTTATTTTCCGCTGATTATCCAGTCCCCAAACGTTCAGCGCGGGTGATATACTGCATAACCAAAGCAGTTTCCGAGGCTCGGCTAAATTCCTTTTCCATTCTGATGGGTGTAAAGCATTTTATACCTTCTGCCAGGTTTATGGATGGGATAGGTAGGGAGTTTAATTTGGGTAGCAAGGACTGTTAAAGGTATGGGTAAGTTTTAGGACGGTGCCCCAGATAGTCGCCTCTTACGACCGGCAGGTGGTTCCCTAAGTCTATTCTTATACCGGTACCTAGACTGTATTATTATTATTATTATTATTATTATTATTATTATTATTATTATTTTACTGTGAGGTTTCCAATTGATTGAAATACCTTTCGGCGACTGGCTTTGCTTCGTCTTCAGTAGAAGAGGGGGCAATGAACGTACCGAGTTGGCCCATTATAAAAAGATAATCGTCCCCCTTATTCCAGAATGGAGACAGAATCACGTTCCAAAACGTCGCGCTGTTTGTTGCATTTGAATTAGGCAATGGCCATATTCCAGTTGCAGTGTCATACTAATAACAGAAACAACGTTTCGTTTTCATCAGATAAAGGACAAAGTTCAATTTGACTGACAAAGTAATAATGACAGAAAACTTGTAGGTTAATCAGAAGATGGAAGACATAAACGTTAAATTACATTGTAATAATAACAGCAACAACTGTGTATTTTAATAAGGAAATTTACGAATTCCATTCGTATTGCTGTAGTGATAAAAACATAAAGCCTTTGTAATTTGATCAGACAATGGACAGAGTCAATTTTGAGGGCCACAGTAACAACATTAATATGCATACTATAGAATTACTTCAGCCAGCAAAGGTAGGCAATTTATTTGGTGGCATAATAACGTTTAAAAATTTAGGGGTTGAGAGACAGGAAATTGAGAGATAACACGACAAGAAATGAGATGAGGGCGAGTCATTGTACGAGACATATGTAAACGCATACATTCTTAACTTCCAGTCTAGAATGTGAAGAGTGGCCAGCTTCAGCCCCGGCCGCTTTTTTCTCCGGGGAAAGACCTCGTCATACCTGTTGGATAGGCGGCTGGTTGGGCCTAAGAGCTTATGTTGAAGCGGCGGAATATAGAAAATATCTTCCCGTGGCGGAATCTAAACCTGAGTCGCCTCTGGTTCAGCCCGTAGCCTCGTCAGCACACTGACTGATCTACATATCCCAGCTCCTGAACCGGGATAAAATACTGTTTATACGTCGACTGCTCAAAAGTACCCAGAAGAGAGTCCATCCACATAAGCTTACTTCATCGTCACAAGTCATGCATTTCAGCCCTGTCTTCTTCTGCTCAGTTATTATGAATTATGTGTCGAGTTGCGAAGGATTGTGGCATTTCAAAAACAGAAATTATACTTTGCCACGAAAACAAAGTCTTGAGGATTTTTACGCTATTTTCCTTTCTTCAGGGGAAAAAAAAGCATGCCTAATAAATTGTCATGCTATCTGTGTGCGCCTGTCCGTATCCCTGCGTCCGTGTTAACTGCTGAAGCAGTGGCCCGGTTTTCGCGAAAGTTTGTATGAACGTTATGGCACTGCAGAAGACCCCAACTTCATGTTTTTAAATTTACCACAATCTGTAAACCAACTGGTGGGAGCTCAAACTTGGAAGATGGGAGTATCACTAGCTACAGTTCATATAATATCCTCAAACGATGTAGATTAATATATTTTGAAATATATTAAAATTTACCGAGGTCGTTTTTCGAGGAATATGAAATGAAAGCTGGACGGCCGTGGATAATTTTTCTTTCGCTTTTGGTCTGATGGCGATAAGCAACGAATTACTGGAGACTGATCATTGCTACACATCTTGCATGACGTGATGTTTTGAAATCAATCACAGATATTCCCCAAGTTAAGAAACTGTTACGTTCCAGAAAAGGCGGCACAAGCAGAGTTTTGCGCGAGTCGGAATTGAGTTATCCGTGCAGGCATATATATATATATATATATATATGACCTAATATATATGTATATAAATGTCTACTTGAAATCAAAGATCCAGCACACTGGAACCCAAACCGATGCATCATGACCGTCCCGCCGCCTGTGATATCACCCAGCTGAATTCGTCCGCCACCTTCGTCCCACTGTGCTTTCACTCCCGCAAGAAGAAATAATTCGGCTCAGGATTAAAAATTGTAATTTCATTTTTTAACGTACTTTTACAACCGCATAGGGGAAAGTAGGGTAAAACACCCTGGGCACGAGTGGCTACCGGGCACGTCGGCGGGTGGCGGATAGCCGGGGTCCTGTCCTGTTGACACGTCTCTCTCTGAATAAAATAGGAGACCATGGACCAACTCCGCAACCCCAAGGTGTTATGTGCGGCTTGCCCTAATCCGTGCTGAAGGAGTGAATGGCACATGGGTGATGTGTTCTTAATGGAGCATCCGGGAAACCAGGCGACATCCCAGAGTATGTAGCCTTGCACTGGTATAGGGTGCTCTACCAGTGTTGACTGTTATTTCTCCTGTACTCGTGGGACAAAAATGGACACGAATATTTTTGAACCTGAACAAGAAGCGGCTGCCCCTGCACACTTGTGACAGCAAGAACCCCCTGTGGAGGTTGTACACTCGAAGTCTTCCGTTGCTTCTTCAGATGAGGAGAGACTGGCTGCAGGTGTCATAACGACCGGACTGCAAACCAAGAGACTCTCGGAAGCGTAACGGAAAAGGCTCACTAGAGAAAGGAAGATGAAGGAGGGAACTTGGACGGATAAGAAGCCTCCAAGAGAAACACCTTTGTCTCAGGAGAAGGGTGCGGTGGGGAGCAGTCGGGGTGCAAAAAGGCCCCACTCTGACTCGAGCACACCATCTTCGGAAAAACAGCAACCAAAAAAGAACCAGGAACACTCAAGTGCAAACTGGGTCGTAAAAGGAAGCTGTTGCTGGCATCAAGACGGCAGTTATTCACAGACGTCATCCTGATGTCAAACTGGATCAGACTCAGGCTGACCTGATTCAGGTAAAACTCTTGTCTGCTGTGGATGCGAACATTTCAGGGGAGGCGCCTCCGCAGTTTTTGTACTCCAAATTTGCACAGGGAATACTCTGGATTACCTGTGCAAATGAACCGTCTAAGGTCTCGTTTATGTGGACAATTAGTGGACTTGGCTTGTTGTGGGAAGGTGTGGAGCTGATTGTAGTTAAACCCAAAGACCTCCCAAAGAGACCTAGGGTGCTTGTTCGCATTCCTGACACTTCAGAGGTTACCACTGTCATGACTCGTCTCGGGATTCAAAATTCAGAGCTAAATGTGACAGATTGGTCAGTTACGAGTCATAATGTCACTGAGAAGGAGCAGACGCTGGCCTTCTGTCTTGACCCTGACTCTTTCAGAGCCCTGACTAGAACAAATTTCAAGGCCTTTTGGGGACTGGGATGAGTTATCTTCCGGGCCATGAAGGATGTAAAGAAAAAGCCATAGGCTGAGAGTGCTGCAAGTAAACCTCCACCACAGTAGGGCAGCCTCGGCTGCCCTCTGTGTTGCTATGAGGAAATACGATGTTGCCCTCCTACAGGAACCTTGGACCCATAAGGGGGAAACTAAAGGTCTAAAGGAGGAGGGTGAGAACTAATTTATAACAGATCCATACAGAATCCTAGGACCTGTATTAGTCAAGAAAGACTTTCGCATACTGCCGTAGATGCATCACTGTTCCAGGGGCATCACGGCAGTAAAAATCAAAACGTCGTGTGGCGGGGGGCCAAGGGAGATTATTCTCGGATCGTCTTACCTTCCATATGATGATGTTGAACCCCCGCCCTCCGGGAAGTTGGAGAAGCTGATGACGGGATGTAGGGCTGAAGTAACTCACCTGCTCGTCGGCTGTGATGCGAATGCGCATCACACCTCCAGGGGAAGTACGAATATTAATAACAGAGGTGAGTCTCTGTTTAATTACATTATGGCTTATGGATTGGACATAATGAATAAAGGTAACAGACCTACCTTTTTTACATCTTATAGCCAGGAAGTTATTCATATCACAATTGACACTTTTTATGCCGGCAATTTTATCAAAGATTGGCATGTAACTGAGGAAGTAAGTTGTCCGGCCCACAGACGCATCCGATTTACTGTTACGGATAGGGGAGACCGGGTTTAGTTGGCTATACGGGTAAGTTGGCACAACGTTAGTATCTCGCCTCTCCTGTGTAAGAGCGCAGCACCTGTGGGGCAGTATGAAGAGCTACATCTTTCATTGGAGGGAAGTTAGTTGGCAATGTGCTGACAGCTGTATCGGAAGCAAAATTTCATTGTATGTGTTTTGCACAACGCCGAGTAATTTTACAGCAGTTTGGTAAATCCGTATTATTGAGAAGGCTGCTACGGATTTATCTGAACTAAAAGGGCGTAGTTACGTAGTATATATGTCGCAATATGACTGAGAAATAACAGCGTTCCTTGTGCATTTAATCTCAGAGGAAACTAACCTCAAAACTGAAAGTTCGTGTTGGGTCTAGTTGGCACACTTGCTATGGGGCAAGTTGGCTCACCGTGCCACCTTACTCCGCGGTCAACAGTGCAATATTCTGTACGCTTCTTATTACTTTCATCATTTCAATGTTCTTTAAGGAAATATAATTATGCCAAGATCGTGCAAAAGGAAATCTGAAATGGCAAACAGTGCCCCAGATACAGATCTTCGAGCCGTTAGGGCGGCCAGAATAGAAAATAAGTCGATTGGAAGTTAGCAAGAGATTTTGGAATCCCGTTTTTTCTCTCCAACGACATATTGCAGCAGAGCTTTTGAGGATACACGAGGAATTTCACAGAATCCGACAGTCAGTATTGAGTACAAGAAAACTCGCCAGTTGAGTTCACGTGTGTTTCTGCTGTATGGTATAAGTGAACAGGGAAATAAATCAAAAGTGCTCCGTAGTTTTATTTTTGATAAATGTGTTGCTACATAAAGTAAAATATTCTTATATCTTTCACCAGATTTCTCATTAATTTTTAAAAATAGGATAAGTGTAATTTCTGCGCATTTCTTCACTGATGGTGATTAAGAAAACTCAGAGAAATAATCGTAAATGGCATCAGACATCTACTATGGCTTGTCTGCAAGGGAGCTGAGAAAGTTTTCTTTTGAGTACGCAATGACGTTAAATATAAATATCCTCGAAGGTTGGAGGGATACAAAAATGGCAGGCACAGAATGGTTTGCGAAATTCTTGAAAAGGCATAAGACTGATTCACTGCGCAAACCTGAGGCAACAAGCATCAGCAGAACTTAACAAGACTGATGTTAATGCTTTTCTTTTATAAATCTGAAAGAAGTGTTTGGTCGTCTGCGGCTTGGTTCGGGCGACATACGGACATGGACGAAACGGGTATAAAAATGGTGCAGACATATGACAGAGTTATTGCGCGCCGTGGTTGCACATACATAGAGAAACTGATGTCCGCTGAACCTGGAAAATTAGCAACTTCAGCCCTGGACGTTTCAGCGGCAGGAAGCACAGTGCCGCCGTGTTCTATTTTCCCTAGGGTGAAATTTCGTGCCCATTTCTTGAATGGTGTTCCTGCAGAGATTCAAGGTGATGGTAGTCGTCCTGGATGGATGCAGGCGGAATTTGTGAAGTCTGTGAAACATTTTTTCCCCATGTGAAACCTTTAACCAGTAGTTCTCCTTTGGAGAGTCATGATTCGCATTTGTCAGTCGTTGCACTCGATTGCTGTAAGGAAGGCGATGTGACAGTTCTCTCATTCCCACCTCATTTTAGTCACAAGCTGCGGCCCCTTGATAGGAGTGTCTGTGGGCCACTAAACCTATGTCAGACGTGCATGTGAAGCATGGATCACAAGCCATGCAGGAAAAACGACGACGATTTACGATTGACCTGAAATTATCAACATGTCTCTCAACTTTACATCTACTCCTGAAAATATCGAGGCTGGATACCTGGCCACTGGAATTTTTCCATACAACAGAGATATCTTTGTTGATGAGGAGTTCCTGTTCTCCTATGTAAGACAGACCAGCTCCAGCCACAGACACTGCAGCATCCAGCTGCAGCAACGGAAACATTAAACATGATGGGTCTGCAGGACCAGACCCTTCAAGAATTCATTCTCCCGAAGCAGGTCCTTCCAAAAGAACACATGCCAAAACAAATCCTTCCTCAAGCATGTCCTTGACTCTTGAACTTGTCCGTACTTTTCCTAAAAGCAAACGCTACTAGAAACAAAAGATGTATAGCAATCCTGACTGATACGCCGGTGAAAGTAGCCTTCCGAGATGCGCAGAAATTGAGACAAGTGACAAAAGGAAAAAGAACATCAGAAGCGAAGCAAGAGGGGCCTTTTGATAACCCTGAACTAGATTCTAAGAAGAAGAGGAAAATAATGAGGAAAATTCAGACAGACTGCTCAGACGAAAATGGTGGGGAAACATTTTGTTTGGTCTCCATGGACACATACTGCAATAGTGTAGCGGGGGAAATATGGGTTCAATGCACCCAGTGCCAAATGTGGGCCCATGAAAAATGAACTTCTGGCGTTTCCTGGGGATATATTTGTCCCAACTGCAAGTCGGATGTATCGGATGAAAATTTCTGCAGTTTTGTGGACGTATATATCTGTACCGCGTTTCATTTTCCAATGTAATTTGTAATGTTTGTCCCTAATTTTGTACGGACTGTAAATCAGTTTCATTATGTTGTTAACAGTTAAATATTTTAGTGTAATTCACGCTGCCCTGAAATATTTTTGACAATAATAATAAATCAGGCTCTACTATGTGCCAACCTACCCCATAATATGTGCCAACCTACCCCATCATATGTGCCAACCTATCCCATATATGGGGCAAGTTGGCACACGTGCAGAGGTTAGAAGAAGTTCATTTTTCTTGGATTAGTTGTTGATATAACTTCTTCATTATATTTTCTTACATAGTCTAAGAATGACACGTGCCACCAGTACGATTTTATTTTTTGTATCATCTGTATGAAAATTGTAAAAAATTAAGAAGTGAAAAGTGTGCCAACTAAACCCGGTCTTCCCTATTGACCATTTATTTGAATTCTATTGCAATCCGCGCAGGACCGACTGGGAGTCTTTTAGAACTGACCAGTTGGGTTGTTTGCGTGGTATGACAGAATTACTAACTTTAGAGATCTAGAAACTGCTGCAAGGCAGTTTCAGGATGCTATTCTTTTTGCATATAATGAAAATTGTCCTTCCACCGTGAGGCGGAACAACAGGAATACATCCTGGTTGAATCAAGACCTTGCGGAGAGAAGAAGGAAAGTTCGCAGGTTATTTAGTACGGCAAAGAAGTCAGCGAATTGGACTGACTACGAAAGAACTTTAACAGATTATAATAAGGCACTGAGACAGGCCAAGAGAGAATCCTGGAGAAGACACTGTGAGGAGATTGAGAAGGCTCCAGAATGTGCCAGACTCCAGAGGATTCTTTCAAAAGATGGGCAGAGAACAGTTAGTTCTCTCCAGCTTGGAAATGGAGAATATACCAAAACAGAGAAAAGGACCCTGGAGGTGTTACTCTGGGTCCACTTCCGTGGTTCAGAAATAATCTTGGAACCTTCTGGAGGCTGGGACGGTCTTGAACTGGAATCTCCGAAATGGAAAGGATCCAGGAAAGACTGGGCGGTTTCCAGAAGGGTCATAAATTATGACAAATTGAAATGTTTTTTTTTCTCATTTCAACCCTATAAATCCCGAGGCATTGATGGAATAATGTCCATCACGCTACAGCTGGGTTTTGAATTGCTTGCGGGAAAACTTTTAATGTTACTAAGAGCCAATCTGGCCTTAGGTTATATTCCTATAAGCTGGAGGCACATCAGGGTGGTATTTATACCTAAACCTGGGAAACCTCTATCCCAGGCGAAGTTCCTAAGACCCATCAGTCTCGTGTCATTTCTACTCAAGGCACTTGAGAAATTACTTGACAGGCATATCAGGGATGGTGTCCTGGTTGAAAAACCACTTCACCAGAACCAGTTTGCCTACAGGGCAGGTATGTCTACAGAAACAGCACTCTTCCAGATTGTTCATAAATTGGAAAAGTCATTGAATCACAAACAGATTGCGTTGTGTGCCTTCCTGGATATTGAGGTGGCATTCGACAATAACTCTTTTAATACGATGACTACGGCTGCAAGATAGCGTGGACTTGAGGAAACCTGTTGCAGGTGGGTCAGATCCATGCTTGAAAGCAAACTCGTACACACTTCCCTCATGGGCAGCAGTTTGAATGCTAAAGTTGTAGGAGGTTGTCCACAGGGTGGAGTTTTGTCTCCGCTTTTGTGGAACCTAGTTGTTGATAGGCTTTTGGTTGCTACAAATGACCTAGGCTTTAGTACATTTGGCTATGCTGACGGCGTTGTTATCATAGTCCAAGGCAAATTTGCACACAGTCAGGGAGCGTATGCAAGATGCTGAATATGGTGGTTAAATGGGCTGTAAAAGAGGGTCTAAACATCAGCCCTCACAAAACAGCCATAGTCCCATTTACCAATAGAAGGAAAACAGAGGACTTAGGATCTCTCGCACTTCATGGTAAGGAACTCAAGATGCTGGGAGAGGTTAAGTATTTGGGAGTGATTTTAGGCTCCAAACTTAACTGGAACCAACATTTGCAGAAAATAATCGGAAAAGCGCAAACCACCTTTGCGGTAGTTAGACGCATGTGTGGTAAAAAATGGGGTCTTAGACCTAATGTGGTGCATTGGCTCTATACTAGGGTAATTAGACCTTCCACACTCCATGCTGCCTTGGTTTGGTGGCTCAAGGTCAAGCAAAAAACCCCTAAAATTCAATTAGGCAGGATTCAAAGAATGGCCAGTCTAGTTATTACGGGGGCTGTGAACTAGACCCCTACTGCAGTAATGGAGGTGTTTTTGAATCTGACTCCGCTGGATCTGTTGATCATGGCAGAGGCGAGGATGGCACTCTATAGGCTGCATTTAGTAAAGCAACCAATTGTTTCTAAGACAGTACCAGGGTTGCTAACCATCTGGAAAAATGTGGGTGTCCCTGTAGTGGACATGCGGTCGGACTACACCATTCCAGTTTATCATCATTCCAAAATCTTCAATGTCATTATAAATCAGGATTATTGGAGAAAAAAAGACCCAGTGTTCCCTGAGGATGCTCTGATCTGGTTCACTGACGGTTCTAGGGCAGACTCAGGGACAGGTTCTGTTTTCTTTTTCTTTCTTTCTTTTTTTTTTTTTTGGCATAAGACCAAATAACAGGTTTAGCTTCCCTTTGGGTAAATTTGCACGGTTTTCCAAACCGAAATATATGCCATTCTTCAATGTGCATGTGAAAATATAAGAAAGGCTTATAAACATGAGCGGATCCTTATTTTTTCTAATAGCCAGTCTGAACTTAAGGCGCTTAGCATTCCGAAAGTGACTTCAGGACTGGTTGCAGAATGCCTAGATGCTCTCTCTCTCTCTCTCTCTGTGCTGGCTAGCCTGAATGAGGTAACCCTCATTTGCGTGCCAGGGCACTGTGGCATTATTGGGAATGAGTAAGCTGATAAGCTTGCTAGACAAGCGTCAGCTATTCCATTACTTGGTCCAGAGCCGGCTCTTGGAATACTTAAGGTGTTCGGCAAGAGAAGCAATTAAGAACTGGACTGAGCTTCAACATTACAGTGCCTGGGGAGATTTGCCAGGTCATAGACATGACAAACTTTTCGTAGGTAGACCTTGTAAGAGAAGAGCTGAAGACCTGCTTAACTTAGGTAGGAATCAACTAAAAATGGCATTTGCAGTCCTCAAGGAACATGCTCCTGTGAGGAGACATCTGTATATTATGGGCCTGTTTGATGGGCATCCAACCTGCAGGTTCTGCAGGATGGAGACTGAAACAGTGCAGCATATTATTTGCTGCTGCAAGGCGTTGGCTCGTCAGCACTATAATGTTTTTGGGAAGCTGTTTGCTGAACCAAAAAATATAAGCACAGCTTCAGTAAGGGACCTTTGCCTATGTATAAGATGCACAGGATTATTGAACCTGTGCTGACTGGAGTGTTTTGGGCTGCACAATAAGCCTAAGGGTGAGGTATATCCGGGACATCTGCTGACAGGCCCTAAATAATAATAATAATAAGAAGAAGAAGAAGAAGAAGAAGAGGAAGAAGAAGAAGGGCAAAACAGGGTACTTAGTGGAAAAAGTCTCTATCTTATTCATTTCTTCACCTAAACTTATAATTTCTTCAGCAAAGACTCTTCAAACACTTGTCTATCATCTGACGATCCAAATATTTTGCTTACATGGACTATTGTAAGAGGAAACTAAATTTGAAGTACGTGATGTAAAGTACCCCGTTTTATCCAACCGGTAGGATAAAACGGGGTACCTGAATGTCTACTTGGAAAATAAGAAATTTTAAGCATGAAAATATGTTTTATTGAAATTTTATAAGCAACGATATAATACTAGACATTTCATATTGGTCTCTTTTACATTGTTCGATTCAGTCAGTTACAGAAATTACAGATGTACGTGATATCATCATCCTCTTCGCCAATTCCTGCACAATGTTCGTGCGTCCATCCATTGTATCGTGTGCATATCATCCCCCCTTCTTCTGATTTGGATTCTGAAAACAATTCATTAGAAAAAATGCAAGTTGCCTTGTCTTATCTACCAGATGTCTCTGAATCATCATCTTTATGTTTTTCAGATTTCTTTGTCGTTTTCTTCTTTTCGCTTCTCCTTTTCTTTTTCACAGGAGTATCATCTGTTGAAATTATCCTTCTTTTTGCTTTAGATTTATCCATTAGATCCTCAAGCTCTTTCTTATGACTGTCTAAAGGTCTTCCGTTGGTATTTGCTTGGCATTGTAGTGGGCCTTATATTCCACACATTTAAAATGTAATATACTAGATTAGGATTAATGTTGACAGAAAGCGAGACAACATTCCGTTCTTCAAACAAAATGAAAATTGCCACCAGCAAAACGATAATCATCACGACAAGAGGTGGACAAAAGAGGGTAGTTCCCTATTTTACCCGCCTGCGCGGTACCCTGTTTTGCCCGACATCGTCTATTACAACAGAAATGGCTTCCCCTCGAAAAATACAGAAGCGTGTGTGATAACTCACATAACAAAGGAAAGCTTAAATATTGAGTATTTAAACGTATACCTACTTTCCCGGTTTTATGAAGAGGACTTCCAGGTAATATCGCTAAAGTTTCCCCGCAGTGTTGTAGCACACAGTTGCAAAATGTCTTCGCTGTTTAACAAATACACAGTGGCACCGAACGACTCACTTTCGCCTGCAGACTAGAGAGAGCGGTGGTAGCAATCACTCAGTACGTTTGGCGAAAAATGTTATCACTTCCTACAGAAAAATCGCTGGTACCCCGTGTTATCCTACCACCTGTTTTGTCAACTCTCCCCTATATCCGAAATTAGACAACTTGAATTTTCTTTGATTAGGGATTGTACTACGTATTACAAAGATAGCGGCAATCAAGGAAGTAGAACTTTCTCTGCTCCAGACATAAGCGTATATTCAGTGTTGGTATTTTACTATGCCTGGCGAATTTCAGTTATGTTAGGTTGAGTTACAGGCTTAAATGTACGTTATTTAACACTTTCTAAAGCAGCGAAAGAATTCATCAGAATAGGTTAAAGCTTAAAACATTCACTAAACCAGTACTCCCATTGGCTTCGTTGACTGATTCACACATCTTTGGACCTCAATTAAAAAAGACACTTTCCCTCGAAATCCTTTCAATTCTTCATCTTTCTTCAATCATCCAGCCTTATAATATCTGATGTATGGTGACGTCCTAAAATAAACCACTGAAAAAATAACTTTTACTTATGATTAAGCTTATGTTCTTAATAACAGAAATTTGTAAATTTAATTTCGCCAACAGCGATTTGTGCAGTGTATGCCTGAGTCATTCAGAAAGTGTAAAACTTTCTCTGTTCCAGACATAAGCCTATATTCAAGGTTGGTATTTTACTACGCCAGGCGAATTTCAGTTATGTTAGGTTGAGTTACAAGCTTAAATGTACGTTATTTAACACTTTCTAGACTAGCGGAAGAAATCACCAGGTAACAGGTTAAAGCTTAAAACATTCACTAAATCAGTACTCCCACTGGCTTCGTTGACGTCTCACTGATGCTTTGTCATACATGCACAGCGTGAGAATGCTTATATGACATGCCTGAGAGAATGACAGACAGATGAACAATAGCATGACGGAATGACAACCATTTGGTAGAGTTACATGAGTTAAGAGACACGTGTTCCAGGGGTATCCTAAGCTTTGTGTATTAGTGCTCTGCGACTTACAAACATTAACATGTAACTATATTTGGTGTATTTTGTGAAATGAAACTTATAATCTTCTTTGTTTCAGGCTTCCGCCGCGGTGTTGGTTAAATCTGCGCTCTTCTGTGATATTACGCGGCGTAGTGTGGTAATTGTTTACGGACGTTTCGGGACAACGTATTGGTCTCATCTTCAAACATTTAACAAAACAGCCAGCCAAATACACTGCACGCAGGGAAATCCCTAATGGTACGTATTATACCACAAACCGCAAAAGAGAACCATTTCCAGGGAGTCACAATATCATGGGGAGACGTGTAAATAATATATATACATAGACAAAATAATGCTGATATAGTGTAAGGTATAGGTATACAGCAATGTAAGTGCAAAGTGTTAAATATGGAATTATTATTAGCGAGGTTCGATATCTGAAGTTCGTGTAAACACAACACTTGACAAAATTGTGCTGTTACTATCGTGTGCTTGCAGATGTTTATCACAGCGCTATAAAAGCGGTAAGTCAAGACTAAGAGAAGTACACCCTAAAAATGCACAATAAATGGCCAGTTAAAATTTTGCGTGCAAGCATCTATTGTTTGTACTAATAAAATCTGGGTTCGTTGCAGTAGAGAAAAGAGTATTTTCTAGCCCTGTGAATAGGGTTAAAACACAGTTTTGAGGGAAAAATAGATTAATAAACCCACTGAAGTATATTACGATGCGGAAAATGTACTTATATAAATGCGAGAAGGAAGAAGTAAAGAGTAAGAGGTGAAAAATGTTACCAGAACAGGATCCACAAGCAAGTGAAGTTGTACCCATTTAGATGCATTTGTGCAGTAACTGGATGCAATACACGATCTCAGACGAGCGGGTAGGATCTCCGGTTATTTACTCGTTAATTAATTTTCAATCATGTTTATACACTTGTGTATGGAAATTTTCTAAACCGTTCATCCTACAAACTTTTTGAGCTCATTCGACAAGGTCCATAATTTCCTGAAGTATTTCGTATTCGTGACCAATATTCAAAACATACAAAGCATACGCCGATTGTGAGTTGTTAGATATTATGTGTCATATATGATTTCTTCGAGCAGTGGAACATGTTGGAATTTATGGCATAATACAGCCTACTAACATTTCCCTACATACAACGTATTTTGGTTGTTTTATTAATACTATTGAGAGCGTTCTTAATATTGTCGTAATAAATTAGTAATTTCGGTATTTCAGTATAGCTTATTTAAAAATACACGAGGAAAGACAAAAGCTTTCCTTGCTTTTCATATAAATGAATGAAAAAGAATACGCGCTGCAATCCGTGCTGCAGTGAACCGTTTCCAAACGCCGTAGTTGCATCTAAACCATCTCAACGTTCCTTTCCGAATAGCTAGGGTGGAGGCATTGGTGCACCCGGATTTTTCTTTCAGGGGGGGCGCCCCGACCCTGAGGATGTATAAAATTTATGTTTGATTTTAAAAAACTATGTTTTGAAAATCATGCCATAAATATAACGATTACATGTCATTGTAACAACTTCTATGTATATATGCCTCACGACTCACCTAATTTTAAATCACAAGGTCTAATCTTTTTTTTTTTTTAATTTCCTCTAAGACTTGTCTTGCGCCGACTTCAGTTTCCCTGTGGATATTGAGAAGGGCCAGTCCATTCATTCGATCTTGTCACGTTGTGTTTCGCACGTATGTTTATATTCGCTAGAATGTAGAAAAGGATCTCTCGCTGGTACTTGTTATCGGTAGAGTCGCGAATATTTATAGCAGGATGAGAATATTCGGATAAAAATTTTTATCACATTGACTCAGGGCTTCAATCGCAGTTTTTGGCGGAATTCTTGAAGCTTTTTCATTGCTGCAGCGTTGGTGCCAAATTTTAATTCCACCTCCAATATGACATCGTTGCATTCAGGAACATCCGTGTTATGAAAGCCTGCAAGCTTCAGAAAACTTTCTATTTGAGGCTTGACCAGGTGTCTTCCAGAAGGCAACAGCGAGGAAAAGGAATCAATGACGTCTTGATGCTTATTAAATCTGTCATTTAACTGGCCTATGATATGGTCATTGTATGGTATGAAAATAGATCTGCAGTAGTATTCTTCTGCAGAGAGTGCTGGCACGTGATCCCAATGTGTTCTTCTTGAAACACTTCTTGGTCGTTTTAATTCCCCTCAAATTGGCCCAGCTTTTCTGGAGGCCAGTTCATACATATCGTGGAATGTCTTGCAGTTTACTCCGCACATCTTTCATTTGAGCCACGATACCAGAAATGTGATTTAGTGCAGGTACAAGATCACAGTCAGCGGCTTGCAGTGCTTTACATAAGGACAATGTAGGCCTATAGGAGAAAAATGTTTGTAGGGTGTAGAGCGAAATAATGAAAAGGGTTTCAGTAATAGAGTTCATAAGGATCATTGCAGATGAGGAAGCATCTCTGTCTTTCCGGGTGCTTATTTCTTGCAGAATGTAATATACAGCACCGTGTAGTTCTACAGCTACCATTAGAGTTTCATGACGCTCCACCCTTTGTGTTGGACAGAGCTTTACAAGGTTTTGCTTTACTTGATTCTGCAGCATGTACAGGAATCTTTCTTTGCAACACTCCATTATTTTTAGGTGTACTTAAAAAACTACAAATTTTTTCCATGACTCCAATGGAGTTTCTTATACTTTGTATATAAGTTGCGTTTCCAATGGCCAAGTCTAAAGCATGACAAGCACGGTCAACACACAGGACCTGCGGAAATAAAGACGATATGACGCTTTGTACTCCTTTGAACTTACAACTCACTGATGTCGTCTGTCGTAACCTTGACCTCACAAGTATATAAGATAAATTCCAAAACTTTTTAAACTTTCAATAAGATTACTGGCCAGTTCCTAGCCTGATGTGTTACTTACTGACACAAACTGTAAAAACTCGTCACAAACTTTATTTCAGTTTCATCTACATAACGCACACAGAGCGAAACTTGCTGTTGTGGAAATATCGGTGGTTTCGTCTGCAAGTATTGAGAAACCTTCAGCAGAATTTATCCTGGACACAATTTTTTTGCAATAGAAGATCATTGCAGGTGGTCAGAATTTCGCTTTGCCTCTTCCAACTTACGTATGTAGCATTTTTAGCGCACGTTTGAATAGGCTCCATTAAATCTTCATCTCCCGCGTCAATCCGGAACGGTAGCAGTTCACGAAAGTTGCCTTCATTTACACCGTGCTCATTCTGTATGGACATTTCTCCGAAGCCTTTTTTGACAAGGAAGCGGTATTCCTTGTCTTCCGCAAAAAATTACCTTTCTAATAATCGGAATTAATCCTTTCCTGTTTAGTTCAGCTTGTGCGCTTTTTTTGTTTATCTACTTGTTTATCGACTGAAATAAATCTTCCACTTCCTTCATCCATTAGTTTTTCGTAAGTAGAAACTGAATTCACGCGATAATTATTCTTCTGATGATTCTCAAAACATTCAATTGCATGCTTACACTTAGAAAGTCCACACGTTACTAATTTCGTCTGTGCTTGCCCACCTGAATTTCCAACATCTAGACGTGCGTAACACACACAATACAAGCAATAAACTGAATCTTTTGGTTTTGAACACGCGAGCCATTTGTACTTCACAAGCCAGTTATACTGAAATCATCTTTTAAAATTTTCACTGGCTGTAGTGGAATTTCTGTGAGGTACCCAGACATTTTGCAACTTGTCTAGCTTTTCATCATCTGACATACTCTTACAGGGTTTTCTTATAACTGCTACGTCTTTTGGTTTTTCACCTGCATTTTAACAAGATTTAGTAACTCCCTCATCTAGTGTGTCATCGGAATGTTCCCGAATTTCGGCATTTGCTATGTCTTGAACACTAGCTTCGTTCGCATTCACATTGCAGTGCACAAGGCCGGCGCGATCCGACCGCTGGCACTAATGTGATGCCCGCCTACATTCGCCCTAATAACTGGCGTATGGAGGGACAACCCTGCTAGCTCCCATTTGCTCTTCTTCCTGGTTTCTGCCAGGTTAGGTAGCGTGCTTACTATTGCGGCGTAGGTAAGTCTACAGGTAGTGCCTTGGGAAGGGATAAGGGTGCACTTATCCGCAAAAGCAGTAGTCTTGTTTAACTACAACTACTGTATATTGAAAAAAGAATCTCATAAGCAACTACACATGTTTCAGTGCGTGACTCAATCACCTAAGCCCTCACAGGGAATCTGAGCCTCAGGTCAGTTAGTGCCAATTCACCCAGATCACAACACTATTACAGGTCCTATCTGGTGTACAGCGGAGCAGCAACACGATGATGAGGCCCAAGCCATTCTGTGAAGCAGTCTCAGGCTCGAAGTATTGTTCTTAAACTTCTCGACGTCTGACCAGCATAGACTCCTCTGGCAAGTCCTTTTCTGACCCCGTCTCGGACATTTTCCGGGGGTTTTAAACTATAGTTTTGCTGCACTCACAGCTCTGCTTCCTGGTTGCAGTAAGACCTGCTCTGATTCCTAGTTGGAAGCCTGCTGACTTCGATCTTTCCTACTGTGGCTAGGCCTACTTACAACCAGGAACTACACATTCTGCTGAGTAGCTGAATGGCACAAGCGTACAAGAATGAGGGTAGATGGGCAACTCGTGGCCCCCGGCCCATCTCGTAATGCACGTCATTATACACACAAATACCGATTTCCTGGTTCCTTGTATCACTTAGTTCGTGTATCGATTTAATTGTTTTTGGAAAATAATGAAACAAAGTTGTTTCTGTCTTTCGTTTGTCATTCATGGTAACAGGTTAGAGTTCAAATACAATTAAATTGATCACTCTGATCTATCCTTCTGGCAGGCCCAGTACAATTCTGATTCACTGTGTTGGTGGTCGCTTTCAGGAAGGTAACTACAGAAGCGTAGTTTTAGTGTGAATTATGAACATAAAACTGGAGTCTACCCAACTCCCATTGACTTAGCTATGTGAAGTGAAACCATTCCTAATCCCACTGTAACATTTTTGCAACAATCCCACTGTAATACTTCCGTAATAACCCCACTGTAACACTTCCATAATAATCCCACTCTAACACTTTCGTAACAATCCCACTTTAACACTTTCGTGATAATCTCACTGTAACACTTTCGTAGCAATCACACTGTAACACTTCCGTAAGAATCCCACTGTAACATTTCCGTAATAATCCCACTCTAACACTTCCGTAATAACCCCACTCTAACACTTCCATAATAATCCCACTGTAACACTTCCATAATAATCTCACTGTAACACGTCCGTAATAATCCCACTATGACACATTCATAATAAATTCCACTGCAACACTTTCACAATAATTTCACTGTAAAACTTTGCAATGGAGTGAGTCAGACTTCTTCGCCTGCACTTTTCAACTGCCTGTGCAATTCCTGCTTTCGACTTCTAATTTCCGGGATGAACAACGTCATCGCCCCTAAAGTTCGGAAGCAAAATCCTATAGGTTAAAAGTCCGTTTACCTGATGGTGATAGAACAAATTGGTCACAAAAGTGCTTGAACTTCTATTGATCCACCCATAAAGATAAGTACATTATTCCTTGATAGTCTATCTATATCCTGGTGCTTAGAAGTAATTAGTGTCTCAATATTCGCGTTCGGTTTAGCATAACCAATAACTTAATAATTATTACAGTTTTTCTTGTAATTTTGCCACAATGTTTCTTCGGTGGCTATCACCCAGTGTCACTATTTTGTGTTTACTTATTTTGTTACTCACACCTCTTTGTTTATGTGTAGTTCTAATCTTGTAGGCATTTCTTTGCACCATTATATCATTTTTGAGCAACTTCATTGGAAGCGAACTGGCGTTAATAATGGTCGGAATATTAAAAGTTTCCGTATAATGATCTCTTACACTTATATGTTTTTGATTCCTTGCAGCAGTCATCGCCATTTTTCTCAATGTTTCTTAAACTGGAGAGTCCGATTCTTTTAGGCTGTCCAATATCTGGAAGCAATTTTCGGTCGAAACATGGGATTGGTAGGAGGTCACTACACTATAATTCTTCTTAGCAGAATGTTTTGAAGAGACAGAAGTCCAGTTCCCATGTAATGATGCAACGCGATAAGAGGACTCGTGCTCTCGTAGGTTATGATCATACTGTTTAACCAAATCCAGATCTTCCTTTAGTATGTTAATAATATCCTTTGCTGATTTTAATTCTATTCTCACATCATTCAGTTCACTTTGTAATGTGAAACAACATTGGCACTTATTAGCACACTCATATTGCTGTATTTTGTTTAAATCTAGCTCAGTATCTTCGTTATAAAGTGTATTGACTGCCACGTTACTGTTTTGCCCATGGGAGGCCTAGGCCTAGGTCTAGGAAGTTACTCGAATGAATACGATTGCACTTGATACCCATAGAGAAAGGACCTTTTCGATAAACAGTCAAATGTGACAGGGGTTGAAAGAAATCAGAATTATTTCTGGTATTGATACTATGTATCTCAGAGTTCAAAGTAAGTTTATTTTTATTATTAGCCACAAAAAGCACAAGAGAAAATCTATATTGTAATATCAAAGGTAATGTATTTAATATTTTAAAAAATTCCCTACAAGAATCCCTGATTCCTACACCAACAATAATTCTAATGATATATTATTAGAAACCAACTCATGCACATTTCTTAATATTAGAGTGTTTGGGAAACAGTTCCTACATGTTTCGAGCCAACATCGGGCTCATCCTCAGCGAATCGTATGGTCACCAAATTACACACACTATCACAACATGGTAACAAATGTTGGTCACAGTCTATGATACACCAGGTATATAGATAAAACATAACTAAAACTGTTCTTCTTAAAACGGTGAATAAAGGTTTGTTAAAAGGGTGTGTTTTGTGTTGGAGTGCGGGGCAATTTGGGGCGCCCTGTGGTACTGTGGGTGGTGAAGGTGTATTACACTAGGTAGGTTAGCACACTAACCTACCTAGTGTAATAAAGGCAGGGCAACCCATATAGTGGGCATGACCAAGTTACTGAGTTCCTCATGGCAAGTATAAGTGGTTAGTAAGTTTGGACAGCCGGAGGAATTCTTGGCATTCTTGCTGCTGTCGACCGCCCCATAGGAGCAGGTAGTATTCTCAGGCTAGTGAACAGTTGCGGTGTTTTTGTTTTGTCCCTTTTGTTCAAATTCTCATCCCCAGCAAACCTGATATACTACAGGTAAGATTAGATGACACACGCACAGAAACCCAATTTCGTCTTTCTGCAAAATGGACAAGTCCATGTGATCTGGCAGGGGTGACAGTTCGGTCGACCACTGGCAGCCGAGGTACGCGTGTCAGCTGGTAGCGTTTGTACTGTGCTGGAGAGGCTATGTTCTGCAGTTGTACTAGGCTGCTGGGTACCTACTGCATTCCCCTGCAGCCCCTTCACTTCCCCTCCCTCGCTTTGCTGTGTGCCATGTCATCTTAATCGTGCTCTACCAGGCTGCAAGAATGTTTCCTGGGGGGCAGGCAGTTGAGTTTCTGTCTTGGTGAGCGACACATCACAGGTGCATGGACACTGGATTGAAAGACATCAGCACTATGAACTATTAATAATTTGTGTTTACTGGATTACATTAATGAAGATAACAAAATAAATTAATAATCACCACAGTGCTTTCAGTGCCTCTGCATTGCTACCTACTGTTTCCCTGCATCCTCATGGACATTCCCAGGGAAGGAGCTTTTGAGCACCTCAGCGTCATAGAGGCAAACATAGTCCGGACAGCAAGCCGTCAGGACGGTTACATAACAGAATGGAAATAAGAATGGTAAAGAATTTTTAAGGTATCCTACATGACAAAGGGTTTAATGGCTCTAGGTACAAAACAAGCCATACTTAATTTCTGTGTAATCATTTCAATATGAATTTTCCATGTTAGTGTATTATCAACCATTATTCCTAAAAACTTTATATTAGTAATATTACATTTTATATTGATATTACAGTCAACACTAACGGGAATATGGGAGCTATTCTTCATTAAAACTTGCATGAAATTAATTTACTCAAAATTCCATGTTAGCAAATTTACTTCAAACCAATTATATATATTCATAAATGTCACATTGATATCTTTTACATAATTAGTAGGATTAGAGCTGGTAGCTAGTAGACTTGATCATCTGCAAAAATAACTAACTGGGATTTATTGCTATTATCATTATTATTTGTTATTTTTGTTCTATTATTAATATAAAGTAGGAACAACAGTGGACTAAGTATTGAATCTTGAGGAACACCATGCCTTATTCCCCAGATCGAGCGGCATTTATGATAATTATTTTCTAGTTTTACACTCTGGTGTCTATCTTCTAAATAAAATTTAATTACTGAGTAAAATGTTCTTGTTATTGCATAGAACTTCAATTTTGACAGCAGGATCTCATGACTGACACAGTCAAAAGCCTTAACAAGGTCTCAAAAAACACCCGTAATTATGTTTTTATTATTTAGAGCATTTAAGATTTCTGAAATAAGGTTATAAGTAGCCATTTCAGTTGAAAATTTAGATCTAAAGCCAAACTGTTCCTTTACTAGTATATTATTATTATTATTATGTGTGTGTCTCTTGTCACAGGCCTTTTCTTCCTGGTACGTCTCTTGAACCAGCAGTGATCCCCACCGCTCAGGCTTCAAGCTTCACACTGCAGAACTTTCTGTATTATGTGTGATGTTCCAAGTGTAGCTGTCTTTTGTAGTGAATCTATCGAATGTTTTCCTGGTATAGCTTCCAAATTTTTCTTTAAGCTTCTCGTTACTATTCCAGTGGCTCCAATTATTACTGGTACAATTGTACACTTCAGGTTCCACATTCGTTGTATCTCTATACATAAACTCTTGTATTTTAACCTCTTTTCCGCTTCCTTTTGCACAACGTTTTTGTCTGCTGGTATTGCCACATCTATCAGTGTGCATGTTTTCTCTTTTTTGTTTTTAATTATTATATCTGGCCTATTTGCTGTAACTTCTCTGTCTGTGTGTACTGCTTGATTCCACAACACTGTGACATCTCCCTCTTCACACACAGGGTTGGGCATGTGTGTATACCATTTGTCTGTGGTTTCAGTGCCCAAGGCTTTACATATTGAGTAGTGTAAATGTAAACAGACTTTATCATGTCTCATTAAATATTCGTTCTTTGCCAAAATGGGGCATCCTGAGGTTAAGTGGTCAATAGTTTCTTCATGTTGTTTACACAACCGGCATTTACTCTCAATTCCTTCCTTCAAAATTTTATTCTTAAAATAGTTTGTACTAATTGCTTGGTCTTGAGCTGCCACTATTGCACTTTCTGTTTCTCCCTTGATGTCGCCAGATTTTAGCCAGTGATATGACTGTTCAATATCCACCAGCTTTGCATCTAAATTACGTGGCAATTGTCCATGCATCCTCTTCCCATGCCATCTTCCTTTTGTTTTTTCCACTATGCTATCTTTCAAGTTTCTTGTTTCTGTCTGTACTTCTGTCTTGAGGCATCTAGCTGTCTCTAACACTGCTGAGTCCGTGTTGTGTTGGTGTGTTCTTACAACCTGTATTAGTAAGTCTTCCTTCATTTCTACATATTCCACCAGTTTTGTAATTTCCACTGCATAGACTGCTTCTAATTGCATTAAACCCCTTCCTCCCTGTTTTCGGGGAACATACAAGCGATCTACATCTGCCTTTGGGTGATGCTGTCGATGAATGGTTAATAATTTCCTCGTTTTCCGGTCTAGTTTTCGCAGTTCTTCTAAGTGCCAGTTAACAATTCCAAAGCTGTATCTAAGTACTGGTACTGCCAATGATCCAATTGCTTGAATTTTATTCTTTGCACTTAATTCTGTACCCAAAACTAATCTCAGTCTCCTCAAGTATTCCTTCTTAAACTTTTCTTTCTCATTCTTACGCTGTATGTCAAAATTCTCTTCTATTCCCAAATACTTATATGCTTTCCTCGGGTCCAGTTCTCTAATGTCGTTCTCAAACGTGCTTCCTATGTGCATTTTGCTTTGGACCCTACCTCTTTTCAAACATATTCTGGCACATTTTTCTAAACCAAAATTCATATTTATATCTTTACTAATTGTGTGTACGATTTTTATTTCGTTCTTCAAATCATACTCATTTCTACCTACCAGTTTCAAGTCATCCATATACAATAAGTGACTAATTTTCCTCTCAGTTCCATGTACTTGATACCCACAGTCAGCTCCGTTCAGCTCGTTTGTTAATGGAATAAGTGCTATGCAAGAAAGTAATGGCGAAAGAGAGTCCCCTTGGAATATTCCTCTTCGTACCTGAATGAGTTGTGACTGCATTACTTCCTGCTTTGTTTTTAAAAAAAGCCTTGTGTTCCATTTCTCCATGGATAGTTTACAAAATCGGACAATTTTACTGTTCACTCCTACCAATCCTATTGACCTTTCCACCCAGCTATGTGGAATGCTATCAAATGCTTTCTGGTAATCAATCCAAGCTATACTTAAATTCTTGTTCCTTCTCCTGCAGTCCTCATATATTGCTTTTGATACCATTAACTGATCCTTGCAACCTTTACTTCCAGGGTGACAACCTTTTTGCTCTGCTGGTAGTAAGCTCTGCTCTTCTGTTCCTTTACTAGTATATTATTATTATTATTATTATTATTATTATTATTATTATTATTATTATTATTATTATTATTATTATTATTATTATTATTTATGCGTTCCAATAATCTTATATATATAACCTTTTCAAAAACTTTTCAAAATGAAAGTACAAGGGAGATAGGTCTGTAATTAGCTATATTATTTTTATCACCTATTTTATGAAGTGGGTTTATCTCAGAATATTTTAAACGTGCTGGGAAGAATCCTGTCTCTATTACTTCATTGCAAATAAAATTAGGGGAGAACTAATACAAGGAGAACTAATTTATAATATTTTTGTTGATATTTCATCATAACCATATGAATTTTTAGTATTTAGGGAATAATTTTCCTATTTCCAGAATTGATGTGTTCCTAAATTTTGTATCTGGTAATGTATCAAATAATTGTGACAAATAATAGAAGGAACTTGTGTCTATGTACTTATCATGATTATTACTATTTTTAATGTTTACAGTAATTTTATCAGCTACTGAGAGCAAGTAATTGTTGAAGGAATCAGAAATATCTTGGTAACAGTAACTTTCATCATTACCAGTACTAGAACAAGAAATATCTTCTTTCTCACCATTTCTATTTGTCTCAGTTTCAATAATATTCCATACTGTTTTATTTTTATTGCTAGAAGCTAATATTTATTATACCAAGCTTTTTTTGGCTTCTGTAATAGCTTTTTTACATTGACACATAACTTCAATTTCACTTGTTATCCAAGGCTTTTTTACTGGTTCTCTTATTAAGTTTTCTGTAGGGAAGCTAGAAAAAAACATTTCAAGGTAGGAATTAATACAGGAATTAAAATGAAATATCAACATTATTATCATTATCCCATAATTTGTAGTGTAATTTAATTTGGAATTCTTTATTGAGTTTTTATTTATATTTCTAATAGTTTTAGTGTGGCATGTTTGTTTTATTAAATTTATTTCATTAATCATTAGAAGTTGGGCATCATGATCTGAGAGCCCATTAATCAAGGGAGTTAAGTTACTGGAATGTAGTGTATTTATAAATGTTATCAACTGCTGTACAGGATTCATTCTAAATCTACTATGCTGGTTAAATTGTATGAGATTAACATAACATCAAGTTGTTTCCTCATATCATTCTCTGAAAGGTAATTAATATGAAAGTCACCACATGAAACAATCACAAGTCCTGTTTTATAGAGTTTCTTGATGATATTATCTGAACCATCAATAAACACTTTTAAATCACATGAAGGTGCTCTATAAATAGCTATTACGCAGATGCTTGAAAAGAACGATTTTATTTTTATCACACAGGCTTCAATATGTTTTTCTTTACAAAATTCATTATGTTGTCTTTAGACAATTTTAAGTCACCATGAACAAAAACGCTTACTCCACCCTTCCTTAAATTTTGTGTGCAGAATCCAGAACCAAAGTAGCAGTCTTCCAGATGAGTAAGTTCTAATTGTGCTTGTTTTAATTGGAGTTCAGTGAGACATAGAATATCTGGGAAATTTGGATGAAGAAAAGTTTTTAATTCATTAATTTTATTTGCCAGTCCACAGATATTCTGATGGTATATTGTTAGCGAATTCTTTTTGTGTGAATAATGGCTAAATTCATCATCATTTTGATTTATATTAGACATCAGGCGTCTTTTTGTACTTGAAGAAATATTTACCATAAAAAATCATTCTTTTTTGTTACTGGGGGGAGGGAGGCAGCATTTGTCTTTTAGATTTACAAGTTTCATATACTTGATGCTGAGAATCTAAATGATCATAATGATGAGGTCTGCAATTGATTACCACCAGTTTCACCATAAAAAAATGAATAATGTCTGTGCCAAGTCTTTCAAAGATGTTAAATGGGAAATTCGTGCATAAAAATCTGAAGAAAATGAACTCTAAATTATGAAAACATTTTACACAGTAACTCTATAGGTGAGAAAATTTAATGTTATTCATATGGGAGTTTTGGTGGGACTTCAAAAATCCAAATTCTTATGTGGAAAAACTTTGCATCCAGAACCTTCTTATCCAGGAAACACTTTATTTAACTTTTTGGAAAATTCCACCTACTGCACATTATCCCTCACATCTAACATAGTAAAATGAAACATAATTTAATGTACTTCATAAATTAAAATATGCAAAAAATGACTGACAGCATCAAGAATACAAGAAATTTAACTGATGATGATTTAATTCCCAGATCAAACTGTCTCTTCATGCATATGAATTATCTGACCTGTGGCGCTGACTTGAAATTTGACAGAAATTTTAACCTGATTCTGTCCACAGAAAGCAAGCTACCAACTTCTCATGAAAATTATTTACGTAAGTCCTATTTAGTGTTAGCACGTGCTTGAACATCCATTACCCCGCTTCTGACACTGGTATTCCTCGAATATATACAGGCGAACTTGCTCCACTAACAACATCTTCTGTGATGTGGACACTCATCACATCAGATCGAGGGATTTCAAACATTGGGTCAAGTAGCACTGATCCCTGGAAACAATAAACACCCATACAACTTAACCTTCCACCTAATAATGGGCAAAAGCAAATTACACTGTAAAGCCTATAAACACAAAGTATTCTTTGCATATTTACATTAATGAGGTAAAATAGAAATATTAAGATCTTGCAAAATAGGTAATGACAAAGACTGAGATTATCAGCCAATTATATACAAGTGGAACTGGCTGCACAGAAGAAAATTAATGACGATTGGACGAACTGCATAAGGAGCTTCTAATTTGTCTTCCCAACTTGTCCACACCACGAATGGGATCATAAAGGCATCTAGCATGCATAAGAGATAAGCAATTCATCCAAAGACAGTCATAAAACCTGAAAGGAGGAAACCACTAGAAGTACTACTGTAACTGGGTAGATAATATTAAAATGCACCTTGAAATAACAGGCTGGATTTATCTGGTGCAGGAGGGGACTACAGATGGGACCTTGCAAATGCAGTAATGAACCACCATCAGGTGTCATAAAAGGCAGGACAGCCCTTAAGCAGTTTATCAAGGACTATTACTTAAGGAAAGAATGAAGAATGATGAGTAACTAAAATGCAAATATAGTCATAAATTTTGAAGTAAAACTGAGTTGAAACTGTAACGTATGAAAAATAGGTTACTTGGTGATGCTGTGTAAAGCATACAGGTTACTTAGGCAGTGAAGTCATGAAAATAACATCTATGACTTGTTAAGGACTCAAGAGTGCATCTGTCAAGATGGCCATTGCTGTAGCTGGTAGCCAAATTGAGGACCTCTGACAGTCACACACACTATTTATTTAGATGTCATCGAAGGCCCAGGGTGCACACCATCGAATTGTAGGATAATTAATGGGTATCAAGCTGGAAAAGATATTGAAGGAATTGACTGTGGCCTAATTGTGGGTGCTGTCCTGGCATCTGTTTGGAGGGACTGAGAAAAACCATGAAACCCTGCATCAGCATATCCAATCCCTGGAGCATGATATGAAGCTCAGACATCCTAGTAAGTAGCAAGAGTGCTGCCCAATCTGCCATAATGCCTGGTTAAAACTCATTGCTGCTGGGATAACATACTGATTGCCCAGTAAATATTTGCTGCCCCATGATGACCTGTATCAACTGAAACACTCTGCAGATTTATTAAAAG